>JAVMKO010000003.1:134434258-134811758 GCA_032164245.1 Sternotherus odoratus | reverse complement strand
CATCCAGCTAGATCTTTATTTGCAGCCTTCCCAAATATTTTCATTTAAAGAAAAATACTGCACTGTTTCTCTTTCTAGAAAAGCAAAATATTGGCCGACGTGTTATCCCATTGGAATTAATCCCAATGCAGTTCACATTACAACATGCAAAGTAACATGTGTAATGCAGCCTGAGGTAAAGAAGTTAGTAGTAACACCACAAAAGGAATGAGTTATGAATAGTTCCAATGCATTATGAGTATAGTGGTTCTCTGGGAACACTGCATTATGAATAGACCTTTCTCACCTCTGTGGGGCTCATTTAATCATAGTATTTGAGAACTGATCCCTGCTGTGTGTTTCACAGGGTTGGAAGTGAAGCCACCGTTGCAGATTCACTGGGAGGCTTGGGGTCAATGACTTTAAGCCTTTAAAGGTAACTCCCAGCCCTCTAGAGCAAATCTGAGAACCTCTTGCCTCCTACCTTGTATGTCTTTAGGGAGAGAGGTGGCTGGAGTTGTCACACAGCTGTTGAGGGCTCACCACGTTTTCCACGGCATACTGTATGGAAAACCCTCATCACCTTGTGAAGAACTCAGACCGGGCTTAGGTTTACTGGCACAGGCCAAACTTGAACCCAGGCTGCTGCATTTGTGCTGAACATTTTCCACAGCTGTAACTGTGAGGCAGAATCCTGGAGGCAAACTAACTCGGGCCAATCTGAGCTGGTGGCTAAGTACGTGTGTAGAGGTGTATCAGATAACTTTCTTACCCTTTTGCACCATTGGATCAATCACTCCCTAACCACAGATTTCAGTGTCTCCATACCCCATTTGGGCAATACCAAATGCCAGCAGTTGGAATTGCACGAACTTTAAGTGCAACGCTTTCTCCAGCAACACCAGAAAGAGACAGGTGGGGGATCTCTTGTAAATATTTCATTAAGCGCTGAAACACAGAAAGATGTGGTCTGAAAACAGATTAATTTTTCTGTACAGTCAATAAGGTAGGAAAATGGTCGTCTTAATCCCCGGTAATTATTGCTATGATAAAATGTCCCAAAAACACACTTTTTCCATGTAGCCCCTTGAATACAATGTTTCTGCAGCATGGAGGGTGGAGGTAGGGAAAGATCGGTGTTTAGGGCCAAATTCTTCCCTCAGATGCATGCACATAGCTCCCACTGATCACTTGTCTATCTGATGGGAAAATTTGGCTCTTAGAATGCTAGTGTGTTATCTGAGTGAGATAGGTCTAGTGTTTTATAAAACGAGGCAAATCATGAGAATTTTCAGGCCAAGTGTTTTTGGGGTTCTTTCTAAAGTTATAAGGCAAAAATCAGGCTTAGGCTAGATTATTGGTTAATCATAGGCCCCGATTTTGCAATGTGATGGACATGGGTGGAGCCCCCTCCACCTGTATGGCACCCTGCTGAATTGGACTCTGCTCCTATGCATCCCATAGCAGGGATCAAATGCATCCCTGAGAACTTCTCCTATTTGTGTATATTAATTCCTACCACGAGGAGTCCCATCCTCTGAATGGGGGAGTACTCACAGTAGCAAGCACTACATCTGGTAGAAAGTGTTTGCCTTACGGTGTCTATAGCTATGGAGCTATGGCTCCATAATACATTGTTTCTCTGTAAATCTGTGGTCCTGGGGAATCTGGATATGGCATACCCCTGCTAGCTGGCTGTTGGATTTAATCATGGAATTAGACCAACGTACAGAAAACAAATGGGTTAGACAGAGCCCAGTTCTCCCGCCACTTCATGCATGACACAACCATTGAAGAGTTTTGGTTTTTATTGGTAGGCATCTGAAAAAAAAAAAGGAACGACTGGAATGGCTCCCAAGGAGGGTGTTTTGTGGGAGTTTCATGCACAGAGCAGCTACAGAATCAGGCCATTAGCTGATGGGTTGGTTGTTTGTTTTTTAAACTATGAACAACCATTCATGGATACCCTATTTTTCTGAGAGTTTTAGCGCTGGTTCTTACCAAAGTTAAACACAGATATTCAGAGATTCATGTGCCTTTCAATGCATGTATAATTTTCATATGAATTCTTATTCAGACTGTACCCATGACGAGATTTATCTCCTTTAAGACAATTGCTGTTGTTCCCCCCCACACACACTCTTCCTCTGCTAATTATATCGTATAAGTCCCTCACTATCTAAATCCAGACATTAACATTTTCATTACCTACATTCTGTAGTCAGACGTTGCAAAGATATCTAACACATGTTATAAAAGTTATTACTATGGTACTATATATAAACAGCTTTGCATAAAAGAATAGAAGAGAATTTCCATATTTAGAAAATGCAGGTGCTATGTAAGCCCCTTTTTGAAAGAAAGAACTTAGCTCAGTTTCCTTTGAAGAACCAGAGACTTGAAACTGAAAACTTTATTAATGCCATTGTCTCCTTGTATCAGCAGGTTCCAGAGAGATTCCTGGAAGTGGCTCAGATCACGTTACGAGAGTTTTTCAATGCCATTATCGCAGGCAAAGATGTTGATCCTTCCTGGAAGAAGGCCATATACAAGGTCATCTGTAAGCTGGACAGTGAGGTCCCTGAGATTTTCAAATCCCCAAACTGCCTACAAGAGCTTCTTCATGAGTAGAGATTTCAAAAGCTATTTATGAATGTATGAGAAGTAGCAGTCCCCTTTTGATGCCCAAGTTGTGTGTGTCTTTATTTTAATTTCCTATATAGGTATATCATATACACGTATGTGTGTATGAAATCAGACTATAGGGGGCTTTTTTTTGGTCAGTTACAAGGGGGAATAGTTATTTTACTTCACCCTTCAGTTTACTTTTGCCCAAGACCCTTAACATTTGGAGAATAAATGGGGTTAATTTTCAGGGAGAAGAATTTTGAAGTGTGTAAAAGCCTGTCTTAGCAAGTTAGGGCATTATGTTTAAAAATGCTTTGTCAGATTTATTGCTTGCTGCAAAGTGGCATTTTGTCCGAGGGAGACTCATGTCACGGCACAATATTACAAACAGTGAAGTTTATATTATGTTTATACTGCTAAAGGTCTGAACTCTGTGAAGTTACTTCATAAGCTTAAAGCATTATTTTATTTTATTTTACTTTGCTTTTTAACAGATAAGGTAGATTTTGTTTCATATTTTTTAAAACTACAAACATCCATTTTAGGTTCTCACTCCAAAAAGTGATATCCCCAAAAGGCAAATTCTATTCATCAAGCTTTCCCTTACAGGAATAACATGTACCCTACCCCAGTAATTAACATGCCAGGTAATTTTTTTTTATTGAGGCAAAGCAATTTTGCACAAAACAGATACCATTCTTGCAGGGGGAAGCCAGTAATTCATGCACAATATTGTATCAACCACACTAATTTTATAATATGGTCAGTTTACTAAAACGGAAGCATTTCACTCTCCATAAAGTAAAAACAAAACCGTTTCTCATGCTTTATTGCTGTATCTTGGTCATATTTTAATTGGCTCTTAGCTCTTGAAATGTATTCTTTGCTCAGGTTTTTTTTCCAGGCATAAAACGATTGCTGCCTATATTTGATAGTATTTTGCCCTGAAAAGCAGTTTTTTGAATTACCTTTATATAGCAAAAGAAAGCATTTTAGCTCAAAAGCACTGAGGCAAAAAGGTCCTTTGTTTGTAGCTGTAAAATATAATCAATCTTTACCTAGTCACAAGTATAAAAATAACATTTTTATAAAAATCCAGTAAACCATACGCAAAACTGACTGTAGTGTATTTTGGCTATGCAGAATTAAGATAGCCAAATTTAATTTTTGCATTATTGTCAAGTGTATCGTCAAAAACAAAACTGTCTGATCAGCCTGCCACACTTGTGTTCTAAAGCGGAAGATGGTGTTGACCAAAATATGAGTACAGTGTAAAGTATATGAAAGTTTTGGAGTCATCTGAATGATATGTCACAATATGTGAGCATAATGCAAGAAAGCTAGCTGCTAGTCTTTGTGCTTTCTTCGGTGGTTCTCCTTTTTATTTAAACATTTCAAAAAGGTATATTGTCCAATAGCTTGGGGTTGTTGGATTTTTTTAAAGATGCTGTGGCACTATGTATGTGTTATTTTCTGTGTCATCCTTTTGCACAGATGCAGTAAAAATTTATTGTTATTTTGAATTGTATTTTCCCCTTAGGTAATTTGATACAAATCTAGAAAAAGTTACAAAATAGCCAGTAATATTTAGACCATCTAGGACATCAATATTTTATTTCTTTAACTTTATTTTAAAATTGCATTTTGACTTTGGAGAGTGAAAGTTTACCCATGTGACTAAAGAGCTGACCTGATCATTGCAATTTCACTTCATTTACAAATACTGCTGATAGACAGAAATGTATGAAAGCAATTATTGTCAGCACAAAGCCTTAAAAACCTGCTGACTTCAAATTAAACAGCACAATCCTGCGATGCCCTGTCATTATTTTCAAGCACTGGCAGTATCTGTGGAGTATAGGCAATGCAGACAATAGCATGGAATGAAGTGCCAACATTTTCACTATGCATTAAAGGCAAAACAAATCTTCTTGATCTTAAACTCCCTATGAGTACCTAATACTGTAAGAATCCATACAGTAGACAGCATTCTTTTATTTTGTGCATGATTTGGTAACTATTACACTTCATAAAGATGTAAATCCAGTCAACTCCAAGTAAGAAAGAAGGAAAATTGTGTTCATGCACTTTTTTTTTCTTTTTTATTGTTATGGGAGGAGGTGACATAAAATACTTACGTTCTAATACAATTAGTTCTTCGCTGGCAACCCATCAAATACAAAATATAACACTGCATTGCCTCCTTGGACATAATAAAATAAAGCCATACTTTAGTCATACTACATGGACACATTACTAGATATCATCTTGATCTGTGATATAACCATTACTTCTATTATATTATATTATTATTATTATTATTATATTATTTGGCTGCAATGTGATTCTAATAATCTAAATAAGTGAAACTGTACTCAACACTAGATGTTGTTGCATTTATTTATTTATTTATAAATAGCATAATCTCAATAGTAAATGAGGCATAGGAATTAAGAGTAGAAATTTCATTTTAAAGAGAAAAAAAATCAGTTTTTTGACCTGGAAAAAAATATTGGATCATTGCAGTTATGGTGATTTTACTGCTTTATAGCCATATTGCCTTTGTGCCTCCCAATGCATTTAAAAATATAAAGCTAAGTACAGTCTATGGCATAACTCTTACTAAATTGTAAATAGAAATGAGAATCTTTCAAACAATCTCAATACTGTTTACTTAAAAACAATGGCTAAAAGGCAGGAGGCTACTTTTATTGTAATGAAAAAAGTTTACGTAGGGAAAGAATTTAAAAATCCATGTAGAAATCCCTTGTTGCCATTCATTTACTGCTAATTCACATTTATTTCTGCATATAAACTTGAGGTTATAGTCTGTGCCTAGACCTTAAATGCACCAGCGGAAGGATTAAAAAAATCCTTCAAAATACCAGTTTTTTCCCCACAAGTACAATTGTTCTTGTGCCTTCTGTGGCTTACAATTTTCATCTTTTAAACATTACTTTTCAGTTACTACAGCTGCAATAAACACTAGATTTTTTTTTTCCGGCTGTTTGACATAATGTTGATAGCTATGCATATTTTGTGTCTTTTTAAAAAAATTTAAAAAACAAAACAAAACAAAGCAGGAGAATACGTTTTTGAAGAAGAGAATTTTTAGAACAGTTTGATAATGCAAATTATTTTTTTCTCAATTGTTTGAGCAGCATTCAAGTTTTGAAAATTCTTGTAGAAGCCAATTTTTTGTAACTGTGGTGCAGATCTTGTGTTTTCTTAGCATATTGAAAAGTAGTATAGAAGCAATATTTCATACGCAATATCTATGTGTATACATATACACGCACATATACATACGTGTAGACATTACATAGATATGTTTGTATGTATATACACACATAAAATATGCGTATGAAGTGAAAAGCTTACCTTTTTCCTATCTAGATTAAGAACCTATTTTAGACATTTGTTATGTTTTGTGAAAAGAATGTTCTATTTGAAATTACAAAACATTTAATTCTTACTGTATCTCTGGTTGTTTAATGGGAACGTTTCACACTAAATGGTAAACATGTGGAAGATGTTAGAATGTAGTAATTATTTAAGGAAGTGTTCACCCATGTATTCCTGAGGTTTGCTTTGTGCCTCTGAGTATTATTTAATTAAAAGTGTTTTAAGTTTGCAGAATCTTTGTTACTGTACCAGGTATGTGGGTGAACATCGAAAACTGAGGGGAACTTTTATAAAGCAATGTAAATATTCAATCTTATGGTTATTCTTGCATAAAGACATAAGATTTTAATAACTACATTCTGAAAACATCTGCTGAAATTTATAAGAAACACTACAGTAACTGTATAGATAGTTGAAAGCATTCTTGAAAATCCAGCTCTCTACTTTTAAATGATAAGTCTCTTTCATCAGATGTCAAGGGCATGGGTGATACAGTTTCTGTACGATTACACAATTTTTTTCGATGTACATGAAGTCATTTAATAGAAAAATGTTTTTTCCACAGGTTAATATTAACTAAGAAATAAGGGTGAAGATTTTGTGGCTTTAAAGATAGGATTTTCACCAGCAGCATTGAAAGATATATATATAGATATAGAGAGAGAGAGAGAGAAAAAAAGGAAAGTGGTTTACAAAACCCCCAAACTGAGCACTGTACATGAGAAGTGAAAGCAAAAACTATATTTGCCATGTGTATTATATAGAAATCATTGGTGTTAATAGTGCAACTGTTTCCTTCTGGTACCAACTATGTGTTTGAAAATTCCAATAAGCATTGTTTTCAAAAAGCTCCCCTTAAGGAATGTAACTGGTTTATATGAGTAAGCAGTTACTGTATTGCACTTAAATGTTCTGTTGAAGGAAATGCAATTTTGTTTTCTGTAGAACTGTTGGTTGTAAACCATCTATAAACTGAAGCTGAAAATGATCATAGTTAGAGCTGGGATGAAAACTGGTATTTAACCTTTGCATCTTCTTAGGAATATCTTTTTTAATATCTGAAAGGTGGTGGCATTGTGACTTTTTAGTCTCTTCATCTGAGCCACAATCACCTCTCTCCTCTAAGCAGCCACCTTCAAAAATGCCCGATTGTACTCGGATTCCTAGAAGCAAAGCTAGAAGAAACAACAAGCTTATATTTTACCTAAAACCCATCCTTGCTGCAAATTTTAAAAGTACTGCTCAAGTGGGAAAATAACCCAACAGCAAATACTATAACAAGAATTTGTTATTTTCACGTAATATGAAATCAGGAGTCAGAAAAATGCATCTTAAGTTGGTTTCACTGCTGCCAGAAGAGTCAAAGGTTAAGGTTTAAACTGATATTGTCCCAGACATTACTCATATGTATATAGTTACAAAAGTGACAAAACACTGCCTTTATATTATTTAGCAATATGTTGTAAATAGCATTATTAAGCTCTTTTTTGTAATAAAGACCCTTTAATTTGAAGATAGAACAATAACTGAACAGATAAAGTCAATTTTTGATTTTTTTTTTTTTTTTAGCTAGAGGCAATTTCAACTGTGGAATTTTTGTTGTTGTCTATTGTTCTGAAGACTTTGCATAATTTATTGGTTTAATTTATCCTAATTTATTTGATGAAGGTGTACAATTTTGTATTACCAAGGATGTACTGTAATATTAATTGATGATATGATAAAAACAATGACTCCCCTGTCCATATGGAAAAAAAGTGCAGTAGACAATTGAAAAAAAGATACAATTCTAGCTTGGCAGCTACTAAATTAAAAAGAAAAGAAACAGGAAAAAATTGGGGGGGGGGATTTTATTTTGTGTGTTTTAAGCTTTTGTATACTCTCCAGACTTTTACCTTTTTGCTTTGTACCACTTAAAGGATACAGTAGTTCAATTGCCTTGTGTGCCTTCCATCTTCTCTAAACTGAATGTATGTGCAGTATATATGCAAGCTTGTGCAAAATAAAATATAAATTACAAGCTCATTGCCATTGTTTATATTTCGTTCTAAAAATATTTCTTTATTGAGTCCTGAAACAAAATGTGAATCACTGGAATCAATTTACTGTGAGAGATTGCAATCCCACTTATGGTTACTTTTCCCCCCTATTTGTTAATGAAACCTGCCAGCTATCTTACAAAACTAATATATATTTCCTGTGGCATTTGGGATGCCGACAGTAAACAGCTATATTCCATTCCTACAACTTGCTGCTGTTATAATGGCACCTTAGGCCCGGGTGTTGTAAACCCTTATGCACATGTTGACTTTAAGCATGTAAGTGGCATTCATATATCCTTAAATGCAAAGAAACCCTATAAAGTCTCCATTCCGCAAATACATATGCAACTGCTTATCTTTAAATTCTCCATTATAATTAAAAACATAAACATAGTAATTGCCATACTGTCTCAAACCAATGATCCATCTAGTCCAATAGCCTATTAGTCAAGATGTAAAACCTCCATAATGCATGTAATTTTGCAATATATCACACACACATTTTTTTTCCTGACTGTCTGATGTGCAGGTCATGTCCTAAAGCATTAGAACTGACAGCCCTTTAGATCAGTTTTAGCGAGAATAATCTCAGAAGCTGTTTTTATTCATGATAGCATTTAATCATTTCCCCAGTGCATTTGCTGCATCAATGTCCCGCGACAGTAAGTTCCACAAGTTAGTTGCATGTTGCATAAAGAAGTATTTCCTTTGACGTTGTTTATGGTTGCTCCTTTTATTTAATCAACTTTCTCCTTGTTTTTATACCATCATAAAAAAAGCAGCACCCACATGGCAACCTCTATCATTTTATCATTATTTTAAATACCTCCGTTAGGTATCCTCTTTTCCAGACTAAATAGTCCTCAGCATGTTATGCTGTCCTTATGCAAATCAATTCCTTACATACCTATACCTCTAATAGTTTTAACTGTTCTTCTCTACACCTGAACTATTTCTGATGTTGGTTAAGAAAGAAAAACAATGTAGCAATCAAGGTAGGAATGTATCGTTGGTTTACATTAAAATACTTTAGAATTCTTTTCTTTCTCTGTCTTAAGTGAGTCGAGCATCTGATTAGCCTAGCCTTGAACTGGCATACGTGGGCTTTTATAGGATAGTTTATTTACAGCATGCAGTCACTGAAGTTTATTTTTAAAGGAGAAGTGTCTCGTAAATATGTTTTCATCTAAGATCATTTCTTCTCCGATTTTTGAGTGATGCAGACTTTAAAGACCTCAGCGAGGTAGTCTGAGGGCAGTATATAGCCTTTAGCTTGCATTCAAACTCCCAAATGAGTACTTCATCTCTCCACTGGTATTTAAAACTGTGGGTCTTTGAGAGTACAGTGGTACAGTGTAATCATACTATGGGTGAAAACCACACCTGGGATAATGTCCATTAAAGGCAATGAAATTCTGTCCATAAGGCCAACAGTGATTTCAGTCTAAGATGTTCTCCTTTGATCTGTATCACAAATAAATTCACTGAGTGGTTCTCTTTTCACTCCCCACTTAGACACATTGGAAACCCACCACACCACTGGTCAGGAATCTTGCTGCTCAGGATTATTGCTTAAGAAACTGGCTGACACATGGGAATTTGCTAATTTCCTGGTTTATCTGGGGGTTCTTAACACCGGACCAAGGATGATGACGGTCTGACAAGATTAAGAGGAGGGTTGTGCTGAGACTGTGACCTCATCAACTCCAGAAAGCCTCCGCCATCAAACCTGTGCTGCTAGCACGGTGGATTCAGAATGGCCATAAACTCCAGGAGGAAGCTGCTATGGGACCCCAAAATGGCTAAATGCTGGGAGGGGTTGCTAATGAATAAGACCAGGCAAGCAAGGAGAGAGAGAGAGGCTAGCCCTCTGCTGAGCCAAGGGCAGAGCAGGGGCTTATGGAAGAAACGAAAATTATCTGGGACAGCTTGTTTTGAAGTAGTGGGGAAGGGAGAGTTTAGTACAGGGGTGGGCAAACTTTTTGGCCTGAGGGCCACATCGGAGTTCAAAATTGTGTGGAGGGCCGGGTAGGGAAGGCGGTGCCCTCCCAAACAGCCTGGCCCCGCCCCCTATCAACTCCCACTCACTTCTGGCCCCCTGACTACCCCCTCCCTCTCAGAACCCCCAACCCATCGCCCCCTTATCACCCTATCTGGAGATCCCTTACCTCGCCGCTGCCTAGAATAGCGTGTCTGGCCCAAAGCCAGACACACGGCTGCGCTGATCTCCCAGAGCGCGCAACGTGTCTGGCCGGGAGCTGGACACGCTGTCGCGCAGCCCCGCCCAACAGCGCTGCTCACGCGGCCCTCTGGGGCCGCGGGGGAGGGAGACAGGGCAAGAGGGGCTGGAGCAGTTTCCCTACCGTGTCCTGCCGAGGCCACGCGGGAGGGGGCCAACGGGGGAACAACTTCCCCAGTGCAGCAGCTGAGGCCGCGGGGGAGGGGCAAGAGCAGCCTCCCCAGCCAGACCTCGGGGGCCGGTTTGGAGGAGCCCGCGGGCCGGATCTGGCCCGCGGGCCGTACTTTGCCCACTTCTGGTTTAGTAGCTCAAAGAGAGTGGCATGTTGAGGCTGGAATTTGGGGGAGATAGCCCTCAGATACCAAGAGAGAGTACCTCAGGTCCCAAGAACTAAAGCGCATTGGCAGAGCTGTATTCCTAGTGGTTACATCCACTCAGCCAGTCTGTAGACAGTGCAGTTAGCCCCTCACAATTCTGTCATGACATTCCCCCCCCCCAATAAATCTATTCTTTGACATACAAAACACAATTTCTCATTTTACCCTGCATATAGAAGACCAAGGAGGTTTAAACGCTGAGCATTGGGTGCCCCAGAGTATTGGGGACGTTCAGCTCCAGACTGGAACTTTGCAACTAGTCCCATCTTTATAAACAGCCATGCCAAACTCCCCTGGCGCCAAATGCCCTGGATGTTTGGAGAAGCACAGTGCCACGCTTTGCAGCTCTATCTGGAAGTTCCTCAGTGAGATGTGGAATTTTCCAATTAGGTAAACGTGCCCCCCACACACACACACACACACACTTTGAAAACACAGTGAAGGACTGGATCAGCTGTAGCCAACATTCACAGATAGAGCAGACTCTCTCTTTCATTGATAATAACACTGAGGCCTAGTAGGTCTCCACCATCACTAGTTGCTAAAAGGCAGAATGCAGAGTGATGCACTGTGGTTTGTGCATGCAGGGGTTAATTGCTCTCATTCTCTTGGTCTCTACCTCTCTTTATGCCCAGCCTAGGCTGTGCCAATACAATTTCCATGGAGATGATCATTCTGAGTCTTCCCTCTCTGTTCAGAGGAACAGCGAATTGACTGTTGAGTTGCTGAGCTATTACCATCTTTTAGAAATGAAGGGAAATGAATAAGTCACACCTCAGGATGAGTTGCAGCATTTCCCACAAACAAAAGGAGCTGATTCAATGTAGATCACTTTAAAAAAAAAAAAAAAAAAAGCTCAGAGGATGCAGCATTTAGCAGAATACAGCACAGACCAAAAGAGAAAATGAGACACGTGCTTAAAACATACTGTTTAGTAGCGGTGGAAAACATACTTTGTGGGATCATAAGTCTTAAAGTCACCTTAAATAAACTGGAGGATGCACGTTGTTCTTTCCCCCCGTGGTGTGAAAGGGTTATGTCTACACAGCATTTTGGAGCCTTCCAGCCCAGGTTAACACTCTAAAAATAGTTGCATTGTCAGTGGTTTGCCATTGTGGCTTGGCCTGTGGAGCCTGAGCTCTGAAACTCACTCCCCACCCCACCCCAGACTTCAGACCCAAGTCAACTGCAAAACTCCATCTACACAGCTAGTTGTAGAACACGAGAGAGAACCTGTTCACGTGGACTGCGAGGGTCACCTCACTTGCCTCGAAAATGCTGTGTAGACGTACCTGAACAGTCTGAGTCATGTGACTTTCAGGGCATATTGTAAGGCCTATCTGTTTTCCCAGGATTTCAAGAAAGGGGATGGTGGGAGTGGTTTAAAGATTGGTGAGGAAGGAAAATCCAAAAATTATGGTTTATTTTTGAGGTTTTTTAATATACCTGGAAAGGAGAGGTGCAGAATTTTGTAGCAGTCCAAATCAATCCTGTTTGGCTCAGGTTAGCCGGGCTCCTTCCAGACCTGCAGTGCATAGTGAAACACTGACTCCCACACAAAGAATGGAATTCCCCTCCTCTGCCCAGAGGCCGGGAGAATGGGACTGCCTTTTTATGAATACATCCTAGTTAAATGAAGAGTGGTACTTTCCTATTTATTTGGGAGTCAGTGTTAAAACAAGCGATTTGCTTCATAACAAAACACATGACAATGCGCTGCTATTTGTGCGCAAAGGAAGTTAACTGCATGCAGAGTTTAATTTTATTCTTTAAAGTTTAGCTATGTTTGGGCTACAGCTTGGCAACAAACAGGCACATTAGTAGTTAAAGAAACACTACCAGTTCTCCGGTCTTTGTTTGCTAGAGACACGCCAGTTGGGCAGCTGTGGGAAGTGACAGGGGAGAACGCATGTTGGAGAAAGTCTTGTGGCAACAGTGGCCAGTTTCATTATGGCCACTGCCAGACTGTGAAACAACTCTTGGGGCTTGAAATCCTATTGCCTATTAAAACTGGGCATGACAGCTCTTTTTTATGCTTCACCAACCAGAGATAGAGCTGGGTCCTAGGGGAAATAAGGAAAAATATTTATTACAAGTGTTTAACACCTTTTAGTACAAAACAACCCGACTAGGCAGCACTCAAGGATAATTCATGCCAGCCCATGTAAAACCAAGGAAAATCGCTGATAAACTCAGTAATTTGGTCCAAGCTTTCAAAGGAAGAAATGAACCCCCAATCAAAATCCCGAGCCCAAACTCGCTGAATTTTGGGGTGCTTTAGATCCTTTTTCATAATGGTTACCATCCCTAGTTCAGTAATTTGCTAAAACCCTGGATTCTGAAAACCCTCCAAAATTGCGGTCTGACTGGACCCTGGACTTGGATTGAAGAGACACCATTTAAAATGGAGATTTATCCACATTAGAGCTCTGGCTACTGTGGTGAGCTTATTTAGTAGACGTGGGCCATGTCACAAAAACCTCGCCTCTGGATCTTGGACATGTCTGTGCAAGGCTTCGGTTCTTTATGAAGACAATTAGGTGTCATTATCCCCATAGTAGAGATGGGGAAACTGAGGCACCGGTTGGTGATGTGACATGCCCAAGGCCACACAGTACAGTCAGTTGCAGAGCCACGAGTAGCCCCCATGCTTCCTGGACACCTCTCCTCCCCCTCATGTTTAGTACACTGCCAATCTTCTGTGTTACTTATTAACATTTACTGTTATTTGTTAACAGTCTGGACAAGGTCTTCATGGCCAGCCCTTGAAAAGTCTCCATTTTAAATTGTGCAATCCACATGCTGTTACTGTTCCAGTTTTATTTCCTAATATAAGTGCTACTGTTTGGCATCCTTTGCATCCTGTGCTCTACCGGTGTCAATATTTTTTAATATGGTTTACCCTGTGATCTGTTTTCCTGGAATTAAGGAGCTACAGAGCGATTGGAGGTTCTCCCCTACATGCTAGTGTCACTGTCTGGGGAATGTTCTCGTGCCTGTTTTTCCCACACCTTCTGGAGAGTGGGGAAGGGGCTAGTTACTGTACAACCTTCTGCCGAAATAGAAACTTCCAGACCCTTCAGCCATTCTGCACCACTACAACAGGACCCCAAACAGATAGGGACAGGCCGCTGCCGGCCTTAACATGGCACCACTGTGCAGGGGACTAAGGCTCTGCTTATGTTATGCCCCACCCCCACGTCATTGCATGGATCACAAAACCCGGGCATGTAGTGGCAGAGCAGGGTCACTGCTCCTCAGCTCAAATCAAGCTGGGGGCAGGGAGAAGGGGTGGTGGCTAACCTTAGCTCCATCGCCATCCATGCACAGAGCCAGTGCACAAAGAGACATAAGCCGCACCCTGTAAAAGGCTGGACCGACAGGTCTCTTCCTGGGCTTCGCCTGGAGCAGCACAGCTACATGCCACCTCTCACGTGGGGCTTTAAAAAGCTCAGAAGCTCTTCAGAGCAGGGTCCTTCTTTCCTCGCCTAGCTATACCATGCCATGCAGCAGTGCACTACACACCAGGCATCACACTGAAATTGCAAATCCAGAGCCAAAGTCCAGGGGTGGATCCTCCCTCTGTAACAGGACGAAGCAACAGCTCAGCCCTGGACACCCTCAAATTTTGCTTGAGCTCCCATTTTGTGAGGGAAGGATAGGGCTCCTTCGGCCCTCATGATCTGACACCATAAAGACACTGAGCCCACACCAGTGCTGACGGAACACTTTATTTCATACTGAAAAACAAAGAGGCCACCTCGATGTTACAAGCATGTAGAGCACAGGGCTTGATTTCACGGCACACTGTGGCAGAACTAGATAAACATAGTCTGTTCATGCTGGAACTCCTGATGCTTCCCGCACATCCGCCGTTGCCAGCCTCACGCTCAGATGGGGACAACAGGAAGACGGGATGCTGGTCCCCCCAAACTATATTATAGCGCCAGGTAGGCAGATCATCAACATTTCCAGAAGCACAGCTTTATCCCAGGCTCATGTCGGGGAGAGGATTTTTGGACAATGACAAGAAAATGGCGGCAGCGCCAGTAAATAGCAAGCTCTGCGGATCCCAGCATGTTTCGTTCAGAAAGGCTGGGTGATGTCAGGTTTTTTCCAGCATTTGGTACTTGAGTAAAGCGAGGAGTTCACTGTGCTTTGTAAATAGATAAATATATAATTTCTGATCCTATTTATGTTTCTTGTCATGATGAACCACAAGGAATTCTTTTCTTCAGTCAAAATGACTGACACCTCTTTTACCCTTAAACTGACTGACTCCTGAAGAGAAAGCCAGAACAGTGCAAGGCTGTTGTATAACAGGAAAGAAAAGGGGAGGGGGGGGAGAGTTGACTGTAAAAGGAAGAAAATTATCCCGATTCTAGCACTGCTGGAAAAATGTGAAAGTTATTGCGGCACAAAGAACCTCTTGAACTGCTCTGCCTTCCAAAATTTCTACTGCACTCTCTGCAGTTACTTGTGTATGGCAGAAGCAGCATCTTTGTATTATATGAACAGTCTGCTTCATAATCAAATACCATCTGTCGCTACATCTGAACTTGTTTTCAACATCTGTGCGTTCTGGTCTTAACAAAGCTTTAAAAACTAATTCAAAAACTTTCACAGATCACTGACTAAATATGGACATTTACCATCTTTCATATTGGTTTAAAATATTTCTTCTATATCTGCATTCCCTTGGCTGGGAATAGTTAAGATGTATACACTTAGTTGCTTTATTAAGCTTATTTTCTAATGGCCTTGGGTAGCCAAGTGCAAAAGAGGGACACTTGCTCAGGCACCGAGAGGACCCATCATATTCTTTCTTGGTGCCAATACAGTCCCTTTCTGCCAATGAGAAACCTGAAAGTTGATCAGCTACCATACCCCAATTACTCAAAATGACACTACAGATAAAACGGCAACCAAGGGGAGAATCAACTGTATGGCTTATATGCTGCTAAAGTGTGTCTGAACAAATGGTGAAGTAAAATCATGAGAGCTCTCGGGAGGATAAGGACGATGTTACTTTGCACATGCTTCAGAAATGTGAAGTACATCTTTACCGAACTTTTGGCCAACCCACTGGCAGATGTTGACCAGTTTTGCTTATGTCTACATCAGTTGCAGAACACTAAAACAGAGATTGGAAATTTTAATTTAGTCAAGGCAGTTGGGCTAAAATGATGGCTTTTGTTGAAGCCATTAAATAGAGCTGCCTAATGAAGTACAGTACAGTACTGGCAAACGGAGCCCTGATGAGTTGCTGCGGATTCCAAACTGCAAGGGGAAGAAGGAAGCTTTCAAGTCTTTAACTAAAGTGGAATGGCGACGGCCCTTGTAAAGCTGCACTTGATTTTTGTGTTTGAGGGCAGAACGCACTTGTCCATTATTACCCTGACATTTTAACCATTAGTTGGAAATGTACTGTTGCAGTTTCTGCCATATATTTCTCATTCCTATTTGTTAGAAAGTGAGCTAATAGAGAGTGTGATGGAACGATCATAAATTCACTTTCAAAGGTCATTTGGGTTCAGAGCCTAAAGATTGAATATGGCAAATTCTTAGGAATAGAGAAGAAGGTGGGGGCGTGAGGGTCATTCTCACTGATGGGTTCAATGATTGATTCCACTATGCAACTATGTTTGCCCTTTACTTGGCTGTTTAACACACAATCGCTATTATAGGTTCCTGGTCCATTATTCCACTTCTTCCTAGGGTCAGTTTGTCGTGGAAGGAAAATACAACCTTGATGGTGATAAAATAAACTTTAACAGTATCAGGTGTTTGAAAACTGGAAGATGGCTAATTGCTTTATAAAGGACATTACACACACACACTAAGGTTGATAATGTAATCATGTGTGCTCCCTTGGACAAATCTCTCATTTTTATTGCCCTTTTTTGCTTATTTAATATTGTGCTATGTGAGTTCTTACAATACTGCAATGCTTATTATTATTCTGTGTCCTTATACGATCCCACATATATTATACTGTCTTTTGAATGCAATTAGTAACAACGAATCAAAATTTGCTTTGAAAGCGTAAAATTATTTGACGTATAAGATCAAATGAGTGATTTAGCACAAGGCAGAGCCAAAAATGTTTTCAACCGTTAGGAAAGACGTTCCATTTAATTGTTTAACGTGCAATATAGCATAGAGCAAGTGTGGCTGTAGTTAAGGGTTTGTCAGCATTTCCCTTGTAAATTCAGGTTTTCCAGAGGGTTGCTATAACTTGCCAATTTCAAGTCCCACGGGGCTGATGCTCACTATGCACATTGTCAGCCCAGATGAAAATTTCTGTTGTTGCGATTACCAAAAATGAAATCAAGTGAAGCTGCTGGTTTTTAGTTCATGGCAAGAGATAATGGGTGGGTGAGGGGGTCAGAGGCTTGGGGGGAGGGTTGTTTTGTTTTTTTGAGGGTTTTTTCTTTCTTTCTTTTTGTTTTGTTGCTATTGCTGTTGGTTTGGATTTTGTTGTTGCTGTTGCCACGCTCTGCTGAGAATGGGTTCATTTTAAAAAAGGACTCTTGACGGTGGATTGGGGTGGAGATATTTTTTACATGCAGACACACAAAAAAGAAGCCTGATCCTGCAAGCCTTACTCATGTTAGTAAACCTTACTCACATGAGTAGTGCCATTGACTTCAATGGCATATTCGAGGGCTCATTTCTGCCCTACATGCCTTCAAGTGCAGTGCAGGTCCATTCCTCGGCTGAATTCTCCAGGGGAAATTCTGACTGACTCAGGTGAAATAACTCTTGGGGGACTTCTGGGCAACACCAGCCTGTTGTTCATCCAGCATATAACCAGCTATGCAGGCCAGTCAATGCAGAAGATGGGAGGCACGTCCCCAACATCATCCCATAGCCTTTCAGATGCCTATTTCCTATCAGAGCACTAGGAGGAAGCGGGGACTGTGTAGGATGCTGAACAACCCTTGCTCGAGGATCCAAGGGGGGCTAAGGAATCTTCTTATTCCCTCCCCCACTTGTACACTCACACTGGGATGGCTCATATCTGACCCCATGGACATAGACCATACTATGCATTTGTGGTCAGCATATCTCCCGATTCTTATCATCAGTATTCCTCACCATGGGTGGCAGAAATCATGAGTGCTGACAACTACAGCCTCCCCCTTCCCCAGAACCAGATGGTTCCCTTGGAAATGTTGACCCTGACCCTAGCAAATAATGAGCACTCTCAACTCTCACTGAAATCACTAGGGGTTAAGGAAGCATGGCACATCCAGAGATCCTTAAAGGGCCCGATCCTGTGGACAGAGGAAAATAAAAATGATAGTTGCCACTTGGATCTAAAAGGGTCTGAGCAACTCAGTGAGAAGAGAGGGCAGAGAAGGGGCCTCAGTAGCTGAGGAACATTCACTACACTTGCAGTATGTTCGTTCCTTAGTTATGTATAAAAATCCCTTTATCACCCTGAAAAATTAGAGAGAAAGTTCTGTCCCTACTGATAATGTCTCGTGTTTGTCCAGAACAGAAGGAGCAACCAGGCTGCTTTTGTTTTATTTCTCTTTGTGGATAAAACCTACCACTGTACAGACAGCAAGCACAAGGCCCATGCAAACCCAAAGGCCCACTTAAGCCCCCTATGACATTCAAGTGCTGCATAGGTCTCTGCAGAGAGGGGGATATTCACCCTGTGTCTGCAGGCATTTCATGGCATCACTAATGCTATCCTGTGTCCGAGTGCCCAGCTACAGAGCTACGCACTGCTAAGATCTAGAAGCATCACTTCCTACCAACAAGAGCTTAGTGAGGGGCTGAAGAAACAAGACGCATTCTGGGACAAATTCTAATTACACTAACATCACTGTAACTCTAGGATGTTTAGGATCAGAAGTTCCTTGCTGTAGGTGAAGATTTTGCTGTACCAAAGAAAAACTGGATCTGTCCTATATGAAAATACACATAACAGATACAACCAAAAAAATCTTATCTCTCCCCATGACTTCCTGGTCAGAAGCAGCAGCAATATATATTTAGATATCAATTGATTTGTTTATATAAAAGTAAAGAATTTCTGAAACCAGACCTTGTTGTTGCTACTGTTTGAGTTTAATTCATCCAATCCTGGATTTGTCTGGTAACTACCTATAATAAAATAACAATAAAACTTTTCACTTCTATAGCACCTTCCATCCAAGGCTACCTCAATATGCTTCATAAACATACTATTATGCTCCCATACATTCCTTCACTGTCTTCTTCTCTTCATCTGTAACATTTGTACTATTAACATAGCAAGAATAGACTTACAAATAAACCACGGAAATATTTTATTTAAAAGGATTGCAGAAAGGATTAGGTAAGGTTATTTGAGAAATGTAAAAGAAACTCAGTCTGCTTAGGTTGGCATATGTTCATTTTTCGAACATGTTATATGCTGAGTTAAGAATAAAGGCAAATCCATGCTTTCTGCTAGGTCTGCTGTTATTTCTTATGTTAAAGAAGCATAATTCAGCTCAGATCACTCGACTTGCTGTGTGTCAAAGACACAAATGAAGGGCACAAAAATAGTGGTGAAGAAAATTTGGACTGACTGAGGGGGTGTCATTTTTAATTATAAATAATATTTTCTAAAAGCTCAGCCTCACAATCAGATATTTCTAATTGAAAAGAAACAGGCAAAAGGAGGATGGGGCTGCGATTTTAGACTCCTTGGGCTAGGGACAGTATCTTCATGTATGTTTCTACACCATCTAGCACACTGCAGCACTGATCCTAATTGGAGCCTCTAGGCACTATTGCAATAACATGTTTAAATAAATACTAATGTTAATAAATAACAACATTTTGGGGATATTTCCTTCAGATCCCTGGGTGGGACTTTGGCACAACCAAAGAAGAGACTGCTTGCCCCACGGGAATCCATCCCGGTTTATAATAAGAACTCAAAGCTTATTCTGTCCTGGGTGGATAGTCATTTAGGGTAAACTTCACCTCTGTGCAGAGAGCCAGTGCAAAGTATATACCCCACTAACGTCCTTTCCAACATGGTCAGACGTTAGCAGCGAACAGGCTTGAAGTCGACCCCCAGCACGGGGCTGAAGTTCGCTGCCCTATAGAAATGAATCATCCCAGTCGGTGGCAATGGACCTCTACCGGGTCTCAGTGCTTTGATTCAAGCAGAATGCAGGCATCTGGAAAAGGGGGAATGGGGTGGCTCCAATCGGGGAGACGTACCCCTGGGAATGGACAGTTGAAAAAAATGGCTAAGTGAATGCAGAGCAGCTAGTTTGACAGACAGGGGCAAAGTGACGCACTGAACTCTAGCTAACTAGCCGTGCATAGAACTCCCAATCCCCCCAGCGGCCTCGCATTTAACATTGGATGGGGAGCACTTTGGGAGAGAGACCCCCCGCTATCTGTCTTGTTATATACCTAGCTCACTTTTTAGGCATTGTAATAACAACAATCCTAATCAATAAGCCCCTGCTTGAGAGAGAGCCTTCAACATGAGTCAGAAACTTCACAAGGAAACTGCTAGGGGCCATGCTGAACAACCAAGGAAACCAGAGCTCTCTGCACGCTCACACATACCTACTTTCAAACCCCAGTTTTGTGTCTGAACCCCGGGAAGCTGCTCACACAACTGGCATTTGCATATGCAAAGGTGGGTGCACGTAATGGGCTTTTTTCCCCTTCACAGGCAACTTGGCATCAACGTTCCTAACTGAAACCCTAAAGGTAGAAGGACGCTCTTGGCCTGGCAGATTCCCCATCTCTTAGTGTATGTGGCAGAGGCAGGGTGCTACGGCTAGCACTGGGCTGACAATCAAGAGACCCATCCTCAGCTCTGCCAGCAGCTCACTGAGAAGATTCGGGCCAAGTCACTTCCACTGTCTGTGCCTCAGTTTCCCCATTTCTGAAACAGATAATAGTAAAACACTTTGAGAGCCTCAGATTAAAGACTCTCTATGTGAGTGCTAAGTATCAGCAGCAGCAATTTCCTCTTCCCTAATTCTATACTCCCCCTTCCGCCCTTTCTAATTATCACAGTAACTCTCACACTACCCCAGTAAACTGAGAGCCACTTGCCTTAAATTCCCTGGTATTTAATTTTTCATCTAATTCTCAGAACCTATCACATATTTGTTTTGATGTATTCAATATTGATCTCTTCTCTGACTTTCAAACAGCTATCACCTTCCCCGCCTGTTCCCAGAGAATCTGCCAAGCCAGCAGTTTGTGATTTTGTCATAATACATGTGTTTAGTTCTCTGAGTGGCTGTCGTGAGCTTCTGGATCTCACAAATGTTACATTCCATCTTTATTCACACATTCTGTATACTGTATGTGGAAGGAGATCGGTTTTCCTTATGCTAAGAATCAAGGCTTTTTACATCAATTCTTAGAGGTGCTGGTCGTTACCCTGTTAATCTTTTAACAGAAGGAGACTGATTTTTGTAGCTTTTCAATAAATCCTTCTCAAAACACACTGGATAGGAAAAAGTTACATCTTCTAAGTATCAGAAATGAAACCCTCGGTAAAGCAACATTTTCAACGGTGCCCAAGTGACTTGGGAGGCTTAGAATCATTTTCAAAAGGGACTCTTCCAATGAGATTTAACGAAATTTCTTTTGAAAATAGGAGTGAAGTACCCAAGTCGCTCGGGCATTTTGCAAAATTTTACCCCTAGTCAAGTCTTTGTTAGTTGTTTGAATCATGGCAGTGTTCATGTGGCTGTAGCTGCCATGTCGAAATGACAACATGCCACTAGTCAAAGGATTGCAGACTAGGGGGTGACATTGTCCACTAAGGAAATGGCCCTTGTCAAAAGGGGAAAGAAACTAGTGTGCTTCAAATGGTGATGTGTAAATAAAAGGAACAAACTGCATTCAGGGCCAGATTTCAGATACTGGTGAGACATTCACCCCATGAAGAGTTCCACTGGGGGTCTACTCCGTGTGTACAGTGTGTACAGGGAACAGAATTTGTCCTGATTTGCTGAGTACCAACATTGTGTTTGGTGCTGTACAATGAATAAAAAATAAAGATAGCTCCTGCCCCAAAGAGCTTACAGTGCAAAAGATGGAGGCACTGAAGATGGGCTGCTCTGGTAAGTGGAGAGGATGGGGATGATTTAATGTAGATTTTCCCCCCAATATATATCAAAGGTTTAGCTGCGTTTCCATTTTTGCTGCTGCGTCCAGTGTCAGTAGGGAACTGTTCAGCATAAACACCTCCTGAGGAACTGTTCCAGAGCTTAATGCCAACCTGAGACAGCTGCTAATGCTGAACAACCTCATCAAGGGCCCACTGTCCCTTCCTGCCACTCCTCCTCCTCCACCACCCGTGAAAGAACTGTGAAAAGACCAAAAGCTGGTGTACAGCCAACAAGAACTAAAGATCTTGCAGCTGGTTGTACCACCTGTGCCTTGTGAAATTCCAGCCAAAAACAACCTCCCTTCCCCTCCCCCAGATAACCCCTCTATTAAAGAGAAGGGCATAAAATCTGACAACTTCATAATCAGGGGGAAGAGAGTGACTCGAGCATTGGGTTGGTTACGGAAGAGGATTGTTCTTACTGGTGCCAATGGATGTGGACAACTGACCATTTCTGTGGGCGTGCACAGCCGTCATGGCTGATTTAACTAGTGCGTTCAAATTCACACACAGCGTGCAAGCCACAGTGTGCCAAATATACATAGCTGTTCAATGCCACCCTGCTGAGCCAATGCCAGAAGAGGTCACATGATGTTTGCATTATATGGGTTACTTTGTGGAGGATGTACAGAATCCATGAGGGAAAACACTGATACACACTGTTCTGAGACTACAAGCAGAATTCTTCTCTGAGATCCAGGCAGCAGCTCCCAAATTTAATGTTCTGGATGCCTCCTTGATGTCCGTGGTGCTACACATATGTAGTGAGAGCAAATTATCTGAATCTGAGATCCACCAGGCAGCTCTGAGAGCAGAAATTTGCTCTAAGAATGTTAGAAATAAGGTTTAAATCATTGACTTCCAAAGTGGTAAAAAATTAGACCTACTAGTTTGTATTTTCTGTTAGTAATATGTTTTGATAGATTCATTTTTACTTCATCTGATTAGGAATTGGCAGAAGGATAGTTGTGTGAGAAGGGAATAATGCATCTAGACCCTACCTAATATATGTTCCCAATATATGTAGAGAGACAGAGAGATGATTATATAGATATGAGCAATTAGATACACCGCTGATGGGTGCTATAGTAAAACCCAAGATAGATATGCCAAATCTGTGATTATCTAGGAATTTGGTTGTTGATACTATAGTGCATCCCATGGTGGTGGTAAGACTAGAACTCAGACTATCCTGCTCCAGATACACAGATTCCTGCCACTTGATCTAAAGGAGATTCTGCAACTGGTATAAGCAGCATAGAGTATATGGCACATGGCTGAGCAGTTCTGTTTCTATCCAGTAGAGGGCAGTGGTATACACATACACACATGTACACAAACACACACACACACATACACACACACGATCCGCATTCCAGTTTTTCCCATGAAAAATATCTTTGGCAACTGAAAAGCATTTGTCTAGTAGTGATTGATTTTAAAATTAAAGGTCAACCAAAATGGTACTGAAAGCATTGGGGACTCTGCAAAGTAGTCCTTATAGACAGGAATCATCAACTAGAGGGGTTTCATTGTATAAGGACTATTACTATACACCTCTAGAAACTGGACACAACTTCTGCCCTGGGGCCACATGTCCACTGCTCCCTACCAACTCCATGGAGTGATATACAGAGGAAATGAGAGAATTATTATTTACATAGGTTTCATTTAACCACACTAAAGCAAGTCCCAGCACTCATCGAATTAAATGGCCGGGTCATCTAATGTAATAAATCTATTAATTCAGATAATCATATATGTGATTTATACTACACTAGACAATTGCTAACATGTCATTTCTTTGTTTAGGGATTTTTAATTTGAAAGTGCTCTAATCCTCAGTGTCAGCTGTTCCTGGTGGGTGATGACATATCTAGTGTGAGTGAAACATGCTGATGACATATAGAGTGTAGGAATCAAATGTCATAAGCATAAATATTTAAGCAATAAGACATGACAGGTAGAGCATTTCTTGGCAATTATAGCACACCTCGGGTGGTGTTATGATGAGGCATTTGTCCAAAGGCCAAGTGACTTAAACCACACTGAAAGCACGATCGCCTGCAAATATGCTGCTTGGACATCTTATTGACATTCTTTTCCCCCGATGAGACTTCCATTTTGCAACTTGAGCCCCTACGATCCACCATTTCCCTCTGCTAAGAAAAGCCCCACAGGGGGATATACATATTAGAAAGTTATGAACACCGCAGTTACCTAAAAGTGCAGTTAGAATAGAAGTTGGAATTCAGCCTCACTATAGCATGCACTGTCTGCATTCACATTTTAAGTTACGTAGATCTGGCATTTTATGAGTGATTTCTCAATTCAGTGGACATTGACAACCAGGTAATGTGAAGCTGAGAAATTCCTCCAGCAGTATTCAGAATATGGACAGGATTCAAGTAGAAAATACCATATAATCTTCACTTAGGAGCTGCTCTCTATTAGATATCACTCCTGTTTTATAGCTGCACCAATTCCGTGAAAGCCTCAGTGGAACACGGTGAGATAGAACAGAAATTTCACTTGACTAAAAGGAGCAAAGAAAAATAAATATTTTTTTCAGAAGCCCCAGCTTCTACTCAGGTGCCCAAATACCTAAGCGAGGGTCAGTCGACATAACTCCACTGAAATCAAAGATACTAGACCAATTTACACCGGCTGAAGATCTGGCCTCAAGCGCCTTCAGCCATGATCAGTCTTCAGTGGTCTGGAACCCAAACTCCTCTTCTCTCTAAAGTGAAAATCAAAACAGATTTTGTGAACCTTTAATTTCCATGATAAACATCTTGGTGCTGTTTGCTTGCTGTGTGGATGAGCAGACTTATGTAGAAATTCCTCAATTTGGTTTAGGCCTGAACTATCTATGGGGATTCCTGCCAGTTCCTAACATGATCATAACTCCTCTCCTTTTTGCCTGTCTTACTGGGCTGGAAACCATATGTGGAAGGGTCTGTATATACCTAGTGTCAACTCTACCAAACCCCTTCTCCCCTGCACCCAAGGAATGTGCCTCAGTTAGGGAAATTACTTGCAATATAAGATGTACAGGCCTTCAGGCCAATTTTAGCACCACATTTGATGCCATGCTCTGCTAACTGTGTTGGGGCCAGAGCTGGTTTCAATTTTTCAAATTTCAAAATTGATGAAATTTCACATTTTGACATTTTAAAAACACATTGTCCCCTCCCCCTTTTCTTCTCTCCAACCAACTACAGAACTGATGGAAAGTTTGAACAACCCATGATTTTTTTTTTGTTTTATTTTATTTAGGTTTGTAACTTACCCTTCCCTGTTTTTTGACCTGTGAAGCATAGACACTGTGGTGTCTCTCTGGTTGCTTTCAGGCTAGCACTCAGCCTCTTTCTCTTGAGCACTGGATCCAAAGACCCCCATCCCCTGTTCTGGGCGAGGTTGCTCTTCTCACTGCTCCTCAATGCTACAGATGTGGAGTGTGGATTCTTCCCGGCTGCCATTTCCTCACCACATTCTACAGTTGGAGCTTCAGATAAATGAGTGGCGGATGATTGGGAAGCTAAGCCCAGCCCTCCACCCCTCACTCACCGGAGCCCCGAGCCCTCCCTTGCAACCAGAGCCCCGAGGACAACACACGCGCACACAGCCACCCCAAGCCGCCGGCCATCCTGTCCCAGGTTCGCTGGCCCGAGTCACTGACTGAAATACAGGGCCACCAACCGGCTTGGGCTTCCCCAGGCCACCAGCTTCATGGGAGAGGAGGGGTGAGGGCGGGGCCTTGAAGCAGAGCATGGGCAGGGCCACAGCCTGGGTTAGGGGAGGCTTAGTCTCCCCTGGTCTATGATACCCACCGCCCATCTTCACATACTCCAGGGAAGCACCAACCCATTGCTTTTCCCTAAGACACCCATTCAGCCACAGCCATCCTGGATGGCCTTTAAAATTCAAGGCACAGGAAGGCTAATGTAGCAAAGTAATAAAAATAAATAAATACAGGGATGGAAAAGACAGCAGCAAAGTTTTCTTTGTGATCGTTGTTTAACACTGTAAGTAATTAAATATTAATGAAAGTATGCTACTTTCATTTTGTGAGCAATTTAATTCAATTAAAAATAAATGGATCTCCTTGGCTCAGTGGATAGACTGATATCCAGCATTGGCCTTAACTTTCTTTCAACCGCATTTAACTCCGGCACAGAACAGAGCAAAGTACTGTAAATGAAACATAGCCCCCAGCTACCATCGTTAACTTTTTACATCCCCGTGGCATGATTCTGTCACCTTGTTGAACCAGCAAGGCCCCTCTCAGGGAATATTGGCTCTGCTGTTTAACAGGCACAAACAGTAATTTGTACCCAGTGTGTTATCTAAGATATCTTACACTGGGGCACTGTTTTCTTGAAAGGAAGCCATTTCGGAAAGACTTAACAGGCCGGCATGCAATGAGCTGGTTAAGTGATATATCTGGGAACTTCATGCCAGATAATGTAGAACTATTCTTTTATTGCACTGAGAAGAGCTGTTTTAGATTCCCTTTGAGCCCATAGGCCACGTCTTTCTGATAATAAGAGTGTTATCAATGCTTTAATATTTTACCCAAATCTCTGCATGAGAGAACATCTAAGAGCTATTACTCAGTGCTGAAAGCAAAACCCGACTGCTCTGAATGAGGAGGAAAATGCCAATCTGTTGACAAAAAGTTAAACAGAGGTGAAATCTAAACTCTGGCCAACATTTTACAGCCTTAACGCATTGTTAACTTTTCATCTTATCTGTCAGGAATAGGAAACTAATGTTTAAAAACAATGTATGGCTTTTACAGGCAAGGTCAGTGTTTGTTAGACTTCAGGGTTATACCAAGTATCGTCAGGCACTGCCATACAGAAATAATTACTTCAGCACCCATGCTCTGAGTTCCTCCAAAAGTTATAGTCCCAATCTTCCCTCCAGTCAGCAGGGACTGGACTTTATTTTGTAGATTGTCTTTGTTTGTTCTGGATTTTCAGTGGTGGCAGAGGGCCGGGGGTAGTTAAAAAAAAAGATTAAGTGATGTTAGTGTAGAAAGTCTAGGTCAAAGAAGTCATTGTTGCATTTCACTCTGGAGGCACCAAAGTTCATGGTCATTCTGATCTCTTCTGGGAGTGAGGTCCAGATTTGTGCTTCTCTAGACCAGGAAACATTCTTTGCTCAGCTGTGCAACTCCCAAGGAGCAGCAAAGGGGAAATTAAACGATACAGTCACTCCGAATGTGTGTGAGAAAAGGCTCATTCAGAACATGAAGCTCAGTGATGTTTCTCCTATATTGGTGTATGTTAAATAATCCTACCTCATATACCCTCAGAACATCTTATCCGCGGTATGTGTGTACAGATTATGCCAATGATCATGATACTTAAAAAAAATCAGTCCACTGGTCACTATTCAGCAAACAAACTATCAAGAGGAAAGAAATTAGAATTCTGCTTTAAAAAAAAGAGAAGAAAGAGGAAGAATTCTCGTCTTTCTAGGTAGGTTACAGCTAGACAAATACAGCCAAAAAGAATCAACAAATACTTTTGCGACTCAAACCAGCCCATTGCTTTGCTGATATTCATAGTCCCTCTTTCTGACTTAGTTGTGAATATGCAAGGAAGCAAATCTTTATGTGCAAGACATACTGAGAGCAAAGGCACTGTGAATATTGCTATATGCAAATGTCCGGGGGGAGTATTCATACCTCTAAGGCTCTCGCAGCCATTCATATTAGTCACAAAACAGATCTGTTGTACAAATAAGAACATATATGGGTATGTGCAAACAGAAAAGGGGTCATTCAGTCAGGGGAAAGAAACTATGCCATATGACCTGCGTAACCAATCACATCGCAGGCATAGTAATAGCAAATATTCACCAGCAGCCAGCTGTGAACAATTCATAGGCTAAACTTTGTTTGCATGAATAACTCATCAAATCAATTGGTAAAAAATCAGGAGCTGTTTGTGGATAATCTCTGAACAGTAGAAAAGGGTCCAGTTCATCAGATAAATTATTCACAATGAATAATTTGTCCAGCTCTAGGTGAGAAATACTTTGGACCTAACGGCCCACGTGTTTGGAGACTTCCCAGATTGTTTTAATCTCTCCAAGCAAATGAGAGCCCTCAAGGCTCATTAGGGCTATTTACACAGTTCTTAACTGGAAAAAATTAGATCTAGAAAAATGAACAAATAAATAAGCCAATGTGAACTATGAATCTGATAGTCATGTTCAAAACGGAGTTCCAAGGCTGATAAATACACACCATTATTTTTTTTTTGCCAGATGAGCACATTTCTTTGACTTCCTTTTGATTATTGCAAAGTAGAAGCTCTGGAGGGAAGAGAGAAAGAAATAGGAAACAGAAACAGTATTATGCTTCTGGGCTGGTAAGAATAAAAACCAGGATTAAGACCAAACCAAAATATCAGAATCTGAACCCAAATCTTGATCCAAATCAGAGAAGATAGGCTTGTGGTTTCGGTTCTGTGCTGAGACAGAAGATCTGGGTTTCATCCCTGGCTCTTCCTCAGTGTGACTATTTAACCTCCCTGTGCCTCAGGTCTGTAAAATGGGTACAATGATACTTCCTTTCTCCCACGCTTTGTCTGTCTTGTTGTTTTAGATTGTAAACTCTTGGGGGGCAGCTGTTGGCTCTTATTCTGAGTTTGTACAGGGCCTAGTGCAATGGGATCTCAGTGGGACTCTCTAAGTGGTGGGCAACCGACCTCACACAGCCCATCAGAGCAACCTGCTGGTGGGCCTGCCAGACCATTTGTTTACATTTGCACAGCTGCCCGCAGTGCCCAGTGGCCACAGTTCCCTGTTCCCAGCCAATGGGGGCTGTGGAAGTGGCAGCCAGGTCTGCACCACTTCCCGCAGCTCCCATTGGCCGGGAAAGGCAAATCACGGCCACTGGGAGCTGCGGGCAGCCATGCAAAAGTAAACAAACAGTTTGAACAAAGAGGCTTGCCCTGATGAGCCACATGCAGCCCACACGTTGCCCACCACTGCTATAGGTGTTGCAAAATATGAATACATTTTGCAGATGGTCTCATCTTTATAATCAGCTGAACCAAAACTTTGGATCCAAACACTCCTGAACTTTGGGTGCTTCGAGTCTGGATCCAGATAGGAATTTCAGCCCAGATTCATCTCCAATAAAAAAAAATGTACATCACAAAAGTTCTGTAGATTGTTATTGGGTGAGAGAGACACACCCTCCTAACACAACAGTAGAGTAGAGCCTGCATCAATCCTGATCTTCTCTCCAACATAGAAATATAACGAGTCACCAATCACATGGGTCCTTCTGAAACTCGGCTCATACCTCTGAGGCATGTCCCAGGACACAGCTCGATGACCTCCGCAATTCAGCACAGCATCTAAAGCTGCCAGTGCCTCCCAAAACAATTGTTCCCACAAAGCTCCACACAGCTAGAATCCAAAACAAACACGTAGCAACAGGACCTGGAAATTGCCAACTCAACTCACAGGCTGGAGGAGCAGTCAATTGCCCTTTTGCTCAAGCGCTGCAAGTTGATCAATGGGGTAGGACACTCCCTCTCAGCACACTGCGTTTGGGCATCCCGGCACTTGCACACCTCTCCTGACGGACGTTGTATCACCGTGCTCTGCCACTGCCATAATGCCCTTTGTCAATACCTGAGTCTGACTCTTCTCATTTTCTGGATATCAAATCCCTGTTTTCCCTGATTCCGCAAGTGCATCCCTCTAAGTAGATGTCACTGGCAAAGCGTATGGAACCCTCTTTCACTGATGTTCTTGATTTCCAGCAAGTCCTTTCCCCTCCAGGAGATCATTTGCCCATTTATTCTGGCTCTGCTTAAACTCAGCCCCACCCACACACAACACATATGTGCACTACTTAACTCCTTAATTTTGATCTCTGTGTTGCCACCATAGACAACAAGTTGAGCAGCCTACTCAACAGCCCCTGATAATATCAGATCAGTTTGGACCGGCTGGTCAGAGCACGCGTGGAGGTTCATAGCTACATCTTTGTCTGCCCTCGAGTGTAGAGCTGGGAGTCTATGACATTTGCACTAAAAGTTAGCAGTTTCTGAGGTAAACAGCACCATGACTTTCCATTCTGCCCTCAGATACACAAATGCAACTGCAATTGAACCCAGCAGGAGGTGTGTAGAAGTATGTGAGTGAAAAACTTGGGCTTCATCCACACTAATATTCAGTCTACACTGCATGTTTAATAAGCAACTCTTGTGCATAGTGCAAGACAGGACAGGTCTAATTCAACCATTAAGTCTCGAGACCTCAGAAAACCATCAAGCAAAGATAAACAGTGAGAACATTGACCCTGTGACTTTATGTGCATTTAATAATCCAAGTCTAACATCACCCCCCAACAACCAGCACTGAAGACCTCAACTCAGGCACCAGAAATGCATTTCCGGAGGTTTCATTGCCTCTTAAATAGTCTGTGTAAAAATAATCACCAATTTTTAGTGTCATTAGAATATTAAGATAGAAATATCACAACCTAATGCCAGCATTCAATATTAAACATGGCCTGCAGCAGTACCACCTGGGGCTCTGATCTCTACAGTTTAAGCAGGGCTGCGCCCAGTCAGTGTTTGGATAATAGGTCTCAAAGGAAAACAAAGGTGCTACAGGAAGTGTTGCTAGCAATTCAGAAGATGAGAGTGACCTACTGTATGTTAATGGGCACTGTAATGTTGCAATTGCTATCTTTTGGAGGAGGTACAAATGGAAGAGCATTTGACTGCTTGACACTTTATCCAGGTAGAGGAGTCTTAGGGCTTGGCTACACTTGCAAGTTAGAGCTCACTAAAGCCTCCCAGTGCACTCTAACTCATGACGTGTCCACACTGGCAAGGCATGTAGAGCGCTCTGACTCTGTGGCTAGAGAGCTCCTGGTAATCCACCTCGGTGAGAGGAATAACTAGAGCACCACAGGGCCAGTGTGCATGCCCAGGTCTGTTAACGCGCTCTGATTGGCCTCCAGAAGTGTCCCACAATATCTGTTCTAGCCCCTCTGGTCATCAGTTTGAACTTCACTGCCCTGCCCTCAGGTGACCAACTGTCAGATCCATCCTTTAAATTCCCTGGGAATTTTGAAAATCCCCTTCCTGTTTGCTCAGTCAGGCCTGGAGTGCTGTCAGCAAATCTTTCTAGGTGACCATACCTCCATGTGTCAGGCGATCCCCAGGATGGAGGAATGGTGACATGCTGGACCTCATCAGCGTTTGGGGGAAGGAAGCTGTGCAGTTCCAGCTCCACTCCAGCCGGAGGAATTAGGATACATTTGGACAGATATCAAGGGCCATGATGGAAAGGGGCCATGACTGGGTCGCAGTGCAGTTCAAGGTTAAAGTGAAGGAGTTGCGGAATACCTACCACAAAGCCCATCCCCCACCCCACCCCCTTGCCCTTTCTGTATCCCAAGCAGTTTGCTTGGTGTTTTTTTTTTTAAAAAAAAATGATTTTTTGCTTTGAAAACATATTTTATTATTGCATCAAGTAAAAGGTACCTTAGCCCAGGAAAGCAACAGGTACTGCAAGTCAGCATAACAAACCCAGATTCCTACTAACATTGGAACACTGCACTTCATTCCCGTGCAAGGCACCAGACATTACTGGTGGCTTTTAGCCCTAAATTGCTCCCTCAAGGCATCCCTAATCCTTGCAGCTGGACCCCTCTAATAGCCCTGATTTCTGTCTGTTCAAATTCAGCCTCCAGGTGTTGAGCCTCCAAGTTCCATGCCTGAGTGAAGCTTTCACCCTTCCCTTTATTATGGAGGGTACAGAATGCAGATATAACCGTGGGGATGCTGTCATTGGCCAAGTCCAGCTTCCCATACAGACAGCACCAGCGGCCCTTTAAATGACCAAAAGCACACTCCACAGTCATTCGGCATTGGCTCAGCCTGTTGTTGAACTGCTCCTTGCTGCTGCCAAGGCTCCCTGTGTAGGGTTTCATGAGCCATGGCATTAAAGGGTAAGCGGGGTCTCCAAGGATCACAATGAACATTTCAATTTCCCCAACAGTGATCTTCTGGCCTGGGAAAAAGTCCCAGCTTGCAGGATCCTGAACAGGCCAAAAGATGCGTGCATCATGCACCTTTCTGGACCAACCTGCGTTAATGTCAATGAAACGCCCAGGGTGATCCCCAAGCACCTGGAGAACCTGGAGAGAAATACCGCTTCCAATTAACATACTCGGAGGCTAGGTGGGCTGGTGCCAGAATTGGAATATGCCTCCCATATATCGCCCCTCTGCAGTTAGAGAAACCCAGTTGTGCAAAGCCAGCCACAATGTCATTCACGTTACCCAGAGTCACACTTCTTCTGAGCAGGATGCAATAAACGGCCCTGCGAACTTGCATCATCACAATGCCAGTGGTCAACTTTCCACTCCAAACTGGTTAGCAACTGTTCGGTAGCTGTCTGGAGTTGCCAGCTTCCAGACTGTAATAGCCACCCGCTTCTCCACCCTCAGGGCAGCTCTCAATCTCGTGTCCTTGTGACGCAAGGTTGGGTTGAGTTCCTCACACAGTCCCACGAAAGTGGCTTTTCTCATCCAAAAGTTCTGCAGCCTCTGCTTGTCATCCCAGACTTACGTGACGTTGTGATCCCACCACTCAGTGCTTGTTTCCCAACCCCAAAAGTGGTGTTCCACAGTGGTGAGCATGTCTGTGAATGCCACAAACTATCTTGTGTGATATGCTTTACAGGAGTCAATATCATCCTCAGAGTCCTCCCTATCAGTTTGGATCTTAAGGAGTAACTCGACTGCCAAACATTACGTGCTGGTGAGACATGTCAGCATGTTCCTCGGCAGTTCAGCCTCCATTCCCACAGAACGCAAGGGAAGACAGAGCGCGCTGCACAAAAAACATTGAAAGATGGCACCAAATGTGAATGGAAGTACAGGGCTTGCTGGGATGCGAACCGATGCATCACAGGGCGTTGGGACGGGACCCAGAATGCCCTGCACCTCCTGCCCCCTTCCCACAAGCTACAGCGGCAGAATGGAAAGAGATACTTCGTGAGATAGCTGCCCATAATGCAGCACTCCCAATGCTACTTAAAGTGTCGCAAATGTGGCAATGCCACTGGGTTTGCAGCTGTCAGTGTGGACAGACTGCAGCACTTTCCCTACTGCGCTCTCCGAAGGCTGGTTTAACCCAACGCGCTCTACATCTGCGAGTGTGGCCATGCCCTTACCTGTCATGTTCTTGCTAAACTGCAAATTACTTAAGGTTTACCTAAATTCCCCCTGACGTTTCCATTAGAATGTCCAATCCTAAGCTATTACATACTCTTACTGTGTACAGTTAAACAGCTGCCACTTTTTCACTCCAGAAGTGGCTGCACTTCTGTAGTTGGTGAATTGCTTCTTACCCATGTAAAGTTGGTGGCAAAATGCCTGGGATTCTTAGGGAAGAAAAGCATGGCATAAATGTAAAATATTATTGAGTCAATATATTATCAAATAATATTTGCATGGAGCAAAGATATAAATAATCCCTGCATTTTTCCTCCTATATTTCTCACTCTCCTTTCAAGGCAGAAGCACAACACAAAAACATCTGCAGTCAGATCTGCATCTTCATATCCATTAAAAAAATATGGAAGTGGTTTTTTTCTCTCTAAACGTTCCCTAGGAAGACTGTGGACTTTAGCTTTTGCTCCCTCAAGATTTTTTTGTTAGGAGGACATAGCAAGTGCATTCCTCCACCCTTCGTTCACCCTGGGCTTGTGGTTAAAACCTATTGTGACCACTCTATGACAAATCCTGTCATACACTAACATTTACCAAATATCAGCAAGATTGAGTTGGGTGTTTGGTACCCAAGTCTTTGCAGGTAATTATCAGGTAGAATTACAGGTAACTGAGGCTCAGCAAATTAAGGGGTAAAGATAAGGCAGCTCTTTTATTTGCCTAACCTTTTTCCCGATTTGATTCTTTAAAGGAGCAGAGCAATTTTGTGTCCAATCTCATGAACAAGCTTAACAACAATTTTGGGGTTGCCTTCTTGCAAATAAAAAATATTAAATGCAGGAAGTGTCTGTGAACAAAAGAAGTGAAGCTCACTAATATCTCAACCTCACAGGTAAAATATGCTAGGTGATTTTGATACTTGCAACCAGCATTTCTTCTCTGACTTTAGCAGATCAATCCATATTCTCCAAATCTTCTTAAAACCTCACACAAGATCTGCTTTCAACTCCTGAAAGAAAAACTACCTGTTTTCTATTTTTTCTTCGGTGTCCAGACCACAGTCCAACAGAAAAGCTTCTTAAATCAACAAGCATTTTCACCTGGGATTAGAGTATCTGACCATACTGGATTTAAATTACATTTCAAAATAACATTATAAATATGACAGTCACCATTACCAAGTCCTGTGTGCATGGATTTTTGTTTGGTTGGTTTTCTTTTCAGCACAAAAACTTGCAGTCACTGAAGAGTTGCCATCTTAAGTATAAATCCAATTTAAACATTTTTCCAAAGTAACAAACTTTTCTAAATCACACTTAAAACGTAAAAAAGAGAATACACTTATTTTGTTGCTATATTTTGCATTTCCCTACCTATTGGTGGGTGATGAAAATGAGATGACTCACTGACACCTAGTGGTTGCTGGGGAAACTGCATAAAACACTTAGGAGCATACTAGCATATATACTGCAAACCAAACCCTGTGCCTGTCTCCCCTAACTTTCAAATGCAGGCAGACACATAGCATCAACAAGACTCATTGCCCATCTAGAACTATAGCAATCAAATGGACTACTGAATGGATATTGAGCAATACTGTATGGAAGATGAGCTTGACGTGGTTTTGAAAGCATCTGCTATTTCCTAATCTGAGGCTTTTCAGAAGTCTGAAGGATTTAATACCACATTACCAGCAGCAACAGGTTGGGTAGTTCAAAGGCTTCTAGCCTTGTGCAAGCCACTGAAGATTTAACTAGGGATGTGTATAGTGAGGAGCGGAGGGGGAGAAGCCCTTGTAATTTAAGTAAAGCTTCTTCTTGATCTCAAAAAGTAATCTTGCTGTCCTCTACTATTTGCTTCCTGGCATCCAAACTACTACAGCAGAAACCTTGTCTTGAGTGGTGCTGAGCCCTCCCGCTGCAGACAATATACTGGGCATGGATCTTAAGTAGTTTCCCACAGTGAGAATTATTAGAGCATCCACGCAGGCGGTCAGCAAAACACCCACCGCAAAACCGGAAAGCACTCGCCAAAACTTTTTAGTTTCTTAACTAGCATTTTTATTTTTAAGGGGCTGAATTCTCCTCTTGCTGCCTGGGACTATAGTAAGCACGACTGGGAGTCATGCACATTAATTACTATACACAGGAGTCAAAGCATTGCTGCAATATTCCTCTTACAGCTTTTATTGGCGTGTATATATGTATATTTATGGGGGATGAGGGCCGCTGGGAGGGACTCGCTATCCAGCTAACTGATTTCCTGAGGAAGTGTGAAAGACAGAGAAAGAGGGTCAAGGGATAGGGGCATAGGGAGCAGAGACACACACAGAGGGAAGAGAAATAATTGTTTTAAAAAAATCCAAGCACTTCATTTCTTCTCTTTTGTGCATGAAGAGAGCATGGGGATGGAAACTTGTAAAACTATAACAGTGACCAATAAAGTTTAATGTCCCTGGCATACGACAGGAGTCAGTAACCATGGTCTCTAGGAGTTAGTGTTACAGGCCTGAGTGCCAGTGGAGATCCAGAACTCAACTTCTCCAAAGCTTGAGGAAGTGTAGCTGGTTTTTGTTAATGCCCATCTCTTGTTAAGATAAATATGCCCGAGTCCTGAACTATTAGTTTAGAGGGGCTCTTGGACTGCCTAGTCTGATCAAATACACGTTTGTACTGTACAGATCCCAACCTCTTTGTAGTATTTCCTTTTTGCAAAGAGGGGATTTTCCTCCAACTGGATGGTCAGTATGCAACTATATTTCTCTCTAAGCTGAACAGTGTTATGTCAGGGCAGGAATAATTCGACAGTGCTGCCTCTGGTCTCTGCTATATAGGCATTCACCCCACACTCACCACTGTTGAATCTGAATGCTTTACAGAAGTTATATGCAAAGTGAACAAGCAGATCTTTCAGCATAGATTCTTGGTCCCTTCTCCTCCTCACAAGAACATGTTTGAAGTTTTAGGACTTGTCTATACTTGAAAGTTAATGTGAATTAAGGTAGGGTGTGAATTTAAATAGCTACTCCTGAATATAACTCCAAGTGTGAACACTCCTATTCCAGCATACCAGTGCCTTGTCCTGTTTTAGTTTAATCAGTTTTCGATTAAACTACTGTGGATCCAGAAAGTGGATTAAAGTAAACCAGAGTAAGAATGTCTACATGTGGAGTTAATCAGGAATAGCTATTGTAGAATGACTCCATGTATAGACAAGCCCTGAGGTCTAGGGATTTTTTTGCTTGTGAGAGTAGGAGTTTCTAAATTTGATTTGATTTGATTTTTTATTTGAGAAAATTAGGGAGAAAAGATGTGGCTCATCCGTGAGCTTATTTGTAACAAATCTGTGGCCATCTAGGACTTCCCAGTTGTCAGTATGCTGCACATGCCATGGGAAACTTCACAGCAATCGTAAAGATAGACTCCAATCCTCCTTATTCAAAAGCACAATCTAATCCAAAGGAGAATCTCCATTAGCTGCTGCCAACAGAGAGCCTGACACATAGTTGGGCAGTTCTGGTTCTATGTAGTAGAGGACATTGATACACATACATGTTAGAATGACATGGCAGTAATGTATTTAATTTAGCTGGATACATTTTTGGCCATATCATCAAGTATTATTGCAACTTTTACACCAGTACAGGCAAGGAGTGAGTTCCTTCTGCAAAATTTGGAATGACAACCCCATATGGCATTTCTTACATTTGGACAGAAAGTTGCTTTAGCAGCTCTTTTAAAGAGTGCCCCATCAGATGTGTGTTTTGGGATGTTCTATCCCACAATTTCTGAGGGACAAATCAGGCTCAAAAACTGGATGTGGCCCGAAGACAAATAAAATGAACTAGTCTTAGTATCCTGTGCTGAGACAAGAAGTCCCTCGGTCTCCTCTTTAGAAATTTGCATTTGAATAGGTGGCTCTATTTTTTAGATTACTTTACAGAGCCTCAGTTTCCAAATTCCTATTACACCATGCTTTCAGGGACAGGAGTGAAGTGAAAACATTCCCATCTAACACAAACATGAATTACTGGACGGGTGTTCTCATCCGTTAAAAACACACTGCGGGTGCAAGCTAGGTTTACCAGCATCTTTTCCTCCAGCACCTCCTCGGTTTAACACACGGGCCAAGAAAATCTCCCAAAACAGAAAGTGCACAAGTTCCCGGAACATCCCACAGTGTGAAGAGAGACTAAGGAAATAGTCACAGACAGGCACAGACAGAATAGTCACAGACAGGCATTTCGGAGTGAAACAGAGCATACTGGTGGCTTTAGGCCCTTTCTCATCAGCCCCAGAGGTGGCTAGCTCTGTTCAGACACATTGCATCTTGGGTATATTAGTGCAAGATTATCTCCATGATTAAAAGATCCAGTGGCGCCAGGGAAGACCTTTAATACTGCACATTAGTGAAGCTGAAATTTCAGCTGCCACTACCCCGGTCAGTAAGAAATCCAAGTTTCCACCTGCTCAGGGCGTATAGTCCCATGAGACATCTTCAGTGCTAATGACAGCGCCTTGTTTTAGTGTAACCAACGTTGAGTGCCTCACATCCTTAATATATACTGGAAACTCCCTATTTGCCCAAACTATCTACAAGCTCAACATACAGGGGGAAGTTCTGAGAAGCATCACTAAATTGTTCAGCCTCTTCAGAAAAGGATTTTGAGACCCCCCTCTTCTCCCTCGCACTACTTCCAAAGGAACCCGTACTCCAGCTAGCAGTCAATACAAAACTAGACACCTGCATTCATGCGGATGATGATCCACTTCTGCAGAACTCATTACATGCTAGTTGCTCTACATAGCATTGGTTGGGAAGGGGGAATCTATTATAGAGAGAAAGTGTGGAGTAGGGTTAAGAAGCATTTTTTCCCTCCCTTCTAACTGCTCTCCTTTTATCTGATCTCCTTCTCATGTTTCTGGGGTTTTTTCTTCTCCTTCATCCTATGGAAGTAGGACTGAATGCTGATGAGATAATAAAAGGTCCAACCCCAGGCAATCCTTTTCAGGTAATTAGTTCAGCTACTGAACTTCTAAAAGTCTTTTTTTTTTCCATGTGCCCAGACAGAAAACTTGGGTGGTTACTTAACCTGGTTACTTCTGAGGATTCTTTGCAGGTGTGGCACTCACAGATAAAAGTATTCTAACTTCGGGATGTTTCTAATTAAGCATAGCCTTGGCCTACATCATTTTATTTCCTTCATGTGTGCCAAAATTCAGAACTCCAGATCCAAACAGGATCAAATCAGAACTCTGCCATAAACCTATGTATAATAATGGTACAACCAAGCCCATGGAAGAGAACACCGTGATCTTAAAGGGAGAGAGCAGTGGGTTTGTGCCTTTTTAGCTTCTTTATGATGTATAAATAAGCCTGCAAAATTTTTGCCACGGGAAAAAAAAAAGGTTGGGTTGTTTTTTTTATTTTGCTTGTTTTTTTACATTAGAAATGCAGGTTGTCTCTCCCGTGGAAGACTCTAGGTAATGAAATAACATCCCAACTGATAAGGGGATGTTACTAAAACATACGTGCATAAGGAATTTTCAATCAAATTGTTTTAAATTTTTTTTTACTGCTTTTTGTTAATATCTGCTTAACTTCAGTGCCTCATGAACACGTGGAAGAAATTAACTTGTTGAGTTCATTGTCGCCAGATGTCAGACATGCCAACCACTCAGTAGTATTTGAAAACTGACAAGGCATTTGTGTGGATGAGAACTTTCACTGTTACATTAGACAGGAACAAAAAATATGCACTCTCCGGCTTCAGCAAATGCGACAGTGACTGACAATGGTGGGGGAGATTAACCTCCCTTATGGGCAGGTTATTTCATAAATGGCCACTATGGGGTTTCTTACCTTCTCCTCTGACACTCGTCAATATAAAAAAATATGGGACTATATGGACCTCTGCTCTGAGTTGCTATGGCAATTACTAGAAAGACTTGAAAATCCTGATATTTCTAAGTTTAAAAAATGAAATAAATAAAAGCAGAAATCAACCCCTAAAAACACACACAACCTGTCAGGCCATTTTTATATGTCATCAAGTAGCAAAGAAAGGGCATGACCATTTTTCTTCTTTTGCCGGATGATCTTTAAAGAAGTTTTGATTCAGAGCTTAACTTTATAGCCCAACTCTATTTTTATTCGCTTCCTTTTAAACTCTAATGAGTGGCATATTTTATCTTTGTTTACCAGCCCCAACAAGGGTTTCTTGAATAAATTAGTAAGTAATCATGCAGTGGCGAGTGCTGTCTCACCTCGATTTTACATCAGTTATAACAATACCATAAAACCTAATCTCTGAGACTCACACCAAGTCCATAACAACTAAAATCAGCAATTCACAAATAAATGCAGAATGATCTGGTTAACTTCACAAGGGACCTCCATATGGACATCTATTCTGAGAACTGTTTAGAGAGTACAGTGATGGGCACTATACAAAACCTTAAAATAGCTTTGAAAATCTCAATCTGAGGAGGGAATTTAGCAGCAACTCCCCCCCCCCCTATTTAAAATGAATGGATCTTGTATGACTAGTTGGCCTTGAAAATCTGAACCCTCTCATACAGAAAGAATCCTATATTCTGCGTATTTATTAGTCCACTACATTAAACTTAAACTTAATTATTTTGGAGACCCTGGAGTCTTTGGCTGAATCAAGCAATTTCCCAAAACGTCCTTTCTAGTTAGTAGCCTTGTTGCAATGTCAAGGAGATGCCCTAGGTGATCTGAGAAGTCTTTTCCATCTCTAGCATCTTTAATTTATGATTTGTTCATATATAAAATTGGATTCCATTTTCAAGGGACTGGATTAGTGGACTCTTCCCCTAATTGAAGTCATGTAAATTACATAGTCTATCATAATACCATATAATTTGAATTTGGCTTATGTTATTTTAAGCCTGGTCTACACTAAGGAGGGGGGGTGTCGATCTAAGTTATGCAACTTCAGCTATGTGTAGCTGAAGTCGACGTACTTAGACCTTCTCGCAGTGGTGGAGCACAGGAATTGACGGGAGAGCGCTTGGGGGGTTGATTTATCGTGTCTAGACTAGACACAATAAATCGACCTGCGTTGGATCGATCGCTGCCCACCGATCTGATGGATAGTATAGACATACCCTTAGAAAGAAAACAGTAACATTCCAAATATTGTCTAATTTTCCCCAGATTTTTAGTACTCTGAAACATATGTTGCTTTTTCATTTTTGCCTTTTGAAAATATAAAACAGAGATGCCTTTTCCTCTATTTTTCTCTTCAGATAGCATATTCTCCTGGTAGAATCCCCCTGCCCTCTGTTCTCCCCACACACAGTGTGCTTTTATGACTTAACAGCTCTAGCATTTTCTCAACAATCATGTGAGCAAGAGCAATGACTGAATATTTTTAGACACTAGAACTAAGCAGATGGTAAATGCCGTAGAAGATCAATAACTCTAGTTTTTAAAAAGTTTACAGCTTGGCGTATTTCAATCAATTCCAAGAAGTACATAAAATGCCATAGAATGGAAAATGGAGGAAAGTAATGTGTGTTTTTTCCAGACATTAATTTGAATGAAAACTATGGATTTGCTTCAGCTGTACTCGTGACCCCTTTTATTTGTTACGAGTGTTAGTAAATTTCCGTTGAAAGAATGTCCCTTGGAAAGGAAGCATGCATATGTATTTGTACCAAAAATGTTCACGTGGTCCTACTAAATGGCTTCTGAGGTGATGGAAGCCATCCAGTCAGAAAGCAGAAAACTACATAAAGTGAACAGACATAAGAAGTAATCAGAGCGAATAGTTTGCAAGCTAACCATATGATGAAAATATATTTCAATAATCAACTTTCCTAATTATTCTGATGAATGGACTAGTTTGTAAAAATCAAAGGCAGTTTGAAGATGTTCCATAAGCAGAAAAAGGGGCTAACATTCTCAGACTTCACTGTAAATACTTTGTCCAGGTTTAGGTCATACCCCCAAAAAAGTGATAATCCATCATAACATGCTGAGAGCTGGAATTATCATGGCTGAATAGATGGTCCTTTCTCAAGCATCTCCCTAACAGTGACTTAGCTGGAGTGGAGAGCAAAATGCCTACTAGAAGTTCCCCCTCCTTGCTTGTCACAGTGGACGTCTCTCCAGATGGGAAGAAAGCTAGTGGGTGGTGGTGGTGGTGTAGTTAAGGCACTGGACAGGAGTCAAGAGATCCGGATTCAGTTCTCAGTTCTACCTAGGTAACCCTATGGTCCTAGGTATCTGAAGATGTAATGCAAAGGGGCTAATACCTATATATATATATAATACCTATATTATATATATATATATATAATGCCTATGCATTACCTCATTTACATAAACCTCACCACTGAATCCATTAATTTCCCTACTATTTCCATTACCCTCCCTCTCTCTGACTCTCATTTCCCACCTCCTGTTTTACTTTCCCCATTTTTCTCTCAAGCTCCCCTCTCTGAATTTCCCCACAATCCTCCCATCTGACTTCCCTTCAAGTTTCTCTGTCTTCTAGGGCAACAGCAACTTTCCCTGTAAGCTCTGGAAGGTTCGAGTCTCTTTCCTTCAGCCTCCTGCTCATGGTTATGTGCTAGGAAGCAAGAGTCACAATCCTGCTCCCTTCTTAGGCTGCTCTGGCAGGTCTCCTGCCTCCCCCTCTCCTCCTCTGGGCATAGTGTAGCTGCTCCCCCTACTGGCCGCTCTGTGCCATGAAACAGCCACAGCTGATGAGCACCATTGGGGAGGGGGAGGGGTAGGAGGAGATCCCTGTCGGAGTGCAGAGCCTCTGCACCCATTGGGTGCTTAAGAAGATGACTGAAAAATGGGAGAACAAGTCAGTTGCTCAGGAGTCGGGAATGATGCTTGAAAGTGGGTTGGTGTCTCACAAGGAAATAGGGAGATTTGACAAGAATGGCCACAGATTTTGTGTGACCTTGAGTGAATTTCTCGCTCTCTATGCCTTGATTCCCCACCTGTAAAATGGGAACAAAAAATTCCTCTCTCACATCCTTTGTCTGTCATAGCTATTGAGATTTTAAGGTCTTTCAGATAGAGAAGGGCTCTTGCTGTTTATGTATGGTACCTAAGAAAATGGATCCCTCATCTTGATTAGACTCTGTAAGAGCTATCATAATACACATATTAAATAATAAAGAAACTAATTACAAGAGCAGAAACTCACAGAGGAGAGCGGACAATGTGTTTTATAGATAGAAGGAGATTCCGTGAGACTAACTGACCCATATGCTTTGGCAGATCTCAGAGCCTATGGGTCTCTCCAGCACAGATAGTTTAGAACATTCACATACATTATTCTTAATAAAGTTATCTATAAGAATGAGAGCACTTTATGGTTAAACTGCTGTACATCAGTACCATCAAATACATCAAACCTAAGTTCACTATGTGCTGTACAGGAGCATAAGTGACATGATCCCTCAACTGAAAAACAATTAATGGAGAACAGAAGAAACAGAGTAGTGTGTATGATGTATGTACAGTGAACACAATTAAAACATGACTCCATTATCACACTGTGGTGTTTATCTTCCCCATATTTGCATTGTTTCCAACAGAGAGACTGGGGAATGCCATAAGTATCTTAGTAAATCTAAGTTCCAGGCATGGTAAATGACCCACTTTTAACAGCACCTGCTATAAAAGAAGTTATGGAAAACTATCTGCCAGAGATACAAATGATGGGTGAACAAGATGATTCTGCATTAGCTCACCATCCACTGCTGCCAGCCTTGTAGATCATGCTACTCCCACGGCAGCTAGCTATTAATGAGTAGTACTCACGTTGGATCCTGTGCTGGAGGTGCCAGAGGCAGTAAAGCTGGAAGAAGGGCTGGGAGTGGCCAACTTTTAAAGGATGCGTGAGACATGTCACTGAACGAGGCTGGGGTTTCCTACAGCTCGTAGGGGAGGGTGAAAAGCCCTTGGCGGTTTTGTTTTTAAGAAATAGAAGAGAACTGGGATTTACGTGGTATCGCTAGTACTCATGGCATCCTAAAGCTCAAAGTACACGGTGGGACCGGCCATGCAGTGAATGGAGTAGGGGCACAGCAGCCATTTTGCACCCAACGAGAGCTTCCATACTGATTTGGGGGCAGATCCTGAAGCCCTCGTTCACACAAGTAGTCTTATTGATGTCAATACCCTGGATTGACTACACGGGGACCACTTGCTTGAGTGAGAGCTGCAGGATCAGATATTAGAGCGGATGCTGTCAGCCACTACTTTGCGTTATCTCTCATGTGCTTTTTAAAGAGCTATCATGGGGGTTTTGACATCCGGCAGTCACCATAGAAGGGAGCTTCGGTTTAATGTCTCATTAGCATCTCTAGTGTCAGCTTTGGGCCTGGTCCAAAATCCATGTGTGAAAGCTGAACTCCCTTATCCCCTCCCCCCCCCCCCACCAGCCGCCACTTCCACCAATCTTCTGGACCTTAGGCAAAAGGTCTACCAAATGAGCCATACTGACACCAATACCACAATCAATTTGTTAATAAGGGAGAAGCTCTGCAGCTGGAGGAGGAGAGGGGAGAAAGAAGATCATTATTTTTAATTTAAATAAATCAATGTGTTAATAGGGGAACAGGATGCTGCTTACAAGGATGATGGGAGGAGAAGGGTAAATGAGAACAGCGGGGGAGAATATGTTGCTTTGACAATCACATTATTTTTTTAAAATATAAAAAAGTGGGAGTAGACAATTTTTAAGTCCAATAATAGGAAATAACTAATTATACCCTTCTAAGGCTCAAGAACATAGATGGCTCTTTTCATTCTTTAACACAAACTAAAGAAAAGAAAAGCTTGATTCCCAGAAGGATTTATCCAAGCCCTCTCATCTCTAATATACATCTAAGAGGACAGGGGAAATATCTTTTATCACTCAAATCTCCCAGAAATTTAAGACCAGCTGGGGATTTTTTATATAGATATGATTCATTAAATTCATATCATTCCAAAGAAATCTTCCTGCCGGTTTATCTTTGCCACTACAGTCATCTCTCCAGAAGAGCACAGTTTCCTGAATGTTGTCAACCTGGACAGCTTAGTTTTTGGCGCAAGCTTAGATTTCAATTGGAAAGAATGGAACTATCTCTGTATTTTTCATTTGAAAGGAACTGGTATGTTGAAATCATTCTCCGAGTTGAGTTCTCCCCTTTGCAGAAACAATAGGCAAATTCTGTACCAACACCCATTTGACTTCTATGTTCTGATAGACATTTTTCTCACAATATGTTTCAATATTTATATACTACACTTTGGGGTTTAACATCTTTGATCAAATATAGTTACAGAGTTCTGAAGACTCCTCTCTGAAAGCTAGTTCAGAGAACAACCACATCCGGCTTCCACTGGGATCAAATACAGTAAGTTTGTATTTCAACAATCTTTAGAGCACTGTTACGGTGGAGTGATATATTAGCTGATAAATAGAGGGCTGTGACAGAGTTAATATTCCATTATAATAACCATTCCATAAAATAGCAACTTCTGGGAATTTTTAGGTCATATTTATAATATAACGTAGTTCATTTTTTAGGAAAGTTCCTTTACAGGCAGCATCACAAAAGGCAATAGGGGGAGAGCCAGTCTTAAGCTAAAGAAAAACAAAGCAGAGCTTTGTGGGGAAATGTTTGGACTAGAGGTGACTCAGTCTCAGTGCTGAGGTGTTGGGTGGGATGGGAAAGTTCCGAGTATGGTGGGGTAGGCAGCACAGATGAAACAGTGACACTCTAACTGTGGAGAATGAGCCAGTTTGGAAAGAGGTCAGAAGAAGATCAAGGTGGAGTAAATTCATGGCTAGTTTTGAAAGAAAGAACCATACACAACAGATGGGAGTCATGTCGTTTAATACACAATGGGAAGGCACTCAACTACCATGGAGATAGGTGCGGTTTCAAAACCTGAATTGAAAAGAATTTTGAACTGTCTTTGTTTTGTGGGTGGGGGCGGGGGAGAGGGAGTGTCCAATTCAGCATAGAGCAAACCACATCTAAAACCGCCTATATGACGTTAGAAATAATTTGCTAAAGATGAAATAGATTTAGGCAACCTGGAACTTCTTGAATTTAACCTGAAGTGGAAGAGCAAACATTGTGTACCCCTTAGAATTAGAGAGGAAGGTTATTTTGTTTCTTTCTCTTTTTTTTTAAGGATTACTGAGCAGATGCAGCACTAGCTTTTGAAAGATCCCATACCAAAATTGCTGACCTTTAGGAAATTCACCTCTCAGGTTTTCTCTAAATGCCTGTATCTAGAGTTGTATGAAATTCAGCTGATGGGAGTTCACCTGGTTGATGTGAAATTTTTATTTCCAGTCTTGCTTTGGCTGAGTTCAACACCCTCCCTCTTCCCCATCTTTCAGATCCTACTAATGCACAGAGAATTGATTCTATTTGTAAAATACAGAAAATTAAGTTCTGCCTAGACTCTTATTAATTTAAGATGAACTAGGAGATAGTGTTTATCTGCATTAGGTTTAGACTAAAGGTTTACATTCAAGTTCTAGGATTCACCATGTTTCCACAGTACCAAAAAAAATCTCTCAAGATTTCCACAGTCTTGAATTCAGGAAACCTTACAAAATCAGTGATTCACACCAGATGTTCACCGGCATTTCCCATTTGAAGTGGAACCTAAAAACAGACCCCCTTCTTATTTTGAGTCTGACCCATACTAGAAGATTTGGGTCCAGTGGTTATAATTTGAAGCTACTGCCCACATCTAGGGGATAGATTCAGAATGGACGTTCCAGTTAGGGCTCATCCCACAACCCAACACTAGCTATCCAACTTCATTGTGCAGGACGTTTTGCTGTAGATTTCCCAACACAGCCACTACCAAAACAGCCTGGATCACAGTAACAAACAAAATATCTTCATTAAATAAAAAACACTAATAAAACCAATAAACGCTCTGCCACAGTCCTTAGGTAACAATACTTCCTGCTATTAGGCATTAATGCTCTAAGGCAAGCATTTGACCCAGTTACCATAATCTCAGGAACTGTTTTTATCATTGGGCAATACATTGCTGCGCTTTTCCAGGCCAAACAATATTACTAGAGTCCTGATCCTGCAACTGGATCCACTAACATGTACCCTGCATACACATAGGCGCAGAGATCCTCTTAGCAGTGGATCTAATTGCAGAACCAGGATTTACTATGTCCACATATACACTACATTCAAAATATACAATATACATGCATGCTAATATAGCTGCATATTATAAAATATATTTTAGTGGGCATAGAATATAAGCATCTATATTATTGTATGATCATTGGGGTCTGGGCCATACCTACCTCTATTTTTGTACAACTCCCAGCACAACAGGGCTATGATCCTCTTCATGGCCTCTTGACCACTACCATAGTATAAATATCACCATTATTGTACATAACGATAACTAGGATTTTTATATTTTGCACACCCACCCGCACAGAGCATGTTATAAATTTATAATAATGTTTGATATTTTGTGCTGTTTTAAGCATCTGACTTTATGACATTTCCTTAAGTTAGATTCAATTATTCTATACATGAAATAGTTTATGAAATGCGACATCCGTATCAGTTGCTCTTTATTAAGAAACACTTTCAAAAAAATTATTACCAATTGAACCTAATTATTGACAAGGAAAGTCATTTCATTTCAAATATCCTATTAACTAAAAGCCATCCATAGAAATTATTGGCTGCTTGCACCAATCCCCATTACAAAAACCTGCAAAATCCATTTTCAAAAAGGGAAGACTACAGCTTAAACCTTAAGTACTTTGATAAAAATATAAGATCAGTTTCATCCCAAAGTACAAATCCCAATCGCCATCTAAAACTGCCTGACCCTAAAATATATTCGGAGCTTGTTCTAATCACAGGAGATGTGTTCTGAATAGGACAGCCCTCTCATCTGCTAAGTCTCTCTAAGTCATCGTTTTCACTGTATCTGAAAAATTAATTCCTTTTCAGAAATATTCTCATCTTCTACTAAAAGAAAAAAAAAAAGCTTTTTGATGTAGAGTGACAGGATTATGAAGTGACCCTTCAGGTCACAAGGAGACTTTTCCTTTTCTCATCAAGGAAATCAATTTCTAAGTCCAAGTCTCTTAAAATAATATATTCTTGTGGCATGAATACAGCTTTTTTTGATCTGCTATGAAAAGAATAAGAGGTAAAGAGGATCAGGGGTGGTGATGGAATATTATAATCTGCCACACTCACACATCAGCCTTTCACTAAGTAATTCCAGATAAATTGAGGATTTACATATTTAAGATTAAATGGGGAAAGATGCATAAATAGAGGACTACAAAGATACCAATTGGGGAAGTTAACTCTTAAAAACTTAAAGTCACTTAATGTTTATTAGCCTTCCCTGTCCCGCGCCATCTTGTTTAAAAGAGTGTAATGTTTATTAGGAAATAACCAGGATAATCTCCTTTAGATCAACTGAGCACAAACACAGATGCCTCAGGGTTTTTCTCCCCCATCCCTCCCACCTCCGCTACTCAGAAATACCAATTACCATGACAAGAAACAGTTAAATGCCTCCAAAGACACATACATGCAGCAGATGGAAAACAGGAGGAAACCAGCTGGAAGTGTGTTTCCCTTAGAACTGTTTTTAACAGCCTGTGCACAAATAATGTCTCACTAATACAGAGATAAAAATAAAACATAAATATTTAAAAGGTGACTGGTCAAAGCAACAAGATGGCATTCGATACAGGATCTTTTCGAGCTCTATTATTCTCTGAGTCCATGCTAGTGCTTCAAATCCTGAACTGGGATAGTAACTTTAACCTGGAAGCTTCAGTCACTGTTGAAACCTTTTGGTACTGTTAATGAGCTGGGTGAACCCTGGTTATGGGTTGAATTAAAATCTCATTGAGAGTGGGTGTGAATGCCCCCTTCAATTAACATAGATGTGAGGGTAAATTAATCACAACCCCCCACCTAAGGCAAAAGAGGTTGTGAACCCATCCAGGAGTTCTGGACTGAGTTATTATGTAGGTGGGAGGGCCAGACAAAATAGACAGAAACAGAGAGAGACTCCGGGGCAGAGTGAAAAAGCCACACAGACCTCCTGAATGAAAGTAAAAACCTGGGGAGTGACTTTAGGGACCAAAAGGGCTGGCTGAAAAGAACAGAGGTGCTCTTGTGAGAAAAGGGAGCTGTTTCCTACAGTTCAATTCCTTCTGCATTCAGAGACACAGGATTTAATACATTCTTTGTAAATAGACAAAAGTGCATCAAAGAAATACCTGTCACCAATTTTTCCTCCTAACTGGAACAACCTACCAGACCCTGAATGTTTGGCTAATTGCTCAGGTCAAAAGGAGTAACAGTACTATTATTTGTAAGGCTTGCGGCTTGCCTTGTTTTTTATTGCACACCTGTTAAGCCACTGCTTTGATACTCAACTTCCCGTGCTCACCACTTCCTGACCCCATCTCCCAGTGTTTTTGTCACACGGCTGTTCTCCAGAAGCTGTTGTTCATGCCAATGCCAGACATGGAGGCCAAGATTTTCAAAAGTGACAAGTGACTTTGTGTTCCCAACTGGTGACATCTTAAAGGGGCCGATTTTCAGAAAATGCTGTGCATCCCCCCCTCTGAAAATCAGGCTCTTTTAAGATGTTAAAAGTTGAGGGGCCCAGAACCAATAGTTACCTTTGAAAGTCTTGGCCTGATTCAAAGTCTCTCCAGGCTCCTCTGTTCCTCCTGAGTTTATGACATCGGGAAGAATGGAGTTAGTCAAATGAGGAGCATCAGGAGTGCCCATCCCCCATTATTGTAGGGCAGTTTTGTTATAGCCATGCCAGTCCCAGGATATTAGAGAGACAAGGTGGATGAGGTAATATTTTATTAGATCTCTATGTATACTCAAAAGCTTGTCTCTCTCACCAACAGAAGTTTGTCCAGTAAAAGATATTTCCTCACCCAACTTGTTTCTCTAACATCCCCCATTATAGCTGGAGTATTGCAGAAGAGGGGCAAAGAAATCACAGTGCTACAGTATTTAGAAAGTCAGGGAGGCCCTCAGCATTACAGGACAAGGTTGTAGGGGAGAGAGTTCGGAGGGTGTCTTTGACTGGGAGTGGGATAATGCAGGGGGATTCTGGTAGTGCAATAATATCTTCAGTCTTCGCTGTTCTCATAAGATTTATTCCCATGAAATCTGTTCTCAGAATGTTTCCAAACCAAAGAGGGTCAGATAAAAATTGGATAAACATCTAAGGTCTCAGATGGGTCTTGATCTGAATTGATGACATTTGACCATCCTGGCTGGTACGACCTTCCGGAGCTCAGTCCAGCAGCCCTTACTTGAACAAAACTCCTAGGATTTCTAATTGTTAAAAAATATTCCAATGCGAGTCCTGCGGATTTGGCCCTGTTAAAAGGCTCTGAATGTAACCTTGAAGATGCTGGTTAAAACATGAGGATGTTAGTTTAGTTAATTTTTTAGAAACATATTTTCATGCACCTTTAGAACCTATGGAAGTAATTGAACCAACAGTCCAGACAAGTAAAGCTCTCTATTTAGTCAGAGAGCAGTTGTAATGTGGGGAGTACCAGCAAAAGCATTGGGGGATAGAGAGTATGGAACTGGTCTTTTTGTGGCAGAAGGGTAGAAAATATTTTTTACCCAGGTAGCATCAAATGTATTGACAACTGAACATTTTTGAAGGATTCCTGTGTTCAAATGTCTTCAGCACATTGCTTGGCTTTGCCACAACGTTTAAAAGATTTTTTATGTTTATAATTTTCTTGTTAAAGAAAATGAAAGAGCTGTTTCCTCTGATGTTTCTTTACCTCCATGAATGAGTTGTGACTTTTTTTTTCTGTTTTTATTTTTGTACTGCAGTATTTATTCCTACCACCTTCCAACACATATTATTTTAGAGATTTGATACCATCTAGTGTTATTGCTGGCTTTTCACATCTTACACTTATCAAACAACTACAGTCAGCAACATGTCAAAGTTCATCTAGGCATCACGTCAATAGTGAAACAAAATCTGTACCCCCCCAACCGTTATCTTTATCTACACACCCCACAGCTGGGTGGTGAAATTCACAGCTGATCCAAAGGGTTATCTTCTTTTACTCTCTGAAGGCTCAGTCTATTCCCCTGTATACCTGTCATTAGCACCTACTGTGGTTCCACCCTGATTTATTTCAGCCTCTGTACCAACTGGTTTGATATTTCTAGTAACAACCTAGCTTCCTATTCTAGGTGGTGTTTATGAACAGCCTGGGTAAAATCCTGGCCCCACTGAAGTCAAAGACAAAACTCCCATAGACATGGAACCAGGATTTCGCTCTCTGTTTCTGTCCACTAGATCAGAAAATAGTTCTCTTTCCAATCAACAGGAATCAGCGCAAACTCTTTTTAGATATCAGTAGGTGCTTGAAAAATTGAATTTTCCAGGAGGAAATTTTTATGTGTTTTCCACACCAAGACTAAAAGAGCAAAAAAGAGCCAATCACCATGAGAGAACACAGTGTGTTTGTCTCTTTGGACGGTCTGAACTGAGCCCAAAATACCAAAATGGCTGCTCAGCTATACACAGTGGAAGACTGCCAGTAATGTAAAGGGGCAGTACACTGAAAATAAAGCACAGCCCAATGTCATAGCTAGATACAGCACATTCATGAATCATTTCTTAAAACATATTTAGAGCTCATGAAAGCGTGGATTAGCAGCCCTGGAAACTCATGCCCTCTGTTCAGCCACAGAACAAGTACATCATCATCAGTGGCTCTTCTCCACAACCCCACACCAATCTGCCTCATTTATGACCTAGAACAAATATTCCTTGGGATTAAAGAGCAATTCTGGTTCCGTGTTCACTCAGGCTGTGGGCTTGTGTCTGAGGCCACCAATAAGAGTGTCAATTACGATGATAATTTATGTGGCATAGACACCTGCCTGCTCGGAACTAGACTGGGACCACCAATGTAGTTCATTTAAGCCGCGTAACAGACATGAAATAGTGACCTAGAAGTGAAGGGATTCATATCTTGTTACCAATCCCCAAGCAATCTACTCCCCTGAGAGAACTTCATCCTTTGAGGATTAAGTGCTCCATTGGGGTGGAATGGGGAAATACATCACTTAACATCTTGTGTTACATAATTAAGCACTTTTTTCAGTATTTAGTTTTATTTTATCACCAATCAACTTGAAAAATGATATGTTTTTAATATTAAACACACCGCTTAAGTATCATTGAAGCTGAGATACAAAGTACTAAGGTCCTGAAAGGCCAAGTTAAGACTCAATTAAAAAACATTTACAAGTTAAGTCTCAGGAGTTTGATTTAGAGAGGTGCGTCACACCTCCAGTACCCACTAAGGCCTGGGCTACACTGTGGGGAGGGCTTCGACCTATGATACACAACTTCAGCTACATGAATGACGTAGCTGAAGTCAGCGTATCTTAGGGCAACTTACCTAGCTGTCCTCATGGCAGCGAGTTGACCATGGCTGCTCCTCCATTGACTCCACTTCTGCCTCCTGCAGAGGTGGAGTTCCGTAGTCGATGGGAGCGCACTCGGGGATCGATTTATCATGTCTACACTAGATGTGATAAATCGATCCCTGATAGATCGATCACTACCCACCGATCTGGTGGGTAGCGAAGATGTACCCTAAGTAAGGCAGTTGTGGGTATTCAGCACCCGCTAATGACAGTCTCCCATAGACTTTTGTGATTGACACAAACTAACATATTCAAGCTGAAGATTATTATCTTGTTTATAACTCACATAATTAACAATTAAAAGGTGTAAGCAAGGGGGGGGGATATACAGAGATGTGAATTAAAAAAGAAATTCATTTTGACTTTCCTAGAAACGGTTGACTAAAGTCTGGCATACACTTTTCTTAGAGCCTTGGGAGGTGCATCTTAAAACTCCCTGTTTTTAATGAGAGTTGAAGATTCAGAGGATTGCACCACTAGGTCAGTCATATGAACCCTGCCCAGCTCGATAGCTAGTGATCAAAAGTTACCATGCGGTGGCTCTTCAATGGCCTATATGAAGCAGTTTGGCTGCCTCCATTTCTCAGAGGAAAGGTGTTCATCTCACAAAAATCACTGACAATGCCCTGTTAGCACCTCGGCTGAGATGCAATGGATTGAAGAGTCATGGAACATAATGTCCTCTCATTCCTTAGAGGCACTCCCCTCTGGGCATGTGAGCTGGGTGATACAGGGGAAGTGTCTACTGCATTTTCCCCTGCTACTCCTGCTCTGCAGTTACAGAACTTCAGTTTCCAGAGCTGTCAGTATGGATGAATGAGGCAGTGAGCCATCCGGGTGCATATAAATGCCTTCAGTGGAATTTGGCAAACACAAGATACTACATGTGTATTCAAGGTTTTAGAAAAATTACATATTATATTTATCATTTGAGGACTAGCGCTCTTGAATTAAAGACTACTTCAGGAATATGCGTAAGGGAGCAAAGTTACATTTGCTTGAACAATCTTAAATTTGTCCGTTCCTGAGTTTTGAGTACTTAGCTGTGTAAATTCAATATTTTTTTTATTTGGGGTTTAGTAAGGCAGCTGCCTTTTCTTTAATCCATAATGGAGATAGCAATCTCATCCCCTAGAAGGGAAGGGAGGGAAGGAAATGCTTCCGTTTGCTCTGCAGGGACCTATATTGGCCAGTCTTCACAAAGTATAGGTGGGTGTAACAGTATTCACTGCAGTCAGTGGATAATGAACCCTTCTGCATGCCAAAGGTACGACTTTTCATAGCTCTGACCCATTATATGTACCTAGGGCTAGGAAACAGAGACCAGTCTCTAAGAGCAGTGTAAGCCCACGGTTCAAACTCGGGTCAAGCCTAATGCCTCTTCCATCTACACACAAATCACACTAACCCAGGGCTGAACCACCTAACACAGGGGTGGCAGGTCTGAGCCTGAGTCAAACTGGGACCCAGGGTTCAGGCCCTGCACTGTACTCATGGTCTGGCAGTCTGCCAAAAGTATCTCACAATCCTACAGGCTGACTTTGTTTGTCCTCTAGACCAGTGGTCCCCAACCTGTGTATCAACGCGGACCGGTCACCGCGGACCGGTCAATGCTTGTGGCCGGGGGGGGGGGGTTTCTACTATTGAGAGCCGCGACCCCTTTTTAGTTTTTCCCTCGGCGCGGCGGACTCTTGTATGTCCGCCGAAAAGCCGCCGAATACATGCCGATGCGGAAGGGAAGGCGGCTGACATGCCGATGTGGAAGGCAAGGCGGCCCGGAAGGGAAGGCGGCCCATACGGAAGGGAAGGCGGCCGCGGCCTGGTACCAATTGATCCACGGACCGCTACCGGTCCGCGGCCCGGGGGTTGGGGACCACTGCTCTAGACAGTCAAGTTTTTCCATACTGCAACATGAACAAAGGACTAGAGCAACCACATTTCAGGAGTGTGCTAGGAAGTCTGGGATAAGGTTGATTGGAATAAGGCTCCAGTCAGAAAATTGTTAACCAGTGTAGATGCTCAGTCCCTGGGTTCTCTAACCCAGGGTCTACTGAGTCAAGTTCCACTAACCCTAAGCTTACACTGCAATGTAGACATACCCTTAGTAGCATTCCTGTAAATTGCTCCTTTATTACAATAGGGTCTGAGGGGAATTTTAATCTGCCCAACAAGGTCTAATTAAAGGAAACTGCAATACAGAGACAAGACAGAGGGAATAGTGAGGAAAATCATCTAGAGAGGACTACATAAAGAAAAGAGAAAAACTTATGAAAGACCATAGAGAGAGAGACTGGGAATGGAGAAGTCAGTGGAGCAGGCTAGGAAGAGAAGGATTTTAGTGCATTCCTTCATTATGCTTTGCTAATTTATAAATTAACTCCCTAACCTTAGCCATGACCAGCTAACACATTTTTAAATGATTGTTGTTGTCCATAAGAAGGGAAACATTGCACTTAATGTGCTAATTGAAACTTGCCAGTTAGATACTGTTAACACCCTGCATTTTCCCAATATACACAAGACCACATTCTTCTGCCAAGAGTCCTGACGTCAGTTAAAAGCTTGACCCAACAGATAACACTTATCGAGAAGCCTGAAACTCAGATTCTTGCACATTGCCATAAGGAGTAGGCTCAAGCGCAGGGAAAGAGGCAACCCTTGAGGTAAATGTGTTCCACGGGTCTAGACCATTTAGAACTTTGTAGATTAACCAACACCTTGCATCCCTATATGGAGGCATACAAATATGCTTTGGAATTATCTGTCCCAACGGGAGCTTATAGGAGCTCTCCAAGGGTAGGCCCAAGCATAGTACGCTGTAGTGATTCAGAGGTTACAAAGACATGGAAATGTCAATAACAGAGAGGAACAATCACAGCCTCGGGGCCAACCGCAAATGAGAAAAGGCCACTGCCCTGCTGTCACCCAGGAGCTGAATCGTAGTAATGGATCCAATATGACCCCAAAACTTGTTTAGTCTTCGTTTTCCATGACTGTTCATTTCCCGTCTACTCTCTCTCCCTTGTGTTCTATCTAGTCTGTTTCGTTTCCGTTTTTCAAAAAAAGCCATGACTTTCATTTTCTTTTTAAATAAAAATATCTGATTTTTTAAAAAAGTAAAAAAATGGGTCTCTTTCAGCCACTTTGAAACAAAAAGCATTTCAACATTTTCCTTTCAAACAGGTTTTCATTTTTAACCCACTCTTATGTGTAGGTGGCAGGAAGACCTGCAGTGACTCCTGCCCTTTGCTCTAAAGTCAGAAACAGGATAGGGACTTGCTGAAGTTACAGGTTTTGTCAATAAAGTCCTCCTGAGTTCTGGAATTTAAAGTCCCTCATAGAAGCAAATGACATTAGACATCACACACACACTTCTTCATTCACACGCTGCTTCATTCACCTCCATCTCCATTCCAATGACATCTACTGGTGTCTGTCCTTTTCTCCAGGCTCTCAAAACACAAAAAAACTTGCTTTGCCTGTAAACTAAAGAAAAGATTCAGGTATACATTGAAGATATGGCAAAGGGATCCCTATGCATGATTTCCTTGACTGACTCAAATAATTCATTTGATTTATCACTGAATTTCCCTTCTGTGGGAAAATACCTTTGCCATTTAGCTTAAGCTCCTTACAGTTTTGAATGCTTTTGGATTTTGTTAACTTTCATTTCTAGCAATTACAGATCTTAAACTTTCTTCAGTTTTTTTGCTTGTTTTACCATTTTAGCAGCTGAAATCTGCATGTGCCTTTTAAATCCAGCATGTAATCTGTAGTTACTTGCACACACGACATGCAATACACACATACACTCACACACACTATCCTTTAGTCTCATTTTATATGGAAATTCTAAATCTTGAAGAGATAGATGTTTATCACCAATCCAAATGATTATAAATCTACATTAAAAGCCAGTCCCCTGTGAGTGGTTTGGATTAGCAATGTGTTTTCTGAAGTGGCCTACAAACCTAGAATCCAATCCATATTCCTTGTCCTAATAATGATCTAATGAAAAAAATGTTCACAAAATTCTTAAGGGTTTTCTGCTTTTCAATTTCTCCCCCTCAGGTGCTTTCGTCCCAGGGGATTGGATCTTTTAAAAACAAATCTAACTGAGTCTTGTTTTCCCTAGAAAATCTCCAGATAAGCACAAGGTGAAATCATGTGTTTTTTTCAATCTGAAGCTAGTTATTTATTTCTTTGACAGTGTTTTTTTTTAATTTTAAATTAAAGAGGGAGTTTGTAAACCTCTAAAACTCTAAAGGATTGAACTGCAACTCTGTTTAGGAAAAACCATCGTTTAAGGCAAAGCTTACGGCATAGGATGAGTCCTAGTTTCCCATGTGCAAATAGTAATGGACTTTTCAACACAAAGTAGGATCTGGTACATTAATCTGACACGTTCATTTGCTCTATATCTGGGTGTGATCACCCTAACATTAGGAAGATTTGGGGAGTGTTAATTAACACACACAATGTGTACAGTGCTAAGGAAGGGAAAGGAAAAATGTGCCATTTTCCATTACATACCATCACTTCCAAATTTAGAGGTGGCAGAGTTAGATTTCCTGGATGCTCAGAAATGGGAATCAAACATTTGTCAGGCAGATTGGATGTATTCAACAAGCATCTGCTTTAATTTACTTTAAGTTTTATAAATGCACTCTGTGGAAGAGAGGCATCCCAATGTATTCTTAATGTACGATGCTCTGTTCCACTTCTGTTAGCATAAATACTACATTTCCACAGCCCCAGTGCAAATCCCCAGTATTGCTCAGAGCTTTCTTAAAATGTTTGCATAATCGTGGGGCTTTTGACCAAAAGATGAAGGTATATGTCAGTCATGCCTGACCTGCTAGCCTTCACAGCTGAAATGTATTGGGAATCACTTCTGGCACTGAAAAGGTTAATTGTCTCCTGCTGTGAGGTAGAAGCTGAGAAAGGGATACCACATTGGGGCAGAATTCTAGTAAATGAGGTTTTCTTTATAGCACTGCTCATTCTCAACATGTTGAAAGGGCATTAGTTCACAGTCACTTTCTCTGGAATTATCAAATCTGCTCAGGAAGCCTTCATTAGGATATTAAACAAGACTTAATAAGTGAAAGTGATTTGCATTGCTGATAATCGTGGGCATTAATCAAGCAAGCTTCTGTCTCTCCCTCTGCAATATGTTTCATGTTCCATTGTAAAGCCTCTTTAATTCTGTGGGGCTTCTTAAAAGGGAAGTGTTACATTTAGAAAGCCATTTTTAAAATGATTTACTTAGCAAAGACCACTATAAATAACATTCAACTCACTCCTCAGCTTTAACCATCAATATAATTAATACTACAGGGTTTGCATCAGGGCTATGGACCAGATGTGTTCTCATTTATCAGGCATAGGTTGCACTTACTCTAATAAATGTGTTTTATTCTGAATAACTTTTGAAACCAAATAACTACATTTGACACTTTAATCTGAAGCCACAATTTTAGGTAACAGCATTTTTCATTGCAAGATATGCTATGGAACATTATTCTATAGACAGTGGTAACATATACAATTGTTAATTGAAATGATATGGCAAATATTCCTTGAAATGAACTCCACGGTAAAGCCATATAAATTATTATTCCATGGTGATGCTTATTATATTTGTTGCACAACAATTTCTGCTTACACCAACCACCTATTATGTTGTAGTTTATATTTTGCACTTCTCAAGACCCTTCCATGCAAGGATCTCAAAGTGCATGTAAATCTGTTTATTAACACTCACAAGACCCATGAGGGGATAAATGATGACCAGTTTATAGGGTGGATAAATGGAAACACCAAGGAGTGAAATAGGTTATCTAAGGTAGCACAAGAATCCATTACAGACACAAGATTAGAACCTACAAGGCCTGACACATCATCTGATTATGTAACCACTAGACCACACTTAACATCACTCAGTTTGATCCATTGTAAGATAACTGTACAAGAAGCAGAAAAAAGTGACTGTGTTGAAATGTTCCATTCCATGAAGTTAGACACTGGGATTGGTGCTATCCATGAAGGTATTTAGGCACTGAAGTCCATTTTTTTAGGCTCCAGTATGATCCACAAAACTCCAGTTTGGCTGCCACCTAACTCAGCAGTTGCTCAAACTCACTCAGCCCCTATGTTTTTGCCTCTGCACATGTGCATTGCAGCTGGGTGCAGATCTCCCACGTAAGCCCTGCACCGAGTCACAAACCAGGAAGGATAGGCATTGGCCACCTAGATCACATGGGGGGGTGTGATAGGGTAGGCATGTTCAGAAGCTGCCTACAGGATCAGGCCCCTCAGCTAAATTCTCACAAAATAGCAGGGGGAGTAAAGGACGCAGGCTATCCCTTATAACCTTGAGCCTCAAGGCTAGGGTACTCACCCAGTACATAGGATTAAAATTCAAAATGATCTGGACAAACCGGAGAGATGGTCTGAAGTAAATAGGATGAAATTCAATAAGGACAAATGCAAAGTACTCCATTTAGGAAGGAACAATCAGTTGCACACATACAAAATGGGAAATGACTGCCTAGGAAGGAGTACTGCAGAAAGGGATCTGGAGGGGGGGGGGGGTCGTAGTGGATCACAAGCTAAATATAAGTCAACAGTGTAACACTGTTGCAAAAAAAGCAAACCTCATTCTGGGATGTATTAATCGGAGTATTGTATGCAAGACACAAGAAGTAATTCTTCCACTCTACTCAGTGGTGATTAGGCCTCAGCTGGAATATTGTGTCCAGTTCTGGGCACCACATTTCAGTAAAGATGTGGACAAATTGGAGAAAACCCAGTGAAGAGCAACAAAAATGAGTAAAAGTCTAGAAAACATGAGCCTCTGAGAGAAGATTGAAAAAAAATGGGTTTATTTAGTCTGGAGCAGAGAAGATTGAGAGGGGGCATGATAACAGATAACATAAAAGGTTGTTACAAGGAGACGGGAGACAACATTTTCTTCTTAACTTCTGAGTATAGGACGAGAAGCAGTGGGCTCAAATTGCAGCAAGGGCGGTTTAGGTTGTACATTAGGAAAAACTTCCTAATTGTCAGAGTTGTTAAGCACTGGAATAAATTGCCTAGGAAGGTGGTGGAACCTCCATCATAGAGGATTTTTAGCAGCAGGTTGGACAAAAACCTGTCAGGGATGGTCTAGATAATATTTAGTCCTGCCTTGAGTGCAGGGGACTGGACTACATGACCTTTCGAGGTTCCTTCCAGTTCTATGATTCTATGAACATACATCTGTAGGGAAAAAACAATAAAATTAGAAGATTCTGGCCTCTGAGACACAAGAAAAAGGCAAGTCTGAAAAACTTTGGCCCAGCTTTGCTATTAACCTTGTAGGAAGCACCATACAGGAATCTATACAAAATTTCACTGATAATGAAGATGTTTCAAGATTGGAATAATGTAATCAAATCATATAGGCTGTGTAAGGACTTTGGCAACAGCCTTCTGTATCACCTTTTAACAATCTTTTAACAGCACCAACCAAAAGAGCCAATATAAATAAGTTGCAACAATCGATCTTAGAAATAACAAAACGCAGTATGAATATCAGCCTGGTCTTGTTGAGCAAGTCTCAATCTTGTTACAGTATTAAGATGATGAAAGGAAGCCCATTTTATGAATGAGTTTGTGCAAACATTGTCATGGGTTTCTGCCCCCACCTATACCCAACTTCCTTAATTTGATTGATTGCCAATTCCTATTTAGTGGCCCAGTTGCATAGCAATCCTGCTTGGCAAATCAACTTCTCTAGCAGCCCCATTGTCCTCCACACAGGCGCCTTCTGAAAACTCCAATAGATGATAACTCACTAGTAATTTCTATAATGATGCGCCAGTAGTACTGAGATACTTGTCTTCTTGCTGGAAGCACTTGCACAGCTTGTCAGTGTCTGTTATGTTACCACGTCACATCACATTGTATGTGACACAGCCTCCAGGGCTGCATATTTGGAGGGTCATGAGCCCCTCTCTAGTGGTCATTGGAGGGTATTTGGAGCAATAATATTTTGTATCACTTCTGAGGTAGAAAAAGTAGTTTTAGATTTTAAAACAAGAAACCTGAGGTCAGACAAGGACTTCAAGGCATATTATAGATAGTAATTAACTTTCATGACACCTTTGGTAAAACCAAATATTATTACACCCTGTTAAAGATGGACAAACTGAGGCACGTGCAGGTTAAAGGACTTGTCCCAGGCCACACAATGCCTCAGACAGTGACAGAGTCCAGGATGGAACCTAGAAGATAAGACTTCCAAATCCCAGCTCTGTCCATTAGATAACACTTCCCCTCATACATAAAGACTGATTTTTCTGGGCTGCACTACCTTTAATCCATCTATTACTGGCCCAACCATGAGTAGCACAAACTTCCAGCCAAATAATAGGTTCCAATATGGCAGATGCTAATGAAAAGTGGATATGACAGAAGTGAGTGACCTAACCGACCTTGGTGCTGGAAAAACAGCAATGGATACCCCACATGCCCTTTTCTAAGGGTTTCTGATGCAAAACCTCCACCACTAAAAGAAAAATGTGCTTTACAAAAAAAAATGTTTTAAAGAAGACACTTTTCTTAAATGAATGTATAATATCATTTTCACCACATCCATCCACCTCTCCTCTTTTCCTATGGATCAGAACAACAGGAACCAGATGCGAAGCCAGAAAAGACATTGTTCCACCTGCAACATCTGGCTCTTTGGCAGCCCATATGGGAAGCTTCAAAGTTGCATCTCTGCCTCTCACGTGGTTCGGCTGCTGGTTGGCTGCTTTATCTTCTTGGATGTAATTTTCCTTTGATTCACCTATAATTCTGAGGAGCTGATGCATTTGTATCCATTTTGAATAAGATTCTATACAAATGCTTCATTTGATCTCCAGGCAGATCCTTTTATTTCTTCTTCTATGTTCTCTGCTTTAATTGGTGCTCTGGCTTTACCGCTGCTCAGATTCAGCATGGATGATACGTGCACAGATACTGCTGGGTTTTTTTCTCTCTGACCTGAAATTAAATACCCAGGCTCTTTGCCAACTAAAACAATGAATACATGTCATGAATAACACTTTCCTGGGTATTTTCTACTGGTACAAGGCATTTTTTTAGAGGCGGGTATGCTGTCCCCTTCTATTTACACTCTGGGATCACTCAGTGTCACTGACCGTCAACTCTGCTTCTATTAGATATTTTCACCCACCCCCTGTTTCTTGTACGTATTATATCAAGTAAATAAAACATTAAAGTAACATTCATGTGAACCAGAAGAAGCAAGGAGATTGCGAGGTAAGAATGGCACCTCACCTTTAGCACTGCCGCCCAGTGACACAATCCTCAGCTCAGCTGTTTCCAAACACTTTTTTATAGCTATCCAGTTTTATTGCACTCAGTGCAGCATATATGATTACCTGCCTCATGGGCAGGTGGTGTGTGTGTGGGTGTGTGGGTGTGGTGCAAGCAACTCATGGCCCTCAGAGACAAAGCATGGGCTCTTGAGGCCAGGGTCGGTGAACTGAAGGAGCAAAGGGAGACAGAGTGTTACATAAAGGAACCTTTTTGGGACATAGTAAAGTGGTCTCACTCTAGTCCAACAGCCCCCGTGCTGTTGAGGATAAAAGTCTCAGAGCAGGAGAGCATCAAGCTGGAGGGGAGGGAAACAATCCCATAGTTGGGACCCACAGTGGATATCCTCTCGCATTGAGGATATCCCTCCAGGAGAAGGGACTCCGGTTATTAGGAAGAGAAAAGAATTAGTTGTGAGGGGATTAGATTATCAGAAATATAGATAGTTGGGTTTGTGATGACTGGGAGAACTGAATGGTGAACTGCCTACTGACTGCGAAGGTAGCAGATCTCATGAGACATCTAGACAGACTTTAGTGCAATTCTGGGGAGGAGCGGGGGATCATGGTACATGTAGGTACCAGCTGTGATGCTGGTAAATCAGGTGCTGTCATAAGTGTGAAGTGCCTTGGAGCAGGGCCGGTGACAGGGGGGTACTACGGGTAGAGCTGTACCGGGCCCCGGACTTAAGGGGGGCCCCCTTAAGTCCGGGGGCCGGTACACAGCTGTACCCGTAGTGGTCCCCCTTTGTCGCCAGGCCTGCCGGCGCAGCCCGGGGCTTGGAGGCGGCAGCTGCGGAGAGGCCACGGCTGGCCCAGGAGCGGGGGCGCCGGGGGATCGGAGCCCGCCCAGGCCCAGTGGAGGATGTGAGCGGAGCCGGGCCCAGGCCTGCCGCAGCCGAAGCCCGAGGTAAGGGGGAGCCGGGCCCGGTTCGCACCTGGCACTGCAGGCCGGGGGCAGAGGGGTCCCGGGGCGGGCTGGAGAGCTCCTGATCGGCCCTGCCCGAGACCCTGCGGCAGCGGCGGCGCTGGGCTCCGGCCCCTGGCTGGCGCCCCCGGCTGGGGAAGTGTCCCTCTCTCCCGGGACCGGCCCAGCCGTGCCTTGCGCCCCGGCTGAGAACCAGGCTCCTTGGACCCGCCGCAGCATCCCCAGCGCCTGGTCCCCAGGCCCGGCTCAGCCTCTCCAGGGTCTCTCCGTGGGGCAGTTCTCCAGACCCGGCTGCGCTCGGCCCCAGAGGGCTGTGGGCATTAGGGCACCACGTTCATCTCCATCCCCTTCCCCGGAGCGATCGGAGAGTGAGCACTGCTCCGCGGGGGTGGGGGCCAGCGAGCGGGGCTGGGGAGATCCGAGGCCAGGAGCCAATGGCAACCCACCGGGGGGAGGCGGGGCAGCCGCGGAGCGCCGAGTCCACCGGAGCCGGGAGCGACGCTGCGGCCGCCTCTGGCGCAGGCGAGACACCTGCGGGCCAGCCGCCGGGGAGCGCGCAGGGCAGGGGGCACGGCGGGAGCTGGAGTCGGAGAGACTTGTAGATGGGGGGAGGCTGGGCGGGGGTAAAGGAAGATCACCCCCAACAGCAGGGTGGGCCAGGCAGGGATGGGTGGGGAGGGGAGGAGGTTAGGCTGGGGGAGGAGATTAGGTTGGGTGGGCCAGGTCAGGCAGGGAGGGAAGGAGAATAGGTGAGGTGGGGGGGCACAAACGATCAGAGTAGGGGGCCCCAAAATTTCTGTCGCCGGCCCTGCCTTAGAGTGTTGGTTTACCTGTTAGGGGTTAACTGGGGGAGGGAGGTTGATGTCAGAGTAGCCCCCTGGAAGATGAACCAGGAAGTCAGTTTCAGTTTGTCCCGGAGCTTTGGGCTGACCCGACCTCTTTTTCAGCTTTGAAAACTCTTTTCTCCTCTCTCCTAACTTTAGGAGAGATGTGCACCCTTCTATTTCTAAGATTAGACTAAACGTGAGTATCATATTGGTTTCATAAGTTTGTACCTGATTTAGAGTGTCACTAACCTTCCAGGAGGGATTAGAAAGCTTTATATCTGTGAAGTTGTATTGTAAGTTCTTCTCTTTTCTTTATTAAACCTTTTTTGTTATAAAAAGTGTTTGGTTATTCCCTTAAAGTAGTACTAGCTTTGAATTTGGCAGGCACAGCTCGTGAGCCGGTGGGATGCGTCTCTCTCTCTTCCTTCAGGCTAGAAGGGGAGGGGGGAGCAGTCTGTGAGTGTCCCGATCTCTCAGGGAGAGGGAGGGGAAGTTTGGGGTGTTCATGTGCCCCCCTCCAGGGCATTGGAGATTCACATGAATGGTGGCAGCGTACCCCAATTTCCCAACTGGTAGAGTGTGGGTTTTGGGGGGAAGGAAATAACTTAGGCTGGGGAAGCAGCTTGCAGTTATTTGGTCTTGTATGAAAGACCCCCTGTTCTTTACCCTAGTGTTCAGAGTGGGGGGGAGGAGACCTCTCTACCTCAGGTGCCATCTCTTGCCAATGCTTTAAGCCTCAGCTGACCACTGACAAATTCATTGCTGAAAAGCAGTTATTTTCATGTGTGTATTAGTACGGGTAAGACGGGTACTGGATGTATAACAGTGTGTTTAGACTTTATGAAATGCTTGTAAGTTGCTGCATGTATTAATCTCACTTATAATATCTTTGTCCCATGCTATAAGGTAACATGTAAGTTCTTGTTTTGTAACTGGAACAAGTGGTTGCTCTGTAACTGTGAACCCAGTGTCTCCTGCCATCAAGAAGGCCTATCAAAACTAAATGGGTCATTATGGGACATCACAATACAAGACTTTGTTAATTGCCCCATACACCCATGAAGAATCTATGTACAAAAGGGCTCATCCCATCAGCTTGAATTCTGGAAGAAGAAAGAAGGAAATGAAAAGAAGGAAGAAGGAAATGAAAAGAAGGAAGAAGGAAAGGAAAGGAAGGAAGAAGGAAGAAGGAAAGGAAAATAACTGACAAGAATTTTTTTCATTTTTTGCTGTTTGATCTCTCCCACGGTCAGAGATACAAAACAGAAGCTGAGTCCCCAGGGTCAACCTGAATTAGCCTTAAAAGACATTCAGAGATGACGACAGATTACTACAAACCATAGACTCTAATTCATTTGTAGATATAGATATATGTTTGCCTGGTTTAACTTTATAATAATAACGCTCTCATTTCTTTTTGCAATCAATAAATCCTTAGCTAGGTTACGATAGGAATGACTACAAGCATTGTCTTTGGTGTGAGATCCAAGGTACCAATTGACCTGGAGTAAGTGACTGGTCTCTTGGGACTGGGAGAAACCTGAATACTTTCAAGAATAGCAGCCTTGTTAATCTGTATCCGTAAAGAAAGCGAGGAATACTTGTAGCATCTTAGAGACTAAACAGTCTAACTAACTTTGTGATCTTTGGTGCATAGCAACCATTTATCACTAAGTCCAGCTTGGTTGGTGGCAAGATAGACTGGAATGTCCAAGGGGACGGTCTGTGACTCCATGGTAAGACTGATAGCGTGTTCAAGAGTTTACACTTGTCACTGGGCTGGTGACATCTAATTACAGAACATACAACCAGTTTGTAGTCTCTGCCCTGCTTCTTGACAGTCGGCACTCACTGTCATGAGCCACTCCTGACACCATGACACCAGTGACATAGGGAAAGGTAGGAGAGAAATCCTGGAGTCCAAATTTAGGTGCGAGGTAAGAGATTAAAGTCCAGAAACTTCATAGGAAGGTTAGAGAGGCTACAAAGCCAGTAAACACAATAATACTGGGTGATTTCAATATCTTCATGGATACATGTCACCTCAGAATAGGATGCAGAAATAAAATGTGTAGACATCATTAATGACCACTTCTTGGAGCAGCTAGTCCTGGAACTCAGAAAGGGAGAGGGAATTCTTGATTTAGTCCTAAGTGGCACACAGGATCTGGTCCAAAAGGTGAATATAGCAGAACCACTCAGTAATAGTGACCATAATGTAAATAAATGTAGCATTCTTGGCGGGGGGGGGAGGGGGGAGAGGAAATGTCAAAAAACACCACACTAACACAGTTACATTAAATTTTTAAAAGCGCAACTACACAAGAATAAGGATGTTAGCTGGATGAAAATTAAAATGAACAGTCACAAGGGTAAAATGCTTGCAGACTTAAAAACACCATAATAGCAGTTCAGGCTAAATGTATACCGCAAAACAAAAACAGACACTGGAGCTACTAGACAACAAAGATGCTAAAGGAGCACTGAGGGAAGACAAGGCCATTTCAGAAAAGTTAATGAATTCTTTGCATTGGTCTTTACTGCAGAGGGTGTACAGAAGATTCCCACCCTGAGCCATTCTTTTTAAGAACATGAGAATATAAGAACAGACATACAGGGTCAGACCAAAGATCCATCCCAGCCCAGTATACTGTCTTCCGACAGTGGCAATGCTAAGTGCTTCAGAGGGAATGAACTGAACAGGCAATCATCAAGTGATCCATCCCCTAACATCCACTCCCAGCATCTGGAAAACAGAGGCTAGGGACACGTCAGAGCATGGTTTTGCATCCCTGCCCATCCTGGCTAATAGCCTTTGGTGGACTGATACTCCATGAATTTATCTAGTTCTTGTCTGAACCCTGTTATAGTCTTGGCCTTCACAACATCCTCTGGGAAAGAGTTCCACCGGTTGACTGTGCAATGTGTGAAGAAATACTTCTTTTAGTTTGTTTTAAACCTGCTGCCTATTAATTTCATTTGGTGACCCCTAGTTCTTGTGTTATGAGAAGGAATAAATAACACTTCCTTATTTACTTTTTCCACATCAGTCATAATTTTATAGACCTCTATCATATCCCCCCTTAGTCGTCTCTTTTACAAGCTGAAAAGTCCCAGTCTTATTAATCTCTCTTCATGTGGAAGCTGTTCCATGCCCCTAATCATTTTTGTTGCCCTTTTTTACCTTTTCCAATTCCAATATATCTTTTTTGAGATGGGGTGACAACATCTGCACACAGTATTCAAGATGTGGGCATGCAGTGGATTTATATAGAGGCAATGGGATATTTTCTGTCTTATTATCTATCTCTTTCCTAATGATTCCCAACATTCTGTTCACTTTTTTGACTGTGGCTACACATTGAGCAGATGTTTTCAGAGAAATATCCACAATTACTCTAAGATCTCTTTCTTGAATGGTAACTGCTAACTAAGACCCCATCATTTTGTATCTATAGTTGGGATTATGTATTCCAATGTACATTACTTTGCATTTATCAACACTGATTTGTCATTTAGCTGACAAACTGAAGAACTGTCTCAGATAGAGGTGTAAATACAGGTAGTTTTGGAATGAATTGATAACTTAAACAGCAATATGTCACCTGGAGTAGATAGTACTCACCCAAGAGTTCTGAAGGAACTCAAATATGAAATGACAGAACAACTAACTGGAGCATGTAACCTGACATTTAAATCAACCTCTGTACTATGTTACTGGACGATAGCTAATGTAACTTAGGCCATGTCTACATTACCAGCTGGATTGGCAGGTAGAGATTGATCTATTGAGGACTGATTTATCACGTCTCGTCAAGACATGATAAATCGATCCCCAAAGTCGACTCCAGAACTCCAGCTCGCCAAAAGGCGTAAGGCAGAGTCAATGGGGGAACCCGCTGTTGACCGCTGCTGTGGTGAGAATGGCAGATAAGTCGACCTAAGATGCATCGACTTCAGCTATGCTATTCACATAGCAGAAGTTGCGTATCTTAGGTCGACCCTCCCCACTAGTGTAGTCCTGGCATAGATTTATAAAAAAGGTTCCAGAGGCAATCCTGGAATTTAAGGCCAGTAAACCTAGCTTCAATATCAGGCAAATTGGTTGAAACTATAGTAAAGAATAGAATTATCAGACACATAGAAAAACACAATATGTTGGGGGAAAGTCAACATGTTTTTTGTAAAAGAGAAATCGTGCCTCACCAATCTATTAGAATTCTTTGAGGATGTCAACAAGCATTCAGAGAAGGTGATCTAGTGGGTATAGCGGACTTGGACTTTCAGAAAGCTTTTGAGAAGGTCCCTCACCAAAGGCTCTTAAGGTAATTAGCTAGTCTTGGAATAAGAAGGAAGGTCCTCTCATGGACCAGTCACTGGTTGAAAGATAGGAATAAAAAGGTAGGAATAATTGGCCAGTTTTCACGATGGAGAGAGGTCATCAGCCGGATCCTCCAAGAATCTGTGCTGAGATCTGCGCTGTTCAACATATTCAGTAATGATCTGGAAAAGGGAGCGAACAGTGAAGTGGTAAAATTTGCAGATTTTACCAAATTATCCAAAATAGTTATGCCCAAAGCAGACTATGAGGAGTTACAGAGGGAATCTCACAAAACTGAGTGACTGGGCAACAAAATGGAAGATGAAATAATGCACATTGAAAAAAGAATCGTAACTATACATGCACAATGATTGGCTCTAAATTAACTATCAATACCAAAAAAGAGATCTTAGAGTCACCATGGATAATTCTCCCTTCCACTCACTGCACATCAGCAGTCAAAAAGGCTAACAGTATGTTAGGAACCGGGCCTGGCTCTACCTTTTTTGCCGCCCCAAGCAGCACTGTCAGGGCAGCACTCAGGTGGCTTTCGGTGGCACGCCTGCGGCAGCTCCACCACTCTCCCCTCTTTGGCGGAGCTGCCACCCTGACAGCATTCAGAATGCCACCCCTGCCGTTTGCCACCCCAGGTGCTTGCTAGGCTGGTGCCTGGAGCCGGCCCTGTTAGGAACCATTAGGAAAGGGATAGAGATAAGACTGGAAATAGCATAATGCCACTATATTTATCTCTGGTGTGCCCACATTTGAATACTGTGTCCAGTTTGGTCACCCCGTCTCAAAAAGGGAATAGTGGACAGCCAGTTTGACAGCTGGACAACCAACTTGTATCATGCCAGCCTGATACCACCTGAAAAAACTAAGAAACGAAGCCCCAAAAGTTAATGTTTTATCACTGAGGCAAATATATATACAGCAGCCGTAAGTGATATAGATGACACTTTTGGGTTGATAGGCTTCATTATAAGCCAGTCACAGATCATTTATGCAGGACATGGGATGCCTATATTATCTGCTCGATTCAAAAAAGAAGATATAAAGAACCAAATGGGATTTGAGAGCAATAGCTTCCAGGGGAAAATGCACATCCTCTCCTTACTTAGCATCAAAGGACTCACCAAGTTATACAGGACCTTGAGCCCCTCAGAATGACAGTAAAGAACAACATATTTTCACCCTCTTGATCCAACCACATGCATTTTGAAGTTCAATACATGGGATGTCTCTGCCTGTCAAAACCTCCCAAAGTACATTTAATTCCTCCTCATTTGTTGCTCATGCTGAAAGCAGGCCTACTAGTGAATAAATAAATGCCAGTTATATCTATACAAACACTGTGACTGGGGCATAACAAGAAATACAATTTAAAGCCAGATCCACAGAGGGCATATATTGGCATAGCATAGTTAATAGAGCAACTCTGATTTACACCATCTGAGAATTTAGCTCACTGATCTTATCTGGGAAGTAGAGAAGAAAGAACTAGACTCAACCCTGGTGCAAGCAGGTGCCACTCTACTGTAGTTAAAGGATTTGTATTTATTTGTACAAGGGCTACATTTGGTCCACATTATAGATAATTATAAACCAGCTTCTCAGCTGGTATAAATCAACATAACTTCATTGACTTGAAGGATCTGGCCCACATATCTGTTGCATTACATTATATCTCCCATTTCATTACATTTTATTAAAAGTAAAATTAAAGACAGAAAGTCACTTCATAGGGAAAATGTGTCTCTCCAGTTCCATTGACCCTGGAACATGGGGCAGTTGGGGAACTCAACATACCATACAAAACTATAGACTACAGGGCTTTTCACCAGTTTAGTGAAATGACTGGTTGAGCATCACATAAAATAACAAATTCTTTCACAGATGCATACATGTAGCTTCAGTGGGTGAGCAAACAGCCTGAGGAAATGATTGGTACATGGGATCTCCATGGAGATTGGAAGGAAAAGAATCCAATGGCCAGAGCTCAGAGCTCCACTGCAATTTCTCCATAACCACCACTGCAGCCCATGCAGCTGTAGGGTTACTGGAGAGAGCAGAAGAATCCCTTTGTGGAAGGCATGTGAGACTATGCAGAATGTTCCCCTCTGCCCAGGCTTCCAAAGGGGTGGAAAGGTTCAACCATTCCAGTGGAACCGGGCCAAGGTCTATCGGAGGCCCACAAAGAGGTCCTGTTTTATTGTTTTGTTTGCTTGTGTGTTTTTAGTTCTCACTCCTTTCCTCCCTCATAGGGCTCCAGCCTTCTCTGTAACTGTTCCGTTCTCTTGACCTTAGTTGACCTTATTTGCATTCCTAAGCTCTGGCTCATTACTTGAACCTGATATAGCTCTCAATTTCATAGAGATATTATGACTTTTCACCTGATCTCTCTCAAAGTTTCACAGAGATATTAGCTAGATCTTTCACCCACTACTGGTCATTCCAACCCTAGCAATTCACTTGATGGGTTTGGTGGGTGAATTCTTACAGGCAACTGTGATTTCCACCATGAATACTTACAAGCAGCAGAGACCTGCTTGAAAACACAAGCTTCAGCAAGCCTGTGAAAAAGAAAATCAGAAAAAATGCAAGTGGTCTACAAAGTTTCTTGAAATGTGCGAAGTTCAATCATGTTCCTGGTAAATTATCCATGGACAGTTCTGCTACTTGCACTTCTGAGCCTTCCTTAGCTGGTGAGGACTTGGATTTGTCAGTTGTCGTGCGCTGGAGTCTAACAAACAGCTTGCAGATTACTTGGTGGCCTTTGAGATGTTTGATTGGAATCATGGTCTTCTGGGTCTGTTGCACATAAGAAAGCTGCTATTTTACATGTTGAAATGTTAAGAAGATCCACACAGTTCTAAGAGAAAGGACCTCGAAGAGGGAAAATAATACCAGGCAAATGACAGGTCATCACATCCTGAAAAAGTATTTGAATGTGAGGTTTTCAGCCCCATCTGAGGGCTTGGTTACACTTACAGCTTTATAGTGGTTTTGGTTATACCTGTCCTCGTATACAGGTATAGGGATAGCGCTATAGTGTGTCCACACTGAGACCCACCAGCAGTATAGTGTGGTCACATTTGTGGCACTTGCAGCGGCACAGGGAGTGGTGCATTATGGGCAGCTATCCCAGCATTCAGCTGGGTGCAACATGCTTTTCAAACGAGGGGTGCGAAGGGGAATATGTTGTGTGTATGCGGAGGGAGAGAGCAAATGGTTTTTCATCCTTTGGAGAGCCTGTCAGCAAGTTTCCTTTGAAATACAGAGCCTGCTAGTCTTCTCTGTCACACAGGCCCCCTCTGTAAACATTTGAATTGCTTATCTGCCAAGTTAAGAGAGAAACTCTGAAAAGGTACTTCCGCATTCCTCCAGCCAAGTTCAAAACAAAGAGAGGAGACGTCAATTGCCTTAAATGGCTCGGGGTGTCTCCAGAGATCACTTAAAGTGCTTGAAGTGTTAATACCCGTTCACACTGGAGATAATACGGAGCAGTCAATACACAATAGCTGTTAATCCTCAGGGATGGGAGGATTACCAGGACCGGTATAACTGTGGGTTTATAGCGCTCTACGTGCCTTGCCAGTCTGGATGGGTAGGGAGTTATAGCGCTCCTGGAGGCTTTATAGTGCTATAAAGTGCCAGTATAATCAAGCCCTCAGATACAATATTAACCCGACTGGGCAATAGAATGCACAAGTACATGGAGTCGGAGAACGGTTTGCTTATTTAGTGAGCAGGAAACCAAAAAGTTTCAGGAATGGAGACCTAAAAAGGCACATTCAAAACTTAGCAAGTAGCTACCCTGTGAATTTAAACTCAAGAGTTCTAAGAATGAAATTGAGCTCTTCATCATTATTTGCAAGCCAATCTTTAAGGATTACAGTCGACTCTCGATTATCCAGGATTGGGTTAACCAGAATGTGGATTAACCAGGATGTCAAAAAAAAATATGCGTAACTTGCAGGGCCAGCTCTGGCTTTGTTGCCGCCCCAAGAACAAAAAAAACCAAAACCCACCAGGGTGCAGGGCAGCCAGTGAACCAACACCCCCTCTCCACGGCGCAGGGTGGCTGGTGAACCAACTCCTCCTCCCCCATATTTCCTATGGATGGTGATTATCTGGGATTGTATTAACCAGGATTAATTTTTTCCCTATCATCCTGGATAATCGAGAGTCTACTGTACTTGGAAATTAAGGTGCCCATTGATCTTAGCTACATCTATTGATGCAAGTTTTCCTAACACAGAAATAGCACTGCATAATTTTGCTGCCATCCTGTAACTGTGGCTGCTAACAACAGGAGTTGCAGCAAGCTAAAATTAAACAAGACCTAAGAATGTCCACTGGGCAGAGGAAGTTGAGCAACCTGGCAGTTGTTTCTATAAAGAACTTGGAAGCAAGATGGATAGATAGGGATGAGCTAATCAATGAGATTGCTTCAGAGAAGGCTAGGAAATCCCTCTTTAAAAGTATTTAGTGGTGGTCGTGCGGGGAGAGAGGGTTTGAGGCAGTAGGGGAGGGGGTCAGAGTTGAGCCTTTGAACCAGACCCAATATACCCTTAGCACAGCACTGCATCTCCCACTGCATAGCTGCCACTTCCCTCTCTGCAGAAACTCTGCATAGCAGAAGAATAGCGCAGAGAAGAGGGAACCGGCCAGGGAGTAGGGGGGGGAATCACGAATCTGCCACTCTATGCTAGACTTCCACTGCTTGCATCCGACAAAGTGGGTATTAGCCCACGAAAGCTTATGCTTCAATACTTTAGTTAGTCTTTAAGGTGCCACAGGACTCTTTGTTACCTCTGCTATTCCAGACTAACACGGCTACCTCTCTGATTCTTGACACTCTATGCTAATTATTCCTCTTTCTCCCTTATTCAGTTTCAATGTAAAATATTGGTGCTGGATTGGTCAATTCTGCTGAGGCCATTAACTCTTACAGTGCTCTGGGACTACCCCCGCCCCTCCTTGGAGGGGCCACAGAAAGCAGCCCACAGACATAATAACAAAACTGGCCCTGCTTCCCTTGTTGGAGTGGATGACACCAAGAGGGGTGTGGTGTGACTGTCCTTTTGTGAATTAGATTTCCACAAAGGGAGGCTGGGTCCAGATTTTCCGCAGATCCAAAGCCAAGGGTGCCATTTAGGCCTTGACCCCTGACCCTTTTGTGGCACCAACAGAGCAGGGCAGAAAGAGGGTGTTTGTTCAGAACCACAAGCCCGCAAGCAGCTTTTCAGTTGCATGTTTTTCTCTGGTGCATTTTTAAAGATGAACAGGCCAAAATATTTCCCAAAATCTGTGCTTAGTTCCCTGGATAAAACAGTGTGCTCTTCCTAAAAAATCCATTACCTCTTTCCCTACTTCTCCTATCCTCTCCCAGTAACACCCAGCCCCTTACTGGCCAGAAATGTAGGGCTTGATTTTCAGTCCTGACACGCACCAAAAATCTATTTGAAGTCAACAGGATCTGTTGATGCTCAGCACTTTTGAAAATCAGTCCTCCTCCCCGCAGTGCACCTTGAACATCCCCAGGTGACTTGATGATATATAAAATATAGCTCTTTCAATATTTTATAGCTAATTCCTTGAAACATTATCAAAAATTCATAAAAATCATATCTAATCCAGCCCAGTGACCCCTACCTAATAACAATATAATTCAATTTAAGCAATCTGATTAGTGTATTCATGCTTTCCATTAGGGCTGTTAAGGGATTAAAAAAATTAATTGCAACTAATTACATGATTTAAAAAATTAATTACAATTAATGACCCCATTAATCGCACGATTAAACAATAATAGAATACCATTTATTTAAATATTTTTGGGTGTTTTCTACATTTTCAACTATATGGATTTCAATTACAAAACAGAATACAAAGTGTACAGTGCCCACTTTATATTTATATATGTGCATTGTAAAAAAACCAAAATAGTATTTTTCAAGTCATCTAATACAAGTACTGTAGTGCAATCTCTTTATCATGAAAGTTGAATTTACACATGTAGAACTATGTATGAAAAAACTTGCATTCAAAAATAAAACAATGTAAAATTTTAGAACCTGCAAGTCCACTCAGACCTACTTCTTGTTCAGCCAATTGCTCAGACAAACAAGTTTTTTTACATTTGTAGGATATAATGCTATCTGCTTCTTGTTTACAATGTCACCTGAAAGTGAGAACAGGCATTCTCATGGCACTGTTGTAGCCAGCGTCGCAAGATGTTTATGTGTCAGATGTACTAAAAATTCATATGTCCCTTCATGCTTCGACCACCATTTGGCGGCATTTCGGCAGACATGATGAGCACCTCACAGTGTCCGCCGAAAAGCCGCAGAAACTGGAAACTTTCACTTTGGCAGCTTTTCGGAGGACACTCTGAAGTGCACGGCATGTCTGCCGAAAGCGAAAGCGTTCGGCTTGGTGGCACTTCAGCAGCACAGGGAGCTCACAACCCCCAGTCTGAGAACCACTGACGTAAATACTTTGCAATACTGGCTACAAACGTACCATGCAAATGTCCATTGTCACTTTCTGGTGACATTTTTAATAAGAAGAGGACAGCATTATCTCCTGTAAATGTACATAAATTTGTTTGTCTTAGTGATGGCTAAACAAGAAATAGGACTGAGTCGACTTGAAGGCTCTGAAGTTTTACATTGTTTTTCAGTGCAGTTATGTAACAAAAAGAAATCTACATTTGTAAGTTGCAGTTTCAGAACAAAGAGATTGCACTACAGTACTTGTATGAGGTAAATTGAAAAATACTATTTCTTTTGTTTATCAATTTTACAGTGCAAATATTTATAATAAAAAATAATATACACTTTGATTTCAATTGCAACACAGAATACAATATATATGAAATGTAGAAAAACATCAAAATAATGAATAAATTTCAATTGGTATTCTAGTGTTTACAGAGTAATTAAAACTGTGATTAATCATGATTCATTTTTTTAATCATGATTAATTTTTTTAGCCCTACTTTCCATTCATAGAGTATCAGAGTTGGAAGGGACCTCAGGAGGTCATGTAGTCCAACACCCTGCTCAAAGCAATCCCCAATTAAATCCCCAAAACAAAATCAATTGCAAAACCAACCCCCAATTAAATGATCCAGCAGATTTTTACCCCATATCCCTAAATGGCCCCCTCAAGGATTAAACTCACTACCCTGGGTTTAGCAGGCCAATGCTCAAACCACTGAGCTAGCCCTCTCCCCCCATTTGCCCAGATCTATTTTTGATTGTGTCAGCACAGAACAAACATCGTTTCTCAGGTACTGTCTTAGGACACTCACCTTTTAATGGCTCAACTCAAACTCTGCCGTTTTGATGCTTTGTCTTCTCCACACTCCTCCTCCTTCATCATTTTCAAAGAGTTTCTCTCAAGAGCGCCTTCTCAGACCTTCTTCCACTGTTTCCTGGAGTGCCTCAATAGTCAACAGCAGCTCCCCTTCTCTTCAATCATTATCATCCACCTGTGTATGTGTGAAATCAACAGCTCTGTATTTATGAAGGCAGAGAATACTATGCTTTTATTAACCACTAATTACCTTTCTCTTGTCTCCAGTATTCTTTACTCAGAAAAAGCACACGGAATAAGGTATCTGAACAACACTTAGAATTCTATCTTTGTCCAATTTGTTTATACCATTTTTTTCCTTCCAGCATATTAAGTCCGTCTAGTAGATAGAGATCAGAAGGGCTTCACTGACCTGTGACATGTCTCCCAAATACCCAGGAGTAATACTTGGTGTTAACCTTCAATAAACGGATGGATTATATTACAAATAATAAGGTGGCTAAATATAGGCGCATTTTATGAATTAAACATTGCCTAACCTTGCATGATGCTAATTTATTCTGGCATATCTTGATCACTGTGATGTAGCTGTGTCCTTCTCAATGCTTTTTAATTGTCCAGTAGTTGTCCTTTATAATCCAGCTGCTGGCTACAGTACAATCTACAGTAATCCATGTCAACACCTTTGAGAGAGAGAGAGAGAGATGTCTATATTAGACACAGAAAGGGTTACCACTTCCAATCAAACCATGGCAAAATTCAGGCTATTGAACTGATATAAATATCTGTCATTCCAGAATAATTGGACAGGTTCTGTAGGCTAAACGCTTTGTTTGAATTCTAAAGTGGTAAAACTTCAAGAGAAATGAGATAACTGATATGTTATTAAGAACAATAAATTCAATTATTCATTTATTATTTGTATTACAGTAGAGCCTAGAGGTCCCAGCCGAGATCAAGGCTCCATTGTGCTGGGTACTGTACAAACACATGGTGAGAAACAGCACCTGTTCCAAGGAGAAACAGTTTAGGCTATATAGAGAGAGTGCAATGCCACCTTAATTTCATTCACAGTTACCCCTTGGAGAGAATTGCCTCTATCATTAGAAAACTGGTCACCATTCTGGAACCTAGTACTTGTACTTTGTGCTTACCTTGAGATATTAACTCAAAGGGAAATTAGCTACAGCCAAGTAATTCATATGCAATTCAGCTTTCATTTATACCATGGAATTCAAATACAATGGCATCAACATAGTTAAGTATTAGTCAAACAAAATGTTGGAGACTGTCTTTATATATTTTAACCTAATGAAGTCAAGCTAAATATAAATTTTCCCATGGCTGTTGAGTGAATAGACAAGACAGAAACATGACGGGAGAAGAAACAGAGAGGTGACTTGCCCAAAGTCAAACAGCAGGTCATTGGCAGAACTGCGAAGAGGATCCGTGTCTCCTGGATCCCATTCCAGTGCACGACATGCTGGACCATGCTGCCTCTCTCTTTATAGGTTGTGATAAGTTGACAGTACTGCCCCACACGAACATGAGGCCAAATCCTAAGCACCAGTTACTCAAGTCACTTGGAGTTCCAGGTGCTCAGACCCTCTAAAGATTTTGCCTAGAATTAGGCAAATGTTTCCTGAACCAAAGATGAGACAAACACACTATAAGGCAGAGGACAACAGTCTGGGGGAGGGAGGATGTGGGAATGGCTACCAACGAGAAGGGTTGGTTGAATAGCTAGATTTTTTAAAAGAGAGAGAAGGAGCTGAAGGGGTGAGAAGGAACCTGTTCTGGGTGGATGGGGGAAGCATACTACAAGGCACAAAGCTTAGGAGTGAGAGTGTGCTAAACACTGCACAGTGCAGGAATGCACTTAGCTAATTTGTTCACTGTAGTGACAAGAGGCAGAGTTTGTAGAGATTACCTCAGTATAAATTTGTGAGGTGCTTCTATATCAAAGGGATGGGTGCAGTATAAAACCTGGACAGTGATGGATGGTGATATTTACAACAGGAACAATACCTCTATGCCACATGACTTTGAAATCACATGTTTAGTTCAAAAGCACCAATTTATTTGGTGCATTATGAACTCAGCACTCTGTTGAACAGAAATGCCTTTTGACTTAGGAATGGGCTCTTTCACTCTTTTGACCCTTTTTCAGAAATCTATCTACCCCATAGCACTAAATCATGGAAAAGATTCTCAAAGGCTCCTAGGGGAGTTAGGTGCCTAAATACCATTTGTGCCTTGGGAAAGCTCCCCATTACGTTGTTCCATGGGTGTTTTCTTCACAGAGTAGAATGGGAGAGAAAGACATGGCTAATCTTCCTCTCTCCACTCCCATGTCTTGACCAAATTTGTTCTCTTCCAAGCCACAAAACAGACCCAAGAAAATCTTGCTAGCATTTTCTTCCTCCACATTGTGCCCTCAGCAAGCAGGTTGGATCACCAAAAATTGACTGTTCACCCATAGGATATTCAGACAGCCCCTGGCTCATTCCTTATGTTCTTAAGCAACCTGAGGATGGCAAACTGGAGGGAAGAAGCAAGGGGAAACTATATATCTACTTATCATAAGTAATGCAGCCAATCCACAGTAGATCACAAAATATCTTAGTCCAAAATGGTAGACTGAGGCTTTCGCTTACTACACTTCCCCGTAGGTCCATTTAAATCAATTAGCCAAATCCCCCTCATCTTCCTCACATACTGACATTAATGAAAGACTCACCTGAGTTGAATAAGGAGGTGAGCAGGTTTTGGCACCTTGGACATTCTGTCTTTGACTCTAACCATTTGTCTTCACATTTCTCCCAGATTTTGGCTGTTCTGTACATTTTTGAATATTTTGTTACTTTAGCTCTGTAGGTCAGGAGAGCCACCAAATCTTGGAGAATGGGAATAAGACCCTTATGAGCAATCAACAACCGTCACCTCAATGAAGCAGAGCTGTGTGACTAGCTCAATAAATAAACAAGTACATTTTCTGAACAAAGAGAAGAGCATCCCATGACTTTCGGTCAACCAAGGCTCATTAAGGAAGCTACTTCCACTCATTTACCCTCATGTTTACTAACACTGTACACTAAAAACTCTACAAAGCCATCTGCAGAAAAGGAGAGATCTATAACGTAGAATGTAATAAATACTGCAAATTGTATGTTTAATTCATGTAGCAAATTACCAGAGATTACTTGTACAAGTAGCTGCAGTGTCCTTAAAAATATTCTTTAACTGAGGAAAAGTTTTCTGACCTTTGGAGGAAATGCTTGCTTCTAGCTATGACTAAAAAGAGATTTCCTTCTTTCTCTGTTGTGTTAAGAATCTTTTCTTCTTATAAAGAAGGCACCACAGTGGTTTATAACTGTCATAAAAGCCTGCAATCCTTTTGAGGTTAAGCTACTCAGCTATTCAACTTTTACTACAGAAACTTTGAAATTCAAAAAGAAAAAATAATGTAAGTTTTTGAAGGACATGTGTTGCTGTAGGTGATCCTGTTAATTAAAAGTGATTGCCTGCTAGGAAATCATACTTTAAAAAGTTTCATGAATTTATTAGAACCCTGAAGGTATCTTTGTATGCACAGGGCTTTACATGCCATTTATGCAATTTTGTTTCAGATCTGTTTAAAGCTTCCCTGACACTCCCAGAGCAGAGAACAGCACTGCTCGGATTTGTATGTATTTTGGCTAATTGAATTATGTGAAAATACATACTAATGAAGCCTTACCAATGATGTTTGCTGTGGATAGTTTAAGTCCCATTTTCTTCTATATTAGGAGTAGCTTTATTTTTATTTTTTTGCTGTGAATTTACCTTTTTGGAAAGACACAACTTCCCACAGCCTTTTGTGTAAAAAATGACACATGTTATAGTATTATACATTAATATATGCATAGCTTTTTTGTACAAGAGATAAAAAGAGGCAGATAAAGAGTAGTCTATGATATGAATTAAAAATACTCCCATCATAGACTACTATTCATAATAGGTAAACAGAATTTAGCATGCAAAACTAATGAACATCTATTATTACATTTTGTTTCAGTTACTAGATGTACAGATTGTTTTTTAATTTGTCATTACTTAATTATCCATTTCTGCAAAATCCATTTGGGAATATCCTCATATCAATTTTCCCCCTCTAATGCTTTGCTACCCCCCTCAGACTGGTATTTGAGGAATAAATGATAGAGATGGAAGAGTTTATTTACTTATTTACCTGAACCATGGGAACTATCAAAGCAGACTCTATTTCCTCTCGTGGTGTGCTGGGACTCAACCCCCCATACCTCCAAATTGACTCCAACGCTCACAGCTTTGTTACTGCCTCACAAGAGCAATCAGCTAATTGCCTAGTAAGAATTTAGATCAGGTATTTGCTGCTCACATTAGAAAACAGTTTGTTTTTTCCTTATCTGCCATGTCATATTGTGCTTTATGGTAACGTTGCATGGAACATAAACTAACCTGATGAGCAGGCAGCTCTCTGCCTTGGTTCTATATCAAATATTGGGAAGTTAAAGGGGGGGAAATCTCTCCCTTTCTCTTACCAGCAAAGAAAAAAAGAGTTCTGGAAAAGTAAAGTGAAATCTACAAAAGTTCATTATACGCATTGATGAGAGTGTGTATGCATGTAGTTATGTGTGTGCTTTGGAATACGCTGGGTTTTTCAGAGAAATGCATTATCCAGTCCTGACATGGGAGTTATCTGTGTCAGTAACCATTAGGGACCAGCTTGTGACCTCAGTTACACAAGGACATGGCTACACTTGCAGCTGTAGCGCGATTTGGGTTAAACCAGCCTTCGGAGAGCGCAGTAGGGAAAGGGCCACAGTCTGTCCACACTGACTGGCATGGCCACGTTTGCGGCACTTGAAGCGGCATTCGGCATGGTGCATTATGGACAGCTATCCCATAGAGCACTTCTTCCCATTCTGCCACTGTGGCTTGTGGGAAGAGGGCAGGAGGTGTGGGGCATTCGGGGTCCTATCCCAACGCCCTGAATGCATCGGTTCACATCCCAGCAGGCCCTGTTCTTCCATTCACATTTGGTGCCATCTTTCAACGTTTTTTGTGCAGCACGATCTGCGGCAATGGGGCCTGAACTGCTGAGGAACAGGCTGATGAGTCTCACCAGCACAAAACATTTGGCAGTCGAGTTACTCCATAAGATCCAAACTGACAGTGAGGACTCCAACAATAATATCGACTCCTGTAACGCATATGACACGAGATTGCTTGTGGCATTCACGGACATGCTCACCACTGTGGAACGCCGCTTTTGGGCTCGGGAAAGAAGCACTGAGTGGTGGGATCACATCGTCACGTAAGTCTGGGATGACAAGCAGAGGCTGCAGAACTTTCGGATGGGAAAAGCCACTTTCATGGGATTGTGTGAGGAGCTCGCCCACATCCTGCATCGCAAGGACACAAGATTGAGAGCTGCCCTGATGGTGGAGAAGCAGGTGGCTACTGCAATCTGGAAGCTGGCAACTCCAGACAGCTACTGAACAGTCGCTAACCAGTTTGGAGTGGGAAAATTGACCGTTGGAATCATGTTGATGAAAGTTTTCAGGGCCATTAATTGAGTCCTGCTCAGAAGAACCGTGACTTTGGGTAACATAAATGACATTGTGGCTGGCTTTGCACAAATGGGTTTCCCTAACTGCGGAGGGGCAATAGATGGGACTCTCATATTCCAATTATGGGACCAGCCCACCTAGGTTTTGAGTACATTATTCAGAAGGGGTAATTCCCTATGGCTCTCTAGGCACTTGTGGATCACCGTGGGTATTTCATTGACATTAATGAAGGCTGGCCTGGAAAAATGCATGAGGCGCGTATCTTTCAGAACACAGGCCTGTTCAGGAAGCTGCAAGCCGAGACTTTTTTCCCAGAACAGAAGATCACCATAGGGGACGTTGAAATGCCCATTCCTCCCTCCAAAACACTGATGAGGTCTGGTACCTCACCATTGCTCCATACTGGTGATCACCTGGTGCGAGCAGGCTTGGTCACCTGGAAAGATTTGCTGAGAGCACTCCACGCCTGGCTGAGTAAACAGGAAGGAGATTTTCAAAATTCCCAGAGAATTTAAAGGGTGGGTCTGATGGTTGGTCACCTGAGGGCAGGACTAGTTGGTCACCTATGGGCAGGGCAGTGGAGTTCAAGCTGATGCCCAGAGTGGCTAGAAAAGGCATTGTGGGTCACTTCTGGAGGCCAATCAAAGCATATTATCAGACTAGGGCATCCATATTGGCTCCGCATCACTCCAGCAAGGTCGCATCAAACATTATTCCTCTCACCAAGGTGGATTACCAGGAGCACACTAGCCGCAGAGTCAGAGTGCTCTATGTGACTTACCAGTGTGGACAGGGAGTGAGTTAGAGTGCTCTGGGCAGGTTTAGTGTGCTCTATCTTGCAAGTGTAGCCAAGGCCTTAGCGTAAATCTGGAATAGCAGCATTCACTTCAATGAAGTTACTCCAGATTTACACCATTTTAATTAAGATCCCAGTGTAGCCATACACTATATACATGCTTTGAGGGGAAAAAATTAAATTGCCCTGGGAAATTGCCATTTGGTATACTTTAGTCATATTTTTATATTTCTTTTTAAATAAAGCACTATTTTTATTTCATAAAGACCATGTACTGATTGTTTCAAACCTGGCTTCCTATAGTGCCCATTGAAGTCAATGACAACGCCTTTAAAACTGAAGCTATTTATTTAGGTGTGTCTATATGGACTGCAGAGCATAAGTATAGGTTTGTGAATATTAGCCATATTTTATCTCAGACTTTGCATTTATCTGTTATCTCCAGTAGCAACAGGATGCACAGTTTGTCTTTTGTGAATAAATGATGAAAACATTTGTATGTAGCAAATCTCTAGAATTTATATTTTGGAGGGGGGATATATAGTGCAGAGTCAGAAGATTTTAAATGTTTTCAACCTTCAACTAATATTGCTACTATGGTTCTAGACCGACATATTTGTGTATTAGATAAATGTGTCCACTCATCTGAATGACTGAGTGAATAACTAATGTAGTAATGTGCATTCAGTGTGCACATTTATTAATGTGAATCTGCCAAATGTAGTGTAAAAAAATCTCTTCTACAGAGATTCTTTTCTGCCAAGAATTATGTTTTCAGGCATCAGAAACAAACTCCCTCCACCCCACCCCAGTAATATAAACCAAAAAAAAGCAACCAAATAGCCATTATTGGGATGTTAGCTAATTTCATCATTAATCAGTCCTTTCCTCACCTCATTGTGGTACTGAAGTGTCTCATCAGAGAAGCTTGCAGGACATGAGGAGGATTTTGTACAGTCATGCAGAGCATAAACATAACATGAAAGAACGATATCTCAGCATTACGCAGTAACTGTTTAACAATATATGGAGCTTTTAGAGTAACAGTCAGCTATTAGCTGATAGAAAATTAAGCATCTTTCCCCTTTATTTTTGCTTTTCATTTAGTTTTTTTTCTTCTTGTGTCTAGATCTTTGGACTCCCCAGTACTAATATCTTGTAGTTCTGCGGCAGAGATCAAGGCCAGTTCAGCTACAAGTTCTCTGTCACCACTTCATGCTCAAACACTTCCAAGCTGTTTTGCTCTGGAGGGGAGGGGGGAAGACAACCTGGTGTTGTTACCAAATGTCAAGACACTAGTTGAGATGCAGATAATGCTTCCATTATGTTCCAGGCTCCCATTATGTTATTTTTGCCCTGAGCTCTGAAGAGTATCGATAAGGGAAACAAAATAAAACAGGGAAATCAAGGGACACAAAGTAATAGATCTGTGGATCTTTGTTACTGTTATATTTACAAATAACACAAACCATTGTGGGGGAAGGGGAGAAATGACTTTGCAATCCAGCATTGGCCTCAATTACATGATCCTTTCTCATACGTGGGGGGAAAAGCATATTTGAACATTGAGAGTCAGCCTGATGCAATGAAAGTGAATAAATCACAGCTTCTGTCTTAAAGAGTTAGCCTCTCCATTCCCATGTAAAAGTGTTAGCAGTGTATGTGCATTTGTATAGCTTCTCCACCTGAATCAAAAGTGTATTATATATGTATTGAAAGAGAGTAACTGTGTGCCCTAAGTTTATTTTTATGTTGTGACAAGTACCTCTTTTCCTCTGTTCTCATGCCCTCTCTATATTCTGATTACAGCTGGTCAGAATTTTTTTGTCAAAACACTTTTTTGAACAAAAATGGCCTTTTGACTAATATGAACATTTTCACAGACCTGTTGGTAAAAAAAGAAACTCCGGAACAGGAAATTGTTTTTGGCAAAATTTTTCAGCTTGCTGTAAAAGCATTTTGTTTTAATTATTTAACATTAACAATATTACCAAAAGCCAAACATTTTTACTGAAAAGTGGCTTTTGATTTTCATCTAAAAAAATCACAAGAAATTTTAATAAAACTAATTTTTAAAAAATTGTGAGAAAGATCATTGGCATTGTTTGGCGAGAGATAATTTTGAGCCCTCATCAAAACAGTGATTTAACATTTTGAGTTAGAATGAAACCTGCACTGAAAACCACCTTTAAAATGCAACCCACAACCTCAAGAAGGTGCTTCAAAATATCCGCAGGATTTCGATGATATTTTTCCTTGTTCTGTAGTTAAAAGCATGTGAAAATTATTATTTTTTCTGTAGTTCTTTGCATCTCAAAAAATCCCCAAACTGATTTTCAAATTGTACAGTTAGGAATCACTATACCCGCCAATGAAATGCAGCTGCCTCTGGGGTGGAATGTATAACAAAACACACAACACAAAAAGCAGTCCAGGAGAAGAGGTGAAGAAGAATAACTTCTACAGTTGAAAAGTGGAGAGATTATATAGAGATGGAATATAATTACCCCAAACTAAATCTTAAATATTCTGCTTCATCTGATTTTCTGGATTTCCAGTCTGTTTGCTTAGATTTAAGTGTCAGAAATGTAAAAGAAACAGAATAAGAAGACAGAAAACATTTGGCATGAACAAGAACTATTGCACAGGCAGTGTTAAAAATGTCTCTCTGAGCTAGACTGTGGCATTTGTGCCCCTTCCTGGTGTGGGGGATAGTGCACAATCTCTCCTGGGATGTCTCAGGGTGTGCACAGGATTGGAAGCAATCCACTCCATCAAAGTACAATGGAGCAGATTGTTGATCCGCTTCACGGATGATTTTGAGGTGGGGAACTGGATATGGCCTCTTCAGTCCAACACTTCCTGTCTTCAGACAGTCCGGAGTCCCAAAGGAATGAAGATTCAGCTCCCAGCCACACAAGCAGACTCTGGCCAACTCAGAGTTGGGGCGGGGGCCCCCTTCTGATAATCACTCCTGCAGAGCCACCATGGAGTGGCAGTCCCACCAAACATAGTCCTCTCCTGCGGTGGCTTAGTCTCTTCCCCTTCCCCCAAGCAAAAGGCTTCAGAGGTAAGAACTCAGTAAAATAAATGGAGCATTCATCTTCCCCAAAAGATAAGGCTTTCTTCACCCATAGTTCAAAACAAAAACGTAAGGTTTGGGTCAGGCAAAAAGAAAACAGAGAGCTCTTTGCAGCCTGCAGTCCTCATATTATAACCTCCCCAGCCTCTGGGGGACCAGCTAACAATAGGTTTTGATATACAGCAGGAATTTATTTGAGGGATGTTGACAAGCCTAATTGCCCAGCCGCCATCACCAGCTGCAGGGCCTCTGGCTGGCTTGGGACAGGGATTTAATTAACTCTTGGTTTGCCAAGATTACATGGGGTTTGCATTCCTCATTACAACTGAAAAAGTGGCAGAAAGGTTGTAATGACCAGAGGTAAATAGTGAGCGGTGAAAACTGTTCCTCTAAAATGTGCAAGTTTCTATACAGGAAGAGAATAAGGAAAATGCTGAAAGGTTGTAACAGTATCAGGGGAATTAGTACTAGATCAAAACGGTTAGTGAGCCTAGAAATTGGATTTCTGTGTGTGAGTTCTCAGCTTGGTGAAAGTAATGTGAAACACTGCTAGCTCATGCCGAAGTAGACCTATGTGTTACTCAGATGGCTAGTCACTTGAAGAGAAGTGATCAGCCAAGACAAGAATACCATTACAAATTGTTCTCTAACAGAAACAATGAATCAACTTCTCTTAGCAGTCTCTGTGCCATTATTCCTCCTATAAGGATTTTACTGAACTTTGGTCATTTTAGAAGAAGCAATTTTGGAGAATATCTGGAAGAAGTGACAGGAGAATACAGATCAGAAGACTGGGATTGCTTATCATGACATCAGGCATCACAGATGTCAGGCTGTGGTTAGACTACAAGGGGAAGCGCTATTGTTTATAGCGCTTCCCGATTTAGCGCTACAGCTGTTGCGCTAGAGGGTGTCCAGATTGAATCCCTCTAGTGGCAGAGAGCGAACAGATTTGTCCCGCTTTTGGCGGCAGAAGCAGTTGCGGGATAGGGCAGGTATCCCAGCATTCAGCTGGGTGCAGCCCTCTTTGCAAAGGAGTGGGGTGAGGGGGGACTGGGAAGGGAGGGAACTTCTGGCTGTCAGTTTCATTTCCAACACTGACAGGCTCTGCACCTCCCTTCCCTAACCATTTACTTGGGGGGGGTTTCAGCGGCGGGGACTGGTGCAGGGGCTGGGAGCACCTCCGGGTTGCCGCCCACAGCGGCGGGGACCCGGCAGCCCTGCCTGCAGCGGCAGGGACCGGGGCAGGGGCTGGGAGCGCCTACGGGCTGTCGCCCGTCGCGGCAGGGGACCCTGCAGCCCTGCCGCCCACAGCGGCAGGGGACCCCGCAGCCCTGCCGCCCACAGCAGCAGGCCGGCTTTCCAAATTTCAAAAGGACTGAGGGGGAGGGTCTGATGTGGGGTCACCGAGGACGGACAGAAGAGTTTTAAATGGTGGCCAGAGAGGATGGAATTTGGAATTCTGGGCCAGGATGCCGGAGGCTGGAGGCTCACTATAACGCAAGGGGAGTACACATTGCATCCCTTGCGTTAAAACAGCAGCGCTGAGAGCTTTATTCCTCTCGTTTTGAGGTATACCAGTACCGCTTTAAAAGGTCAGTAAAAGCGGAAAAAGTGCCTTGGGAGTGTGTACTGGCAGTGCTATTGTAGCGCTAAAGAGGGGTTTTAGTGCTAAAACAGCCCCAGTCTAACCTCAGCCTCAGAGTCTGCATCATTTCTACCCTTCAGAAGTGGGTAATTTGTAAGTCTAACAGCAAAGACCCTACAGTAGTTCATAGGCATAATAGGGCAGGTTAAAGCTGCTGTGGGAACTTTAACTATACATTTCCTGATGATTATAGTGCTAAGGAAATCTCAATTTGGCATTAAAGTTGTGGTTTTGCATTTAATTTATACTATCATATGGAGAAAATAACACACAAAAAACGGCATTACCATTTTTGTTAAGGAGCTCCCATTTGATCCAGAATATCCCTCATTGTGCCCCAGGCTATCACATTAGTACAGGGTATTTTGCTACCATTTTCAGAACCCGATATTCAGGGATGCTGAGCATCTATAAATTTAGCTGTAGTCTAGGGTAGAGGGGATCAGTACCTCTGAAAAATAGGCCAAGGCTGTATTAGCTACAATACCTTGTTTTTTTCATTTTGACATCAATTTGAATGTATATTTTTATGATGTTTTAAGGCAGAGTGTATTAAACTGAATATATGTCTGCTCATCCATCTAGTATAATCTTTTGGACTTGATCCTGCAACCTCTGCTTGCTTGAGTAAGAGTTTCAGCCCTGGCTCCCCTGTATTTTCTCTCAGGAAAGATTGTTTCATGTCCTTTTCCTGGAGTTATGCCTCAGTGTATTCTTTCTGGGAAAACTAGTCATCATGATTCAAATGTGCAGACACAAGAGATGTCCTTCTGAGCCCTGAGAACTCCAAAAGCTTCCTCTGCACAATTCATGTGATTGTGTTGAGCTATCTTTTGGCGTGAATCAGTGAATCACACTTGTGCATCATTTTTCACAGGAATGGCCGGAAGTGCTTATATATCCATCCACACTGTCTGCTTATTCACAGTAGGTTTCAGCTATATCTCTCATTGGGACAGAGCTTCTGATTCTACCTCACCCACCAAGGTGATTCAAAATGCTGTGGGGTTTTTTGTTTGTTTTGTTTTGTTTTTGGCAATGCACACATTCTTAATATAGCAGATCTATGGTCAGGCACCCGCCAACAAATTAAAAGGCCACTTCCAATAGCTACATGTGAGTTAACACAGGGAAGATGAGATTTTAGATAGTTGGTAAACTCAAGTATTGCTTCTGTTGGCGGTTAGGGCATGAGAAGTTAATTTTCTACATTGCACTGAGTGGTCCAGAATACCCCTTTATCCATTTTAAATAGTCTCTTCTTTCATCATTTCTATCAGATAAGAGTAGTTTGTCTTTGTTCACCAGGTAACAATAATAATTCCTAGCTCTTAAACAACACTTTCATCAGTAGATTTCAAAGTGCTTTACAAAGGAGGGTCAATGGGGGAAAACTAAGGCACAGAAAGGTGAAGTGAGTTGCCTGAAGACATTCGGTAGGTTAATGGCAGACTAGAACCAAGGTCTCCTGAGCCCTCTTCTAGTATGATGTGCACTAGGCCATACCAGCTCCTATTTGCTATCTTGCTGGGCTTTTAATGTGCTGTCACTTTGATGTATAAAACTGAGCAGTTCTAGCATTTAATATACAGTATAGACCCAACATGATTAGATACTGTATGACACCTCCCCAACTGTGTACTCATGTAAATCCGTGTGCTTTTCTAATTCACTTCTTCCGACTCAATCCAAATTAGCGGAATAAGATAAAAAGGGATGCTGCACCCCACCCCCACCCATTAGAGTTTCTCTGTGAATTGCTATTTTTTGTTTGTGTTGGTACTTTAAATGCAGCTCTCAGTGTCAAGCTATCCTAGAGCATGAGCAGCACAAGATGGCTTTGGTACCAAGACAGGAGAGGATCACAACCTTAGAGGAATCTGCCAATGTTGCCTATATGATACACAGCTGATAGGAAGGGGGACAATTTCAGTGCCGTGCGGAGGAATTAGACATTACAAGATTAATAGTGGCTGCTTAATTCCATTCGCCCTGCCCATAAATATTGTTCCCAAATAGTTTGAAATAGAAATAATTTGAAAAGCCAACGGCCTGGTCCAATGGGCTGAGCACAAGCTGGGACACGGGGATCCTGAAGAGCAAATCTGAATCTGGCACTGACCCAAACTATGGCCTTGGATGAGTCATAGGCTCTTCTTTGCACCAATTGACCTGTCTATAAAATGGGAATAATAACAATGACTCCCTTACCTTCCACTTTTGTGGTAACCATTAGTTTGCTGACACTTTTGAAGTTCTTTGGCAAGGTGTGTGCGGCTGAAGCAGGGCATTTGAGGTCTTGGATTCTATCCCCACCTCTGCCACTGACACACTCTGTGGCCGCTGCTCAAGTCACTTACCTTCCTCATGCACTCGTAAGCCACTGTGAGATATTCAAAGTGCCATTACCGCGGAAGGTATTGGACATGGATGCCACGTGGGGTATTAACACCTTTTATGGTGAGGAGCCCTGCTCTACAGAGTCCCCCTGCATAATGGCACATGGGGGTAACCATAAGTGGATGGGGCATGAGTCTAATGGGAAGCATGGGAGGCTGATAGTCAATCCTGGATCCTCTTGTTTCCTGAACCCACTGGGAGCTATCTAAAAGTCATTTCAGTCTGTGAGCCAAAGTAACCTCTGCAGAGTAATTAGCAGCCTCTTCGTGGGTTGTGAGAGGTTTCCTCTTCACCCCCATGTATCTTCTCTGCAAGCAAGCTGGGAGTCGGGTGTGCCCCTGAACTAATCAGATTTCTTCATAGGAAACAATGAATGTTGCAAAAGAGGGGAGTTGGAGAACAAGCCTGATTTTATAACCTCCCCACACTCCGGGCCCCACACACTCTTGCTTTTAATTCCAGAGCTTCAGCATACATGGACTGTGAAACAGAAGGCTCTGTGTATGTGTGAAAACAACAGCTTCAAATGGAGCTCCACATGCTCACCTCTTCTGGAAATCAGGCCCTACTTAAAGTCTCTGCTTGCCAAAGCCTTCGGAAATAATGCAGGCTGTAGCCAGTAGATGTCAGTAAGTGATAATAAAACACCAGTTTGTATCAAATAATTGCAGATCCTTGCTACAAGTTTCACTTCGACTGCACCCTGGCCTGTGTAGAGACTGCATCACTCTCTTACACATTAGTGAACTGCCACAGAATAGGGGTTTATTTCTGTTTGAAAGACGCACCAATCTTGAATGTGAAATAAATACACAGATGGCAAGGCTCTGCCCTGCTGTAATCTGCAAACTCGATGTCAAATGTGTCAAATTTCCTGCTCTGTGTGCTGTAGTTTAGCTCTCAGATGCCAAAGAGAAAACCAAGTAGATAACTGTTTGGAAGCCAAATTTAGGCTGCAGGAGCTAGAGTAGTGGTGTCGGAAGGGGTTTTGCTTGCAGAAGCCAGAAAGTAATATAATGTCTCCGGGTGTGGTGGAGAAGTGCGCTAAGCAGCAGCCTGCACATTTGAGCAGGTGTAGCCGGCACTCCCCCTACCATAGCCCTCTTGGTGCCAACCAGTCTGCAGAGGGGAGAGTGATGTCCACGCCCCATCTCATGCAGCTATTCTATGAGGTGTGGCTGACAATAGATCTGGGTCCCTGAGGAGTCCTCTACATTGCTTGGTACGGGGCTCTCCAGTGGAGTCATCATGACTTTGGCAGCTGTTCCTGGGACCTAGGGTGACCAGATGTCCTTATTTTGTAGGGACAGTCCCAGTTTTTGGGTCTTTTTCTTATATAGGTTCCTATTACCCCCCATCCCCATCCCGATTTTTCACACTTGCTGTCTGGTCACCCTAATGGGAGTGGGACTGTCCCTTAAAGGGAAAACCTTCACCGTGGCTGGCCAGGGAACCCTAATCTGACCTGGGCACTGGCATGAAGATATGTGTCTCCTTCCCATGGGCTTACTCGCTCCTTCCCAGGCCTGCCCAGACATATCCTTAGACCTGCAGAGACTCCTCTGTGGGGGGCCACACAAAGGGTGGGGCACTGAGCTTCCTTTCTGTCCAGGAGTAGAAGACTCATTCACGGGGATCCTGTTGTTAAAAGAGGATCTCAGGAACACGATGATCCTGTTGTTAAAAGGAACCAAAAGATCAAAAACTTAGGCCTTGATCCTGAATCCCTTATTAAGGAAAATACCCAAGCATTTATCTCCATGCCTGAAAACAAGGTTACCATTAAAAGTATAGTGCTGCCAATAACCGTCTGATTTCTCTGCACATTTGCTGTTAGTTCTACACCTCTAGAATTCCTCTGTGGGAGATCAGCACTATTTGTCATGTTTAGTTCATGGAGGTTAGCTTGGCTCAGGAATAGTCCACACACGGTTTTTGTACCACTATGGCTATATCAGTTTAGATATGATTTGTATTAGGTATGATTTAGATTAGGTTTATGATTTAGAATCGGATATAGTTAAAATGGTACAACCCCTTAGTGTGGATGTAGTTAGACCAGTGTAGAGATCCTGATATCTGAATAGTTTATTCCCACACATTTCAAAGCTGATAGTTACAGTGGTACAAAAACTGTGTGTACACAAGTCCTTAGCGTAGCTTTGCTCTTCCTGTCAGGACTAGGAAACCAGAACGAGATCCCAAGGAAACATCCCTCCCAAGTACTCACTGCTTGTTTATTCCCCTTTCAATCTCACTAGCAGGACTGAAGAGAGGCAGGAAAAGTTAGTGCCGTGTTCCCCTCTCTTCTGGTTAAACGCCTCTCCCCGTCACTGAGGAAACGGAATGCATGTGAGTGTTGACAGGCAGATGGAAAGTTACTATGCTGTTGTGAGGCATTTTGAAGGAAAGCCTCACAACTGAGCTTTGAACTGTCTGTGTCTGTACAGAGCGGCACAGGGCCTCCAGCAAAGTAGAACATATTCCAGTGACCTGACGCCTGCGGCTGAACTTTAAAGCGAGCCTCTGAGTGGAGGCATCCTGGAGGCAAGCAGGTCAACACACACAAAAGAGCCAGTGTTTTACTTTTTTTTTTTTTTTTTGTAACTCTCCTTTGTAGCCCATTGGAAAAAAAATACCCATTTATCTCACTTGGGGCCAAAGTGATTTATTTTATTTCCAGTGTTTAGTGAAGGACGGCACCTGACTAATAAACAATTAAGGAATTTTTTTAAATGGAAACAAAGCTGTAAGGTTTCAAGTGAGCCATTTCCCAGTCATGTATGTTCTGTACACTCCAGCACTATAGCTTGCTTCTCTACTGGTTCTGTGTCAGCATAACTCCATTAATTTCAATAGAGTTATCCTGGAGTAAATGTGAGGTAACATGGTGGTGAAGCAGATCCCTAGTCTAATGTACAGATCTTAAAAAAGATTTCAAGCCCACCATCAGGGTTTTCTGCACCTCACTCCGAACCACTTTATTCATATGTAAATAAACTGGACGGGGGACACGCTGTCAAGGGTGGCCCACCCACAGAAGAACACTTGCTATGACTACCCCTATCAGTGTCACTTCTCTAGCTCAAGTGGGAGAGGCCTGTGATTTGGATGATGGACGTCTAGGGCTCTATCCCCATTGTTACCCTCAGGTGGGGCTCATTTTGAAGTGGCTGGCTGTATGCACAACGCCTCCCAGAGTTCCCCAGCATGCAAGAATGTATTCTTTGTGCAGCAAAGGGCCAAGAGTCTCCTTCCTGTCCACTGCGGGGTGGCTTGCCTCCTGGGGGTCAGTAAGGATATGTCTACACTACAATAAACCTGTGGCACCAAGTCCCAGAGCCCAGGTTAATTGACTCGGGCTCACGGGGCTTAGCTGCAGAACTAAAAATAACAGTGTAGATGTTTGGGCTCAGGCTGGAGCCCGGGGTCTGAGTCCCACCCCCATCATGGGAACTCAGAGCCCAAGTCCCAGCCTGAGCCCAAATGTTTACATGGCATTTTTAGCCCCTCGGCCTGAGCTGTAGCCATGCTGTGGGTCTTTTATTGCAGGGTAGATGTGCCCTTAGGGTATATCTATAGGGCGTGATTGCTGGTCATGTAGACATACCTGCCATCTAGCCATAATCTAGCCATCTTGGCAGCAGGCTGCCTGGGGCCCTGGATAATTGCTCAGGTGGCTAGTCTACTCTGAAGCCCTTGCTGCCATGGATCTGCTGCTCCATACCTGAGCAAGCTAGATTAAAACTAGTTTGAGTAGCTCTCTACCAGCTGCATCAGATCCCCATGACTGAAGTGCAGACATACTCAAAGACAGCGAAGGAAGGGAGAATGCAGGAACTGTGATTGTGGCTGGTGCTTGTGAAAGGGCTGAAGGAAGATCCTTACACCCATCCCTAGCAATTTGTACCAGGGACTGCCACAGCCTAGCCCTGTGTAAAAGTCTGAGAAAGGACCACAGGATTTAACTTTAAAATTGTTGAACCTATTTTCATCAAACTGGGTTTGATTTTCAAGTCTCAAATAGCAACAACTCAATCCCATTGATTTCTATGACACAATGTGTGTGAATGAGATGGGCAATATTAGGCCCCATATTTGAGGCTTCTAGTTTCAGGCACTTTGAAGTTGTCCCAGCATGACTGTAACACATGGGGAAATATTTTTGTCACACTCAAATATCTCCAAAACAGCTCATCCAATTTCACTCAAACAATTCACCTCTTGGCGGAAAAAAAGCATGGAAAATTCCAGCTCAAAAGGAATGACTGCGGGAGAGTCAAGCTCCTAAAAACATGAAGTAAGACTGAAGTCTTCTACCCAGCTCTTCCCAGAAGGTTGTCCAACTATGTTGTGATAGCTCAACTCTGGCGTATTTAGTCCATGCTTGAACCAATGACAAGAGTCAAAGTAGGGATACTGAAATTCAGCAATGAAATTTTTAAAAGTCAGGAAGCTCTGGGAGAAATTAAATAGTGTAAAACAACAGCTGGAATGAGAAAAGGGAAAATGGGAAATGTGGCCAAAGGCTATAGAGGTCACCCAGCAATGTGTGTGATACTAAAAGTGAAAAAGGATGAGGAAGGTAGTCCAAACAGTAGTCAGGGTTAAGATGTTTCATTGAGGTGTAAAACCTCAGGAACAGAAGACTGGAAAATGAAGTGAAAAGCAAAGGTGAAAATCAATATGGATATTACATAAAGTTTAAAGGACCCTTCTAATTGCTTTGTCATATTATTATTGATTATAGTACTAGTTAATTTTTGGGCTCCCATACCCAAGACCTCCAGTGCATTAACAAATGATTCCTCCATAATACAACCAATCTGAATTGAACCAAGAACAGGAATAAAAGAACAATGCAGATTCCCACCCTGACCATTAAATAACCCAACATTAAACAAGTATTCAAATATTTGTTCCTTTGCTATTTGCACTAAGCCCTGGAAAGCTTGAAAGCAAGCATGTGCATACGCACAAACTTATTTGTTATCGTAGGTCACCATTGTTGACATATTTATTAGCGTGGTTGCTGGTAAGGCCTGATCTTTTAGTGGCTGATCCAAATCCCCTTGGAATCAATGCAAGTCTTTCCACTAACTTCAGTGGCTTTGAATTACGCTCTTTTCCTGATCCTGCAGTCCGTCTCTATTCAGCTTAAATGTAGGTGTGTGCTTATAGAATTTAAGCACGTTTTTAAGTGATCTATTGAATAGGGGTGGACTTAAGCATGTGCTTAAATGCTTTGCTAAACTGGTGCCTGGAAAAAAAAATGAAGCTACTCTCAGTGTGCAATAACAATCCGCAGATTAAACTAAAGAAGTATATATGAAGTTGAGTTTAGCAAATCGTACCTGCCATCTCCCCCTTTAAAAAGATTTTTTTTAAATAGTTTTCCTCTAAACCTCTATTCTTACCAATTTTATCCTGTTTCCAAAAGATTTTTATGCCTTTTCCAGTATCCATCTCAGTAACAATCTCTCCCAACAGACCAGCGCATCTCCATGTCCCAGGCAGTGCTCTGACAAAGCAGGAAACCACTTCTGCAGCTCAGCAGGAAGCAGGCCCGATCATCTCACTCTTGTTTCCACACGGAAAACCCAGCACAGTCTATAAGAACTCTGTTCAAGTGACAATTTTCCTTGTTACACTGCTGCTTTTCCTTTAATGTATGGAGATGCATCTACCTCATTTGACAACTCTGAGTGCAATTATTTCCTTGTATCACACTGCAGCCCATCCATCATTCTCTCGGTATATTAACACTGCTTCTATTCAGTTTAAATATCAGTCATAGTTTCCCCCCTTAAATCCAAGTTACATTGAGCCATAACCCCAAACAATCAGTTATTCTCTCCTGCTCCCTACGTATCACGTTTTCACTCCTTTTATTAGTGAGCTGTTTGCTGACAACTGGCAGGAGGAACAGTAGCATTGTTCTCTAGAGGCAACAAACCCTGTGCATTTTACAACACTTTAATTTTACCTTATTATTCTCGATTCAGACAATTTAGATCTTTCACTGCTACTTTCTTTGTGTTGTCAGCCTTTTCTTTTGATGCCTAAATTAACACTAATGAAAACTTCTCTCAGCTGTTTTCACTTCTCATAATCTCATTTTTCCAGACAGAAAGGGGAATGCATGCAGTTCCCCCTGAAGTCCAAAAGTGTTATTTTGAATGCTGATCTGCAAGGGCAACAGGAGGCATGAAATATTAATGGCTTGAAATGGAAAGGGATTTGGGATCCCTCCAGAATATAAATACCAACTGGCTATTTAGAATGGATGTTGGAAGCTAGGATGACACCATCCATTGCCACGTAGCTTTAAAATCTGTGACTTACTAGTGCATGCAGGAAAAAATGTTGAGCATCACTGAAAGGATGGAAGGAGTTTTCTGTTAGATTTTCTGTTTCAATCTTATATCTGCGTATTGCCCTTCAATTTTACCCTTTAGATCCAGCCCATTCCTAGGTACAAGCCAAGCAATTTTCTTGGATTTGTTTTATGGTCTAGTGCAGGGGTAGGCAACCTATGTCCCGAGTGCCCAAGGCAGTACATAAGCTCATACTGCCCGGGTCCTGGCCACCGGTCTGGGGGCCTCTGCATTTTAACTTAATTTTAAATGAAGCTTCTTAAACATTTTAAAAACCTTATTTATTTTGCATACAACAATAGTTTCGTTCTATATTATAGACTTGTAGAAAGAGACCTTCTAAAAATGTTAAAATGTATGACTGGCATGTGAAACCTTAAATTAGAGTGAATAAATGAAGACTAGGCACACCACTACTGAAAGGTTGCCGACCCCTGGCTAGTGTATAATACTGTTAATGAATGCCGAGTCAAAAGGCTGCCTCAGTGTCTCAGGGACCTATTTCAAAGGCCATGCCCAAGAAGTCCTGATATTATATAGTGAGCTCTTTTCAAGGAAAAAAAATAGCTTGAATCACTAACAAGCAACAAAATTTGGCAGGGTTGAAGCAGGGTCAATGGAAAAGCGTGGTCTTACATTTTTGATACAGTACCAGCCAAATCCTGAGATCAACTGGCATTCACCTGAGTAAGGGCTGAGTAAAAGCTGAGTAAGATCTCCACAGCCCTGTAAGTTTCTGTTCTGCTGCAAGAAACTGTTGATATGTACATTTGAAAGATGTCACCGGACCAGGTCTGCAATCTGCTCTATCAGAAGATTGTGATTTTGAGTCAGTTTTCCTTTGCTGGAGAGGGGATGCACCCAGCTTGCTAGTGGGGTGACCAGACAGGAACTGTGAAAAATCGGGACAGAGGGTGGGGAGTGATAGGAGCCTATATAAGTAAAAGACCCAAAAATCGGGACTGTACCTATAAAATCGGGACATCTGGTCACCTTACTCTGCAGTCATCTCCTATTGCACCAGTGCAGCCACACGGACCAGCCTATTGTTAAGGCAGGGCCAAGTCTCCACACATTCCCCACCTCCTCCCGCCCTCGGGTATGGGGGTGGAAGGTCATGTTAGTAGCTCTGTGGTGGCTGCTGTCCCCTCTGCACAGCTACCCACAGTATGGATGACTAATACAGAGGAGTAAAGGGGTGACTTATAGTCCCTTACTCCCCTGCACGGGCACACAAGACAGGCCACAGTCTGTCCCATGTACTATGTAGACAGGCAGGCGTAGTTATGAATTCTGAAAAGGCATGTATGTAATCTGGGACAGGCTAAATAGCTAGATAGACACACACAGAATCTATTTCCTCTACACAGCTGGCTGAAACCTATGTGTTACCTGAAACAATCATCTCCCCTTGACTGGGAAGTGGCAGCTGTTGCTGCAAAAAGTTGAATGATGAAATCCTCCATCAGCAAGAAACATTATTCAGCAGCTGAAGGCAACCCAGAGACCAATTGGCACGATGTCATTGATTTTCCCAGTACTGCACATGCAGCACTTGATGCTGTAATTTATCAACTATTTACAGAATGGTTTGTTGATGCCCGCCTATTTTTGCAGGGGAAGCACACCATGGTAACACAAGCAAACCCAAGAATATAAATGGAAGTTTCTTCTGATCAACCAGAAGGAGTTACAGCTTTCTGTTTAATCTAGAATGATTTTTGATTGCTCCACAAGACACACAAAAATCAAGCATTGTTGCAAAATTCTTCATCCGATTAAATGACCTTATGCTTCTGTAGGGCCAAATCCTGAACCTTCAATCAATCATTAGTCAAATTCCTATTGTGGTTACAGCAATAGATTCGGACTCAGCTCTGCCACAACTTCCTGTGGGAAACCTGGCAAGTCGCTTAATCTCTCTGCACCTGGGCTATAAAAAGTCTTTTCTGTTTAGATGGTAAGTTCTTTGTCTCTTACTCTGTGTTTGTACAGTACCTAACATCATCTCAGTTAAAGCCTCTAGGTACTGCAAGTTTACAGGGGTTTTGATAAATGGAAGTTTTGCCAATGTTTTTGATTAACAAAACTATCAAAAAGGTACAGTAAGGGGGTGGCACTCACCTCTCACAAGCGCCCCGGGTCGAGGATGTGTGCCTGCACTCTCTCCGTTTGTAGTGACCCCTCTCAGTAGTTTCTCAGGTGGGTTTTCAGTGCCTCAGCCCCCTGCCCATAGTCTATCCATGAAACAGAACAAACCTCTTCCAGGGTATACAGTCTTTAACTTGTCCCAGCCTGGGTATAATGCCATAGCCCCCAGGGCTTCCTCCCTGGAGACTGTCTTCCTGTGGACCTCCCTGGGGTCAGTCCTTACTCAGTCCCAGCAGCCAACCAGGAGCCCTTTCTTTGCTCCCCCAGTCCCTGTGAGCAGACTGTCTTAGGCTCAATCCCAGCAGCCATCCAGGAGCTCTCTCTTGCTAACCTGGCCCCTGTCAAAACTGAGCTGTTCATGATGCAGCCAGCCAGGAACACGGGTTTTTCTCCTCCAGCTCCAGGCAGCAACTGGCTGACTCTGGCCCTGCAACTCCTTTTATGTGAGTCTGCGGGGCCCTGATTGCCTGCTTCCTCAGCCTCACTCATTGGCTACTTCCCCACAACCACACCAAGCCGCTTGGAGGACATCTCTGCTTCTCTCTTGGATGGGGTGTGGTAGGAGCCTGAGGCCCCCAGACCTAATCTACCCCATCCCAGGCACACTTTAGTGAAAAATGAAATGTTCAATTTGGGAAAAAAGGCAAATTTTCTACCAAAAAATTTCATTTGAAATTTTCAACCAGCTCTAATTTAATATCATGTAATCAGCTAAGGGTGTAAGTAACTTCATATGATGTAGCAAATCAGGACACCACTTCCATGTACTGCGTGATCAGCTAAAGAATATAAAATGAGTAAAATTTATCTGTAAAAAAAGATATCTGGATGATTGACCAATTCTGGTAAGAAGCACCTTCAGCTCCTATAGACTTCACTAAAAGCTAGAGTGAAATATTCTTACCCAGGCTGAGTGGTGCCTTTCTACTCGAGTGGTCGCACTGATTTCAATAGGATAACTCAAGGAGTAAGTTAGTGAGGAAGGGTATCACTTTGAAGCCCTAAGAGTTGAGTGTACTCAACACCTTTCAGGACTGGGCTCATTGAGAGGAAAATTAATTTTAGCATTTTGAGATGAATAATATTCATCTTAATGATATTTTCTAGGGTCTGAAAAATTGCACAATTTATATGCTAAATCCTCCTGGGGGACGGGAGGAGAATAGCTCCAGTTTCCATTCCTAAGTGTCTTTTCCATTTAAAGCATATTAGCCAGGCGAATGAAAAATGCATGAATCAATCAGCAACAAGGACCTTGATCTCAGAATGAGACAATGCTGAGCATTGAGATTTATGGTCTTGCTCCCATAAACAACAATTACAATGGGAGGTGACATCAGACATTTCTTTTCTTTTCCTGTTGATCACAAGATGTTGATTTCTGTGTCACCCTGTCAAGTGACTAAATTTTCACTGCTTTAAAACCTTACCAATATTTGGTTAGTTAAGTTCAGGAACATCCTGAATGCAAGCATGAAATTATCCTGTGTCTGCACCATGGATTATTTTATCCACAAAACAATTACCTATTGCTCATTATCATCCTGCGCTTGTTCTCTGTGCAGAACTCCCACTGAAATTAAATCACCAGAAAACATACTATCCTGGACATCTTACACTGATGGAGGTAGATAAGACACTCAGTCTAACAGCTTGTGAACTCCATCTATCACATCCATGGGCAGTGGCAGAATATGCAGTGGAGCTGTACCCTGCAGCTATAAGACCTACAGTGCGCACTGATGAACTACATCCGAATGTTAGGTCATATTCTGTAAAGTACTAGAGATGGGACCAGTTCCAAAGTCCAAATGCAAATGTGTATCTGGATTTCAAACATCCCAAAGTTTATGGATGTTTGGATCTGGGGTTTTCGTTCACACCCATCTCTAACCCAGGCAAACCAATTATAATTGGCAGAAATATTTATAAGGCAATATAATTAGCACACAGGTAACTGTTGCCCACATTTTGTGTACCCAAATACTGACACTCCTCTAGTAGAGGACTGTGTACATATACACATGGTGGGAGGGTAGACAGACACCCACTAGTAGAATATTATCATGGAGACGTGTATGCATTTGAAATGGGCTTCAAATATCAGATCCAAATTCAGTTTTGACCTGCCCAAAGTCAGAGGATATTTGGATTTAGGGTTTTGTTTCATGACCATTTCTTGAATGAATGGCCCCTGTCCTGTGTTTTATCCTTGCTGAAATCAGTACAGCTCCGGTGGGTAATGGAGCGGGAGGCCAAAGGAGACTTTACACTACCTTTATGCCCTTCCCCACTTACTGATCCTGGAGCCAGCCAGGGATAATCTGCCTCAGGGCTGATTAACATATGCTTGGCTGCTTCTGGCCTCACCATTACTTTGTAGATTTGTCCCAGCCATGCTCCATTCCGTCAAGACATGCTCCCTGCTCCAGGGACCTGGGAGGCAGGAGGTGTGGCACAGAACTCAAGCTAGGGATTCCTCTACACTGGGGGAATATGTCAATTACACAAGCATTATAGCTGTTCCCCACTGGAGTGGCACAGAGCATCCATAGCAAACCAAGGGATCTGTCCCAATACCCGTGTACGAGAAAAGTCCTAGCACATTATATCACTAAGGCAGAGTCACCAACCACGGGGAACATTTTAAACACGTTTTTTCACAAAATCCCTTAAATCAATCTATACAGGATGGTAATTAGTCACGTTAGTTAACACAGGACAAAGATACACAGAAATTGGAATATATATGCCCTAACTAAAAACAATTTAGTCTCTTGTGAGACCAGTTCCACACCTCTAGTGTATAGTCTCTCTCAGTGACATGATGGAGAGCTGCAATTTCACAGGACAGATCAAGCAAATGTGGTTGAATCAGTACAAAGCCAACTTTCTGGATGATATGACAATACATGAGTCTTTGCTGCTCTTTATTTGATATTTGATATGTTAGGATATGTTAGGATATGTTGCTGAACTTTAGGATATATGTTAGGATATGTTGCTGCACTTAGGATATATGTTAGGATATGTTGCTGCTCTTTAATTGATACTTGATATGTTAGGATATTTGATATGTTATGTTTGGATGTTTGATATGTTATGGTAATTGGAATTTGCCCCATGCAGCACTGAAAGACTTTGTGAAATATTTTTTTGCTTTATATTTAACCAACTATTCTGCAATGATTGCCTGGTACCTCCCTGACGTATGGGAGGAATTTTGAAAAGGAAATTGGGTTATTACTATCACTCGGACCATTAAAAGTTGCTACCCTGCCAGGTTTCCATGCCTTTTCAGTGACGCTACTGGAAAGTTGGCTGGAAAGACCAAATTATCTTCCTGAAAGGCATTTGATTTGACATCCAAAGACTCTCTCAACACTCCAAAGGTGCTTGAAATGGCTGAAACAGTCACCGATGAGGTCAAAATGTACTGGAGGCATTCATATGCCATGTTTACTATTTGAAGATAAACATTATGACACTTTCAGAGCTATGTTGGTGGATGTTTTCCAAGAAGCAGGCAAACAGAGAAAAATTGCCACCACCAATGAGTGCATTTGTACCTGCTATTAAGAAGGCAAATTATCAACAGTGGAATGGCTCTGAGATGATCAAGCACATGAAAAATTTTCCCTCCCTATCGAGGATGGATAGGAGTCTTGGAGGATAGACTGATCACACCAGTTATGTGTGAAATACCATGCACTCCTGAATCTATCCTTCAGCTAATCAAATGCTCATGTGCAAAGAACAGATGCTCACCACCTTGCAAATGTTTGGCCGGGAGCCTGTCTTATACGCAGTCATGTGAATGAGGTGTGGACAAGGATCAGTGCGACAATGTGGCTAGCAGTGACACTCTAGATGGAGATGACACCGATGATGACTGATAAATAAATGTTTTCAGTCCAACATGTCAAGGCTAACTTAATTATAGGATTGCCAAAGATCAATTTATTTTTTAATTAAGCGATGCATCCTTATGTTAAAGAATAATTTTTAAAAGCTTGATTTTTAAATATTTTTGGAATGTATATCTACATCATTGTTCTAGGTTTATCGTGTTTGGTACCACTGTGTTTAGGGTAGATAGGGCTTTTGAATGATACCCAACTTCACCATTTCTGATGTTACTATATTATCAAAATTTCCATGAACTAGAGGACCTGGAACTGGGAGGCTGGGGCAGCAAAGTCCCATCTGCTATGCTGCAAAGGCTGACACCACAGAAATTATGATTCTGTAGATTTTTTCTGAATCAAAGGACACCTCTCTTATCTTTCTCTTATTAACTTGCCAATGGAATACGTTTTTACTACGTTATGCTCTTAGACTGTTGGGTGCATGGAGAATTTAGTCACATCCACTAACATAAGTAGGAAATACTTGTGTTACTACTCTACGCTTTAAAAATAAAATAGATACTGACGTCCATATTGAAAGAAGTATATTTGTTCTTTGACTTTATATGTTTCAGCACTTCAGTGAATGTTTTCCTATGTTAACCTAGCCAAAATAATGAATGTTAAATTATATACATTTTTTCATTAATATTTTCTAGGAACAGTGCTTAGTAGAGTACCTCACAGAGAATGTCATTCAATTCTTAGTAAGAATTCTATGTCTCCTGGCAGGAACATCATTTAATCCATGACTAATTTCCCTAGAGGATTACTTGAACATTTATGTTAATTCCCTTTCAGTTTGTGAGTTTATGAAATCTTACATTCTTCATTTTAAAGCTGAAATACTTTTATCATGTCAAGTTACATTTTTACAGAACTTATAATAAGACCCATGTACAGTAACAAATAATTCTGTGGAATACTTAAGAGCATGAACTAAAGCCCAGCAGAGTCATTGGGAATCTCTCAGTGTAGGCAAAGCCTCAGAGTGACAGACAAACCTAGCTGTATATCTGACATATACAGAAGTAGGTCAAGTATTTTTGGGATACCTATGGAGAACAGAATGAACTGCATGTATCAGTGCCTGTCTATTCCTTAGCATCATCGTTGTATGGGCCTCAGTGGGACTCTGGAACTATAGGAGAAACAGAGCCTCAGAAAAAGGCTTTAGGGCCTTGAGAGAAAGATTAATAACCTAGAGTTCAATATTAGGATTAGAAGGATTTAAAAGCTGCAAGAAGAAAAGTTAGGAGATTGTACAAGAAAAGAAGAAAAGTGGAAATTAGGGAAATAGTAAAGTTGGGCAGAAAACAGATTTTCTGTTTTGTGGAAAATTCTGTCAGTTTCCTAAGTTTTCCTTTCCAAAGAGGAGAAAAACGAAAAAATTCTGAAATTTCCTGACAAATAAAATTCTGGAAAAAAATATTATAGTTTGACCAAAAATATTTTGTTTCAATAAAAATGAAAACATGTTGTTTATATATATATATATAATATAAAAATTTCAACACAAAACCTACCAAAACTTTCCATTCCCGAAATGTTGAAACAGAACATTTCAACCTTATCAAAACACTTTCTTTTCCAAAATAAAATACCGCTGAAACTGATACTTTTCCATGAAACATTTCACTTTTGATGAACTGTAATTTTCTGTCAGAAAAACATTTCATCAGAAAATGTCGAGGTAGCTGTAGGAAACAGCTGGGAACAATTATCAAAAGACCTCTAAAATGTAATTAACTTCTTGTTTGGTGCTTCCCTACACATACAACAACCATCATCTAGGTGGGTCTAACTCAGTCACAAACACTGTGAGGTTGCACCATCTTACACAAATTTTTATTCTGGCCCATTATTTCTAGCCAACAAGGAAAATAAAAAATATCAGTTACCCTCTTTAGCTATCTTTCTTCCTGGCAAACACGCACAAGATTCTTCCAGCCAAGTGATCTAGAGGAAGCATCATGTCATAATTCTCCCTCACCTTCAAGCACCCCCTTCTGGATGGGCATAGTAATGTTGGAATTACTGCCTCAGTGTACCTCAAAAACTCCTTAAAAATTCCACCATACATTCTCTTGAGTCCAAAATTATCCCTCCCTGGGGCCAGCTTATTGTCCCACACAGTGCAAAGTGGTTCTTGAAAGCCCTAAATATATTCTGTTTATTCGCACAGTGTACATAGTTCGTAAAAATCCCAAAACAGAGTCCAATGACTCGGCCCTTTTCAGTCTCCCAACACTGGCGCTCCAGTCCAGAAACATCAGCCGGCTAGCTCCTCCACTGCTCTCCTAGCCTTCAGCCCTTTTCAGCTTCCCAGCACTGAGCATAGCTCTTCTTTTAAGACCCTCCCTAGAAAACTACCTCTTGCTCCTCCTGTCTCAGTTTGGGCCCATTAGCCCATCCCCCCCTTCCTAGCCCATCCCCCCTACCTGGCTCCCAAGGCTAATTATCTTTTCAGAGTAAAAGTTCCCTATGAATCTAAGTTCCTGCCTCTGGGCATGCACACTGCTTCCTCATTCTAGGCATCCGGATGCTAAAGCCTCAACACACTTTACAAACAAGGAGAAGACAGGTGTTTGGCCACCTAAATAGCTTGCCTATGTCAGTAGGCATGCATCAGATCCCGTTCTGAAACCAGCTGAAGAAAGAGGTACCCAGGGTGTAACTTTTGGCCAAGTGGTTAGGGCCCTCACCTCTGATATGGGAGACCCAGGGTCAGTTACCCTCTCTCTGCTAATGGGGAAGAAAGTCCTGTCCGCCTTTTCCAGCCACTCTTTCAATAGAAGAGACTGAGGGAGTGCCATATCAGAATATCCTATAGCTCAGTGGTTACCTCAGTCTCTAGCAAGGGGGAAGTCCCTTGTTCAAATCCTCTAGCCCCTTGTGGCAAAGAAGGGGGCATTGAACCTGCATTTCCCATGTTGCAGGGGAGTGCTCTAACCACTGGGCTAAAAATCATAAACCAGATACCTCCCTCTTCTGGTCATTTTGTGTGGAGCAGACAGGCACCTTGCTCATTCCTTCAAAGAGCATCTTAGTTGCCTAAGTTGTCTAACTACAGGTGGTGGGTTCTCCTTGGCGGATGGCTAAGCGGACATAAGCGCCTACCTCAGAGAGGGGTGGGGCTTAGCATCTCCCATTGGCTAGCTGAATTGAGAAGATAATATGCTGGCTTTTGTGGATCCCATTCTTAGGTGTCCGTCTCACTCCATTCAGTGTATAGGAAGCTTAGGCACCTAACTCAAGCTTTGTGGATCACAAAGTTGTTTCTGTGATTATCTAGGGGTCTAAAAATTATACTGAGTGTTGCATCACCTGAGTCCCTTCATGGATCCCACCCCTTACACCTATTGAAATCAATGGAGGTTAGAAGTCTAAATACCCATAAGGATATGGGCTCTCCTGACCCCAGGTTATACCCCTGCCCCTAACTAGGCCTAGCCAGGGTACACATGTTTGGTTACAGAAGAACTGACACTCTTCCATAAAGGGAGCACCCAAAGGTCCAGTTGATGCCATTCTTGTATCTTCCAATGGAGGTTGCGGTGACTTACTCCGACCATCAAAAACTGACAGTGCTATTCAGGGCCCCCCAGCATGACAAAGATAAGTCTGGAGATTGGAAGTCAGGCCTCCCAGTTTAGCAACACACAGTGCTTTCCTATGCTGGCTTTTCTTTTAGCTAAGAAGGATCTTCCAGCATCACCCATTTCCCCAGTAAGGTTACCGCTGTAGGTAAAGACTGGCGGCAAACATAGTAATGAGCCTGTTTCCACTGAGATTTGCTAATCAGTATTAATTTCCCCCTGCTCCCAATGCTTCAGGAACTTATTGAAATTCTTCTTCTCCTGGTATACTGGAATCCAGCACTGCTGCTGTCAAACCTGCCAACAGGCGCAGCAATGCTACTGAGATAAAATAGGTCCAATTCTCTCCCAATCTTGCTTTCCTAGCGAAGAACAGAACTCATTAAATAATTATCAACTGTGACAAGAAAGTAGTTGGCCAAACACTTGCTGCTAATCTAGGCGTGACAGCAGAACTATACCTTTCAAAGCAGTAATTAGCTAGACGAACAACAACATAAGTACCAGACAATGACATGGAAAAGATTGTCCCTAAAGGACAGATTCATTATACGTAGGGTTTAGTGTTTGCGTGACTTATGAATGTTATTTTCCATTATACAATCACACTCCTCTCTTTCTCCCTCTCTTCATTTTGCTCTTTCTGTACAGTATATGGAAGGGGACAATGAGAGAATCTGTAGTGGCAGATTGGAGTGAGCAATGAGAAGTGAGTGACAGTGGCTACTATAAGAACACTGGTATTTTCATGAGTTAAGGAGTCACGGGATGGGGCAACACTGTCATTCAGCATTCCCAGCTCATGAAAATGTGAAGTCTGTTACACAGCCCACCATCATTTGATATTTGTAAGATATCTCTGGAGGTGTCTGCAAAACAAGTCAATGATAGTTATGAACTTCCCGAAATAACAGGCCTGATCTTCAGCTAGGGCAAACTGGAGTCAATGGAGCAGATGTACACCAATGAGAATCGGGCCTAATAATTATTGATATATTTATCTTTGGTATTTTGCAACTATACAACTTTATATTCTAATGCTGTATATACTAAATTACATTATAATGTTGTTTTTTAAACCACTTTCTCTTGAATGTCCCTAATCTGCCAGAGATAATTCCATGAAACTGCAAAGTTGACATTTTGTTGTACACTGGTAAGAGGATCAGACTAGATTGTAGGGTATTTCTCCTCGACTGAACATTAAAGGATGATTCCTTTAAACCAAACAAATCACGTACCCCCAAAAAATCAATGTTACAAGACAGACAATTACAGTGAGCTAGTAATCAACACCAGTACTTGAGCAGTTGTTCTACTGCATGAAATGAATCACAGTCTGGAGAAGTTCACTGCTAATAATAAATGGAAGAGGGAAGACCATGATCTCACTTGCACTCGGTTCTGGAACTATACGCAGCCAAACTTGCCTCACATGGAATTCTTTATATGTTCGTAAGTGTTTACAGGATTGCAGCCTTGGTTTGCAATGCTAGAACTATGCTAGTGGAGATGGATTAGTTAGCAGAGTGCAGGTGAGATGGTCAAAGGTGAATGCAGTTTATCAGGTGGCTCTGTAATTTATTCTATGATTAGCACAACTGCATATTTGGTGTGGGGCTATAGATACACATACACACATAGATACCCAGAGCCAAACTTTTCTGGCATGTAGACCATGCAATCATTTCAAACTGAGACTCTGGGCTGTACTTGTTCCATGACTGCTTGTCTGTTGCTAACACAGTGAAGTGCCTCAGGCTTCAGACTCATTCTTTGTTTGCTTGCCCATTAAAGTTCTTATCTCATACTCCCTTTTGGCAGAAAATCCTGTTATTCCTACTTTATGCTGGCCTAGGCCCTTCTCCTGCCTCTGGTCCTATTAACCTATGGCAGTGACAGGAGAAAACTGAAGAAACTGGCTGTAGACTGTGCTATCAGACTGTGAAACAGCTGCTGTGCAGAGGGACCACACTGAAAAACTTCTATATTTTGGCCACTTCAGACATGGGGTAGGGAAAAGGGAGAGCTTCTATTTACATATATTTAATTGCTTAAAAACATAGGGGGGGGGGTGCGGCAGCTTTATTGTCACACAGAAAAGCGCTTTTTCGGTATTTTTTGACACTTAGTAGCGCCATTATCAGTCTTCGCATCAGCATCCAGTGAGCCCATGTTGCAACTGTGGGCTGGTCTACACTACACACTTAGGTTGACATGAGGCAGCTTATGTCAACCTAATGATGTCAGTGCATACATTACAGCTATAGCCACAGCCCTCCTCCCACCGATGCAAATTCCCTACTACACCAACATAATAACACCACCTCCAGGAGATGCATAAGGCTTATGTCCATGTTATTAGGGTGGCACAGTGTCTATATAGGTTCTGCATCTTTTACATCAGCTGTTGGTTCTCTTGTCAATTTCACAGCAACTGACAAGGTCACCCCACTCCCCTTGGAGAGCAGGCAGGGGAGGAGGAGAGGAAGGAGAAGCCCCGGGTGGCTTCCCCCACTTCTGGTGGAACAGGGGCAGCTCTGGCAGCTTCCTGGCAGGAGTCCAGGAGCCTGTGGGACAGCCTAGCTCCTGGCAGGACGCTGCCAGTGGAGCTGAGAGATCAGGCTTTCAGCTCCCCACACTGCCCCTCTTAGGTTAGAGGGAGAGCTCCTGGTGAGGACGCTCACCACCAACCCAAGGAGGGTAGTGTGGATGTGCACCACTGAAGTAATTACTGTGGTGGATGTAAGTCAAGCTAATATAGGTAGATTCTGTATCCTTTTCATGTGTAGACATGCCCTCAGTATGCAACTTATTTCCAAATTTTCTGTTTAAATTACTGTATCTTGGTTGGTTATTTTTGGCAGGCATTTATTGATAGCATTTGGCACCAACTTCAAATGAGCAGCCAAAATCTGCTCTCAGTTACAACACTGTGACGTCTGGAATAAATATTTATACAGGTGTAACCAAGAGCAGAATTTGGCTCTTGTATCTTTATATACTATGTCTTACATATTATATCTGTATGTAGGTAGAAGAGATGAGACTGAACTATAATCTCAAATCCAACTCCCATCCCAAGATCTGATTTCAGATCTGAAATTTGTGGTTTGGGCCCCTCTCTAATACATATAATAGTACAAGCAGCTTAATCTTCAGCAAACCGGTCACTTCAGAACACTGTTGTATAATATATTGAAATAGCACTCACAAAAGCAGCACGAAGTAGTCTGTACCGCTATCAGCTAAAAATATTTTACCATAAGTACCTTCAGATTCTTCATCATGCCAAGCTGCATTAATCACTTCACAATCCTTCTAGCGATTTCTAAAGTAAAAGAAATAACAAAGTCAGTGACCAGGGCATGGGAACTAGATTTTCATTTGAATGAATTAATGGAGAGCGAGGTACTCCAAGTGACTGCACAGCTTACTCCACTTGTTCCATTGTGCGGTGTACCCAGGCTGCCTGCATGTCGAAAGGTGTATTTGTATACAGGAGTCTACATTGTCTAATTTTGGAGTGGATACCAACAAAAACAAATATTTCAATTATGCCTATACAAAAACAATAAAATTGTATGCCAATGTCTATCCAATTGTCATGAAAGCCCGATCTTAGGTTTGTTGCATTCAGCTAACATTAAAAAGCCATATATCAAGCCACTTTCCTGTTTATCATCTTAAAAATGGGAAATCGCTAACTGAACAAAGTCAGTCACCAAGGCTGCCAAGCTAAGTTTGCTGTGACATTGATGAATATTCAAGCCAATGTCTTTCAAACGTTATTGTGAATCACCTTTCCCTCCTTCCTTCCCCTGCTTCACTCATCTTGCTGGCTCAGAATTTTCACCTTTGTCTCAGACCTCAGCTGCCTTCAGTTTATTGCATATGATTGTTATTGTCTTTGTCTCTTTTATCCGCTTCGTTGTGTCTCATTTTCCTAAAGTACCTGGCACCCACTTTTCCATAACATTGTTCCTTTGTTTCAGGAAAACATAATTTCAGGAGACAGCAGAAATACAGTTCCAAAGGACATAAGGTGACATCCTCTCTCACCTGATCTTTATTCATATCTGGTTTTAATTGCATTTTTTTTCATTTCTCAAGCACTCTGCAACTCCCTTCCTCCCTGACAGGAAGGCGCATTTTATTTCTCATAAAAATGCTTTCCTACTGATCTTCTATTCTTCAGAAGTTTCAGAGGCCCTTCTGTTACCTGTTGGTTTTCTCATGTGGGTTGACCTGTTGGCCTTGCTGTAGTTTAGTCATGTTTTTACATTTTTCCTCTTTCCTAAGTCAGGCAGGACTTTTCCCCTGCTGTCATTTCTAATCTCTGCCGTCATTGTCTTCAGCATGAATCTTCCCAATTTATATTTTTAACTGTGTGATTGATAGCTTTCAAATGTCTGAGCTGCTATGGTTTTCTTGAAATGAACATTTCCAATCTAAGGTTAAATCTTTGTGCTTAGCTCAAACATCAACTTACCTACCCAATTTAAATAGTCCCATTTCTTGTGAATGCCATTTATGTTCATTTCTACCAGGTCAAGGAAAGGACACCATCAGAATCATTGGCAAGTACCTTCTTATCTCCCTGATGCACTGAAAAAAACCCTCAGATCACTGAAATAATACAAAATCACAGTTACTTGTGTAAATGGCATGTGATTTTCTGTGTACAGCGTATTTTACTCCAGAAGGCACGGTGCCATTCAGAAATCAAACCCAATTGCCCTGCAGTTGTACGGTGACATACCAGTGAAGGTTAAGGCAGCACAAACTTGCCCATGAATCTGTAGATTAATGGGGCAGAGAAGTATCTTCTTTTTTACCCACAAAAGACGGTTCATGTTCAGATTATGCTGCAGTCCAAAACCAAAGTTCAACTAGCCACAGGAGTCACAAAAGCCACACAGGCATATACCTCAGAAACTGCCCAACTCTTTGGAACACTCCTGCAGAATTTAATACAAAATACAAAAGGTTTTTTGAACCATCCTATTGCAGAGTTATCTCTGCAATAGAATTCATTACAATGGTTCAAAAAAGGATATATGAAGGATGCCATTCTCTATAGGTTTTAGAGTCATTTCTGTAGAACCCTGTTACATTTTCATAGAACCCTCTGGGTTTTATGACAAGTTACACAGCACTTTTTCATGAGAGCTATTTTCTGATAGTGGTTGGGTGGCTTTCTGGAGATGTTCAGGGGATACCTAGGTAGCTTGTGAAAAAGAAGCTGGGAAAAGTTGGGTTTGTGGGATTGTCCAGAGGATAACTGTAGAGGTGCTTTGTAAGAGGTAAGGAATGGTGGCAACTGAGGATTGAGGGACACTGAGGGTATGGGGCGAAAGCAGTACAGATAGCCGAGGGCCATTACTGGGTCCACTCACCTTCTATCTCCACCTCTGCTCTTCCATCTCTACATGGCTACTCCTCCTGGCTGTTCTTTCCTCTCTCCGATCCAGCAGAGTGAGCAGCTAGAACCATCATAGCAGGTACCACAGCTAGCAGCCTGTGGTGTCCATGAGCCCTAATTGCAGGCCATTCCCATGGCCCAGATGAATGCCCAACATCTCACGTGGGCTGCAGGAACGCATGCGTGTCAGGTAAGAGATTTGTCAAGTCTGCACATGACTCCCTGTCTGGCAGCCCAGAAGGTATTGCTTGTACTCCCACAAAGCTAGAGGGAAGAACACAGGTCGCAGAGACCAGATGCCCAAACAATCACTCGTTAGTACCATTAAGCATATAAAATAATGAATAGGAGTGTATTATAGATATGACACTTAAGCAACTGGCATGGAGAAGCTTGCCAATATGATGGGCCTCAGCTCAAATATGACCATAAAAACAAACCTGAAGAAGAAAGATTAGTCAAGTTTCTCCCCTTCTCCAAAAAGCAGCAAAAAAGGTCAGAAGGTGTTCTATCTTTCTTTGATTAAGTTAGTAACTCGATATTATTTCATGTTATTCTTATTACCATACCATTATTCCCACACAAAAGACCAGGTCCTAATGAGATGAGGATACCATGATTCCACACATATACTTTTTTAAAAGCACATGGTGAACAAACATACAGTGTAATAATTCTAATTATTGTCCTAGATAACTATCAGAACCATAAAGAATCCTACAATCATACTGGAGAAAAAGTCTAAATTAAATGGATCTTCTGGTTCTAATGGTCACTGATAAACTGTTTTATAGTGTCACTGGATTCACTAACCTATTGTTTGACTTCCAAGAGATGACAAAAATTAAAGTGTCTTGAAGTTTGGCTCTTAATGTAAGCTGAACACAACAAATTCCATATGAGCTTACGGTGAATTCTGGTGTACTGCACAGCTAAGTGATTAAAAATACTGTAATAGGTTAAAATGTTCAATTACTCATACGTCTGCATTTACAGAAGTCATAAATGAAATAAGCAACTTGACACCCATTTAGTCAAAGCATTGGCTATGATAAGGGAGATATGGAGAACAATGGAAGCTAAAGCTAGAGTTTCAATTAAGGTTTTATGATCTTTTGTCTTTTTCTTCTTCTTTGGCCTTGACGCAGGGGTAACTATTATCATCTAAGAACAGGGGGAGGATGGAAGCATCAGATTCCTGGATGTAGAAGATGGCAGGATTTGTCATCTATATATATAAAAGTCAAATGGTGTATGTATGTATGTATGTATGTACGTAAGCTTACTCCTTCCACACCGTTTGAGCTAGAGACTTGAAATTTGGTACAGTTAGAGGTCTTGGGGTCCTAATGACCGTAAGAGTTGAAAATTTTTCAAATCTCACCTGTGACGCCCCCCAGGGGTGAAATTCTTTAAAGGCCAATCACATCAGCTTGGCAGCTGCTGTTCTCTGTGACATAGTTCTGATGTCATAATACCCCCTCCAACAGACACCGCACTCACTCAGCTCTCTTCCCCTCCCCCCTCCAACGGAACCCCGGAATCCCTCAGCTCTGTGCCCCCTCCCCCCTCCCAACGGAACCCCGGAATCCCTCAGCTCTCTGCCCCCTCCCCACCTGCGATGGACCCGAGTTGGGTTTGGTCGGACGGTAAGTGAGGTAGGGGTGTCGGGTTTGGTCGGGGGGTGAGGTGGGGGTGTCGGGTTTGGTTGGGGGGGTGAGGTGGGGGTGTCGGGTTTGGTCGGGGGGTGAGGTGGGGGTGTCGGGTTTGGTCGGGGGGGTGAGGTAGGGGTGTCGGGTTTGGTCGGGGGGGTGAGGTAGGGGTGTCGGGTTTGGTCGGAGGGTAAGTGAGCCGGGAGGTGTCGGGTTTGGTCTGGGGGGGTGGGAAGGTGTCTGGGTGGGTGAGGGGTGAGGTGTGGGTGTTGGGGTTGGTCAGGGGGTGTTGGGTTTGGTGGGGGGGTAAGGTGGGGGTGTTGGGTTTGGTCGGGGGGGTGAGGTGGGGGTGTCGGGTTTGGTCGGGGGGTAAGTGAGCCGGGGGTGTTGGGTTTGGTCTGGGGGGGTGGGAAAGTGTCTGGGTGGGTGAGGGGTGAGGGGTGGGGGTTGGGGTTGGTCGGGGGTGTTGGGTTTGGTGTAGGGGGGGTAAGGTGGGGGTGTTGGGTTTGGTTGGGGAGGTGAGGAGGGGGGTCGGGGTTGGTTTACGGGGGGTAAGTGAGGTGTGGGTGTCGGGTTTGTTTGTGGTGGTAGGTAGGGGTGTCGGGTTTGGTTGGGGGGGAAAGTGAGGTGGGTGTGTCAGGTTTGGTCTACGGGGGGGTGAGGTGTGGGTGTTGGTCAGGGGGTGTTGGGGTTGGTAGGGGGGAGACGTGGGGGTGTTAAAATGTGAGTCGGGGTTGGTCGAGGGGTAAGTGAGGTGGGGGTGTCGGGTTTGGTCGGGGGGGGGTGAGGTGGGGGTGTCAGGTTTGGTCTCTGCCCCCATCCAAAGGACCCCGCACTCGCTCAGCTGTCTGCCCCCTCCCCACCTCCGACTGACCCGAGCAACGCCGGGTATTTTCGCTAGTGTTAATTAAATGCGATTCCTTCTGATGCTGATTCTTTGAACAAAAAGAAGCCAGCTATTGTGACTTGAACACATCCATCACATGGCCCACAAGGGTTTGCTGAAGTGAAAATAGCTGAAAATGATTCATAGATTAACAAAATACAAGCTACAAATTACAGCAACTGTCTTTGAGAGGACTGACTCAGTGAAGTGTTGAACAACATCCATGTGGTAGCTTTGAATCACCAGCTGCTTATTTTGCTAATAAGGCTATCTTTGATAGGGACAAAATAGTATGCTGAATGACATATTAACTATCCCTTACTTATTACCATCTTATTAACTAGTCCTAAACAACCATTTTATCTGGATCTATTTTATCAGGTCTTAAATAAGGGGATCGAGCTTAGGCTTTGTCTGCACTATGTACCCTTTAACTGACACAACTGTGCCACTACAGCTGGGCCACTAACAGGCATGCAGGTAGCTGCTATTTGTCAGCAGGAGAGAATTCTCCTGCCAACAAAGCGCTGTTAACACCAGCACTTTTAGTTGACAAAACTTCTGTTGTTCAGGGTGTGTGGTTTTTTAACACCTCTGCAGGTGCAGACAAAGCCTTATAGCCACTGCACTGCAAGTCACTATCCATTCTATTCCAGAAAATTCCTATAATCTCATTGCTATTTGGTGGCTTATGTGAAATTATTTTGGTGGTCTGAGTCCTTTTCCCAGTGGACAAGTGGACAACATTAATTGACAGACTTTTAAAAAGATTCAGCACAGGCCAAGGATTGAACGGGCTAGGAAAACCAAACATTAACAGTAATCATCATCCTTATTTAATTGCATGCTTAGATCCCTACAGAAAATTGTAGAAGCAGTGCTAGGAGCTTGTCCAAAATGTACCTGTTACGGGGCTTTTAAAACAACCCCAAAACTGTCAGTCTGGATCCTAAAATCACTTTCAATCCTTTTTTTTTTAAAAAAAGACTTAGGTATATAGCTATTTTGGAACAAATATTTAATTAAATGTAAATGTAAAACAACACAAATGGTATTACGCTGCCATTATATAAATCAATGGTACACCTCACATGGAATACTGTGTTCAGTACTCTATCTAGAAATCAGGTACGTGTAAGTGGAGGGGTTTCAGAGAAAAGTGATGAGAATGATTACAGTCATGGATAAACTTCCATATAAAGAGAGATTGAAAAGACTGGGACTGTGTGATGTTCCCCTCTGGTGTTATCCACATCGGTGATCTGCTAGGTCATTTCAATCCTTGACTCTGGGAGTCAGTCTTACCCTGCTCTGCTGTAAGAACCCCCACTCCTTGACTGTTCATGCACAGCCTCTGGCATGTAAACTGCTTCTTGGATTGTGCAACCGAATTATACTAGCCAGTACTTCCAGTCCCAGATACACCGCTAGGAACCTCCCTCTTGCAGTGTCCAGTTATGCCCCCTGGAGGCTGCAAGCTTATATGAGTTCATCAATTTAACAAAGAAATTGATATATACCAGGTTTGTTATCCCGAAGGGAATATCTGACATGCTGCAAACCAAACGCACTGCTTCAGGTAGAATAAATAAAAGATTTATTAACTATAAAGCGATTATAAGTCAAAGCATAACAAGTCAGATTTGGTCAAATGAAATAAAAGCAAAACGCATTCTAAGATGATTTTAACACTTTCAATGTCCTTACAAACTTAGATACTTCTCACCACAGGCTAGCTGGTTGCTCTTCAGCCAGACTCTCCCCTTTGAAGAGTGCTTCAGTCACTTGGTGTAGTGTCTAGTGTCTTGGTGTAGAAGAGAGAGAAAGAGCATGGCAAACGTCTCTCCCTTTTTTCATGTCCTTTCTTCCCTCTTGCCTTTACTCCCTCTCTCCCCTTCAGAGTCAGGTGAGAATTACCTCATTGCAGTCCCAAACTGACCAAAGGAAGGGCTGTGATTCACTTGAGAGTCCAACAGATCCTTTGTTGTTGCCTAGGCCAATGTCCTTTGCTCCTGTGAGGGGGGGCTGGGTTTGTCCCATTCATGCCTTGATGAGGTGTGAACTGCCCCTCTGCTCCTAGAGAGTTTTTGCCTAGGCTTGCTTTAGGCCATGAGGATACATTTTCAGTCTTATAACTATAAACATGAAATTATAACCTATAACATCACTATAACAACAATGCTCAGCGCATCATGAACCTTCCGAAGACTCCCAACATGACAAATTTTGCATTAGATACCACACAATCGCTTTATAAGGATGAACAGAGGGGTGTATGATATTCCCACGAGGTACTGATAATCACAGACTGTTTAGAGAGGAGATGAAAAAGAAGGACATGACAAAGGTATGCAAAATAATGAATAGTGTAAAGAAGGCAGATAGGGTGAATAGGTATGTCCATTTTCATAATGCAAGAGAACATTCAATGAAGCTGAAAGGCAACAAATATAAAATGGATAAAAGGATATACTTTTTCACATGATACACAATTAGCTTGTGGAACTCAGAGCCATAAGATATGGGAGGCTAAGAGCTTAGTAGGTTTCAAATAATCATTTGACATTTATATAATAAGAACATCCAAAATGACCAAAATAAGGCTAAAGAAAACAAGAGTGGTGGTGGTGGTGGGGGGGGGGGAGAAATGTAAATCCCCATGCAACAGAGCATATGCCAATCTCCAGCTGATGTGGAAAAAATTCCCTATGGCCAGGCTATTCCACTGCCGCCTATTGGAAGGTTTCTTGTACCTTCAAACTTCTGGTACTGGCTATTGTCAAAGAGTTAAGCTACTGGACTAAATGCACACTGTCTGAGCAGGTATGGTGATTGCTATATTCCTATGTTTCTAAAATGTGCACATTTCCTACATTCAATCAAACCAAAGCTCCTCAACCTTTGATTCTGTCATTCCTCTCCTCCTGTAAGGAAAGAAAATAGTCATGCTTCCCATGATTGTAAATTCTAATATTAAATATCTTCATGAGTTAATAAATAAGTAGACATCTTTACAGCAATTTATGAAAGAAATCTCATCAATGGAAAGATGTACTGGTGTTATCCATTACTCTATGATTTAATAAACTCAGCTAAAATATATCAGTGCAATGGCAGGGAGTGACAACAGGAAACATAAATCAACTAAAACCAATCTTTTATTTAATTTTGGAAAGCTATGAGACTTACAGGGATCAGCAACGTGTCTGGACATCGACACAAGTGTCCGTGGTCAAAATATGGAGGTCCGTGGTAATTATTCAAGAAATGTTGAATGACTGAATGACATACCCCCCCCAATGTCCATCACTAAGTACGATAATTTTGTCAAGTGTCTGTCGCACAACATGCTGGTGCCAACCCCTGGGACTTACACTACATGATGCACTGGCATAGCTACAGCACTCGCTACAGTGAAAGTGAGAGCCAGAGACAAGGTTCAGTCTACTACTCTCCCACTCTTGCCCATCTCCATGAGGAGCAGGCATGCAAGTAGAGCGGTACCTGCCCCTACGCAGTACCAGCAAGAGATTTTTAGGAGGCTAAGGAGGGCATTTATTCTTTAAATAGCTTTAACAGCACAATACATAAGCTAACAAATTTAAACAAAGGCATCGGTGAGACCTATACTGGAATAATGCATCTATACTTTTAGAATGATATTTAGAACGATGTTGAAAAATTGGAGAGGATGCAGAAAAGAGCTACAGAAAACAGCTGGAGAAAATGCCTTGCAATAAGAAACTTGAAGATTGAGAGATGACTTGATTATAGTGTTTAAGTACCTACATAGGTAGAAAATACTGATTACTAAACGATACTTTAACTAGCAGAGAAAGGCATAACGAAAACCAGCAGCTGGAAGCTGAAGCCAGACGCTGGAAATCAGGCACAAATTTCTAAGTGAGGATAATTAACCATTGGCACAAACTACTAAAGGAAGTGGTAGATTGGTAGATTTTTTTCTGTCTTGATGTCTTCAGATTAAGACTGGATGCCTTTTTGGAAGTTAATCTTTAGTCAAGCACAAATTATTAGACTCATCAAAGGGGTAACTGGATAATAGTTAAAGGTCTGTGAAATATAGGGAACAGATTAGATGATCTATGGCCTTAAACTCTAGTAATCTATAGCTGAGGGTTTTGAGGGGCATGCTAAAATGGGAACCAAAAAGGACACTCACCCAGAATATAAGGAAGAGCCACCAGCCCTCCCCCAGTCCCTCTGTGATTTTTATTTATTGGGAAAGTAGGCACATAAAGACATGGTTCTTCTCAATAGAGTGTGATTGGGGAAATATGTGGCCTTTTGTCTTGGGACCTGGGTTAGAAAGAAAGTGCATGATTCAGTGGCCTCAGGATATACCCACATGTCAGTAAGGGTTAGGATGACCAGACAGCAAGTGTGAAAAATTGGGATGGGGGTGGGGGGTAATAGGAGCCTATATAAGAGAAAGACCCAAAAATCAGGACAGTCTCTATAAAATCAGGACATCTGCACACTAGTAAGGATGAGCTGTCTTACTACAGATTGTGGGTTTCATTTAGTGTCATTCACCTGTGTCCCTGGGGACTTGAAGACACTTCCCTCGTCTACAATGCCTTTACAAGTATTAAGATAGATATGATGATCCTGGGTGTCTCACCGACCAGGAATCTGTAGGATAGATTTCATCCCAGGAAGTGCTCAATGGATCAAAGATGTTACAGCACAGCAAAGGTTGCAGGTAAGCAGGAAAAGGCAAAGTATGTGGCAACTTCATGAGGTTGTGGTAACCCTGGGCCTGATCCTTATCTGTTTTAAATAGGTGTATTCTGATTTACATCAGTTGAATATCAGACCTGTGGCTTATGGTGGTTTATTTGCTTAAGTCCTGCAGTGGCTCTTTAAGCAGAGGGAAATGCAGATCTGGCAGGGGCAAGCTGGAGTTAACAGAATGGCAGTCCGGAGGTTGCTGATTCTGTGTGAACTGCAAACATCTGAGTGTTGAGTGTCACTTTCACACCTAGCAGCTGCCCTTGCCTGTTCCCTGTAGTCATCCAGTTCTGTCAGCATGATAAGGTCCTGAAACTGCATGTGTGCTGCTGTTACTGTTTGTTGTGTGTGGGCTTTTTATATTGACATATCAAAAATGCTTGCAAACTTCACTTAGTGGATTGAAATATATTGATCTATTGGCAAACTAATTCCATACAAGAGGCAAAAACTCACATCTTTGCAACTTTCAGGCCAGGGCCTCATTCTCCCATATGCAGTAATAACCTGCATTGGGAATCTAAACTGTGAGAGTTGAAATTTGTGGAGTTCTATGGGAGTTCTTCCATGGGACAGTGGGAAAAGGAGTTTTCTTCCTTCATGGTGTAGTAACTAGGCTACGTCTGCACAGCGCAGCTTACATTGATGCGGCTGTGCCGCTGCAGCGGCACAGCTGTAAGTGCACTGTGTGGATGCTCATCACTGGGAGAGAGCTCTCCTGACAACAAAATAAAACTACCTCTAATGAGGGGCGATTCTTCAGTCTATCCCTGTTCCCTCTGGCTGCAAGTGCCCTTGATTCCTATTCTCCCTTGTAATCTCTTCAACCCATCCTGTATCATTGTGGGGCTCATATTTGGTGGTGTTATCTCCATTGACTCTTCCCATAGGACTAGCTGCTCTTCTCTCCTTCCTTGCCCTCCCACCTTTAGTGACCACCTGCTGTACCCCTTCTTCATTTCCGAACTCCACAAACCTGTTCCTGAGCTCTCTTCTCCGTCGCTGGCCTGTCTCTTCCTCTGCCTGGTTCTCTTAGTCACATGCTTCCACTGTCCATTTTCTTCACCCAGCAGTCTCCCCTCAGAGTTCTTTGGTCCTGCTTCCATCTGCAAGTCTGAGCTTTTCCCTTCAGCCTCCTTCTGTCTTTGCTCCATCATCTATCTGCTCGAACCCTCTTCTAAACTCAACCAGAGTTTCCACCTGCATCTCCGATCCTCGGCTGTTTTCTTCCATCATCTCTATCAGGCAGCATTTCAGGTACCCCCTCCAGGATCACGTACATACTGCAGCTTCCACATTCAGTCATCTTCATCTGTCCTCCACTGCTTGGGTCACTACCGCTGCTGCCTCTGTATCTGTCATAGCCTTCCCCCCTAAGTCCTGTTAGTCCAGGAAACAAACACCACCACCCACAACAAAACAAACCCCCAATGAGAACCACAATGCTGCAGGAACACCACACACGCCCTTCACTAGCCTGTCTGCTCCTCTGCCTGGTTTTCCTAGTCTTCTCCGTTCCCCTCAAACTCCTCCAACAGAACTCCCACTCAAACTCTCCTGTTTACAGCTCTGTTTGCTGGCTCCTGTGCTGCTGCAGCTGGCTGGGCCACTGCCTGACTCCCCCTTTCCACCATTATCTCAGCTGTGAGTATGTCTACACTGCAATTGAAGGTGTCATTGCAGCTCAGGTAGACATCCCTTTCCAGTTTAATCTAACTAGCATGGCTAAAAACAGCAGTGACACCATGGGTTTCAGCACAGACTAGGAATGTGAGCAAGTGCCGAGGAAACTAGGGAGGCTTCTAGAACCCCTGCTGAAGTCTGTGCCACAGCAGCTTCGTTGCTATTTTTAACTGTGCCAGCCAGATTAAAGCTAGTGTGGGTATGTCTACCTGAGCTGCAGTCACACCTCTGATTGCAATGTAGACATATCCTGTGATTCACAGGCTTGGACCCCTTGTCAGGGCCGGCAACAGGGGGGTACAACAGGTACAGCTGTACCGGGCCCCGGACTTAAGGGGGGGGTCCCCTTAAATCCGGGGCGGGCCTGGTACGCTGCTGTACCCCCTTGTCGCCGGCCGGGGGGGGCCCGCAGGCGGCGGGAGACCGGGGGGGGGGCCCGCGGGCGGTGGGAGACCGGCCGGGGGGGGCGCACGATCTGCGTACAGGGCCCCAAAATTCCTGTCACCGGCCCTGCTCCTTGTGCATAAAGAAGTTATGGGGAGCAGAACGGCCTTCGTTATTTCTATATTCAAAGCTAGGTTGAGTCTGAAATCTAAAAAATGATTAAGTGGACAGTTACTAATCTCTCTTGCTCTCTATCTTTTTCATTAGGGAGCAAGAGAGATTTCCACTGTTTCCTGGCCACCCTACTCACGATTATTATTTAAAAGCTAGTGGGAGTTTGTCTGAGTAAGGAGTGAGTAAAATCTCAGTGGAGATGGGGGCTCTGGATTCAGAATATTTCCATTTTATAATAGTACCTACCACTCTTATACTGCATTTAAAAGAAGAGATGAACTTACCAAACCAGACCTCGCCGGAAGTAACAGCACCTGATATAGAAGTTTTTTCTTGTCTTTTCTCTCCTCATGGGCTGATGGCCTATGATTAGGGCCCTACCAAATTCATAGCCAAGAAAATCACATCACGGACCATGAAATCTGCCCCCCACCCCATTTAATCTGGTCTTTTGTGTGTTTGACGCTATACTATACAGATTTCACTGGGGAGAGCAGCATTTCTCAAACTGGGGGGTCCTGACCCAAAAGGGAATTGCAGGGGAGTCACAAGATTATTTTAGTGTGTGTGAGGGGTCACAGTATTGCCACCCTTACTTGTGCACCGCCTTCAGAGCTGGTCAGCCGGAAAGCGGCAGCTATTGGCCAGGCATCCAGCTCTGAAGGCAGCTCCTCACCACCACCAGCAGGGCAGAAGCAAAGGTGGCAATACGATACCATGCCACCCTTGCCCTACGCTCTACCTTCAGAGTTGGGCGGCAGGAGAGTAGCGGCTGTTGATTGAGGAATCAGCTGTGCAGGCAGCAGCACAGAGGTAAGGGTGGCAATACCATGCCATGCCATCATGAGTTCTATGCTGCTGATGGTGGCAGCTCCACCTTCAGAGCTGGGCTCCCAGCCAGCAACCTCTGTTCTCAGCTGCCCAGCTCTGAAGACAGTGCCACCACCAGTACTAGTGCAGAAATAGGGTTAACAGTACTGCATCCCCTCCTACAATAACCTTGCAAACCTCCCCCCACAACCCCAACTGCTTTTTGGGTCAGAATCCCTATAATTACAACACCCTGAAATTTCACATTTAAATAGCTGAAATCATGAAATTTATTATTTTTAAAATCCCATGACCATGAAATAGACCAAAATGGACTGTGAATTTGGTAGGGACCTAGCTATGATCATTTCTTACACATACCCAGAGCTGACTTGTACGCTTGACTCACAGTTCACTTGAGGCTCTAGGTCTTAGTGACTCACACCCTGTAAATTCCAAGTGAAGGCCCTTGTTTGGCAAGGTCTGTTCCTCCTGGTACATAATAGAAAAATACACCTTTCAATGTAGGCTGCTCAAAAGTTTCTCAGGAATTCAGATCATGTTAAAATAACTGTATTGATTCACTAACTAAACTAAAAATCTTTATACCATCCAATAAAATGCTTGCAGTTTCCACAGAGCAGTTCCAAGGTTGTGCATGAAGGTGAATGGCTTTGGTTCTAAGCACTTCTTCATTCTAAGAAATTCAAAGAACAGACACCACACTTTGTTCTCTGACTTTCTTAAACCTTTACCACACTTCAGATCCTTCCATGAGCTTTCGTCTTTCAGTTCTAAAACACAAAAACTTCAGAGTTTTTAAAAAAGATAGAGAAGCAGAAATGTCCTGGGACACAAGGTGTCATTCAGAGATTTTATCACCCATCAGTCCTGTGTGGTATTGAATGTCCTCAACCCCCCCTTGTAGTCTTTGGGACTTGAGAGTTCTCAGGCCCAATTCCCATGGGAGTTAGGTGCCTAAATACCAGATCTGGGCCTCAGCTGATCTCATAGGTACCTAACACTTTACAGGAATGCTATTTGCACAGCAAGTGCACAGATATTTATATGATTAACTTATTGAGAATCAGCATAAACTGATTAACCTAAGTTTTTCAATACAAACACAATATTTGGAGGCTAGTGTTGGCTAGAATATCACTTTCCAGATATTTATTCATTCTGCTATTCTGACTGATTTCCAAAAATCCATTAATAGAAACTCACATACCATGAGGTCGAGCATGGCATGAAAACTTAGATAAATTAGACAGATCAGAACACTATGTGTTATTAATTTAAATATGTAATTTTGTAACAGGGGGAAAGGGGAAAGGAAATAATTACACAAGCTATTTACAAAATTAGTTTTATTAATAAACTATCAAACCAGCTTTAGTTACTGAAAACATGCAAAATATGTTAAAAGCTATCCAGGCAACTCGGTGAATTTCTTCCTACTGATTTAAATGGAGCTCGGGCCTTTATCCTTAGCATGATCTGATGAATACGCTTCTTCCACTGACGCTATATTTTAATGTGTTCAAGGGCTCAATGCTGCAATATGTTGAGCATTCTGTGGGACCTAAGCCAATTAAGCACATGCTTAGCAAGTGAGTAAGCTCATTACTACAAGTAAGAACATGATGTGAAATCCTGGTCCCATTTAAATCAATGGGAAGTTTTGCCATTGACTTCAATAGGACCTAGATTTCACTTCTGGATTATATAACAGCATTTTATTATACAGTATTTGTTATGTAAGCTATGGGACACTTTTCAGGTCACCAAAGTATATATGTCACTACGAGGGGAACCAGAAATTTGATAACAGAGGGCTCTTCAATCTAGCAAACAAAAGTGTAAAATCCAATGACTAAAAGTTGAAGCTGGACCAGTTTAGACTAGAAATAAGACACAAAATGTTAACATTGAGGATAATTAATCTTGGAAAAACTTACTCAGGGTTCTGGTGGATTCTTCATCACTGGAAATTTTTCAATCAAGACTGGACATTTTTCTGGAAGATATGCTATAATTCAAACAGGAATTAATTCAAGGAAGTCCTATGGGTTGCTTTATGTGGGAGGTCAGACTAGAGTAGACTATCACTAATGCCCTTTCTGGTTTTATAATCTATGAATCAAACTGGACTGAACACCAAACCAGTTTCTCAAGTGATCTTGAGTTTCTTCATTCCATGGACTGCATTATTAATTATTATTTACATTTATATTGCACTAGTGCCTACAGGCCAACCAGATCAGGGCTCCATTGTGCTAGATACTGTACAAATAACCAGTAAATAATCATTATTCCAAATATTTTAGCTGTTATTTATTTAGAATCTACTTTTGGACTTCTAACTGACTACAGTTCCATACTCAGTACCTGTAAATCTATGATGGTGCATGATTAAAATTTAGGAGGAGGGAGTGGTATTACACTTTTTAATTACTAAGCCATATTTTTCCAATTTAGTTGCTGATCCTTTCCCCCTAAAAAGATGTAGCAGTTGGACATAATCAAAATAGCTTAGATCCAGAGGGCTGCATTATTTTTGTAATACTCCAGTTATTTCAATGTGCTAATATGAGAGAGAACATAGAAAAACAAGGGCCATAACTGGATGGATTGTAACATAAAAATGTTTGAAGTTTATATTTAATAGCTTATACAGCAAGACTTTTCTATCATGGCAATTTGGGAGTTATTTTATCTTCATTTCGTTTTATAAGCATCTAAATCAGTTACATCAAAACAAATATCATAGAAACCCAGCTGTCAAGCCGTTGCATCATATTAGAATGCACAAACATCAAGGAAGCAGAACAGTTCATTTACCTGGATAGCTCCAAACTAGTCAATGGAGACCTCAAAAAAGAAGAAACATCAAGGATAGGAAATGCATCCACAGCATTCATTAAACTCAACAATGTATGGAAATCAAAGATATACAGCATCAAAATAAAACAGAATTTTCAACTCAAGCATAATCTCAGTGCTAATTTATGGCTGCAAGAGCTGGAGAACTATTAAAATGTTAGATAGAAAACTAGATGCCTTCAAAACTAACTGCCTAGAAAGATTCTAAGCATTGAGACTATATTACCAGTGAAGAGATCTGAGAATTTACCAGCCAGCAGCTTGTCTTCACTAGAATTAGAATGAAGTGTTGCATGTATTTGAGGCATGTACTCTGAACGCCAACAAAGAGACTCCCACATGAAGCTGTCAACTGGAAACTAACTGGTGTGAGGAAATGAGAGTACCCAAGAGAAACCTTAAGAAGAACCATTGGCAGGGGGGTCAGAACAATTGACCTCAGCACCATAGAGAGATGGAAGTGGCAGTTAACTACAGAGGGGGGTGGAGGAGGCTGGTTTCTGCCCTATGCACCAATATTGGCACAAGAAAGACATAGGTGCTGGAACTAACGATGGGAAGCTTCCATGCCCCCTGCTTTGAAGTGGTTTCCATTATATACAGGGTATACAATTTAGTTCAATGGCTTTCAGCACACCTATTATACAAATTGTTCCAGCACCCTGAAGAAAGATATAATAATGATAACATAATATAAAAATAAAATAATAATAATAATTAATAAAGTGAACCATTCAATTACTTCCTTTTTCTGTGTAACCATACACTCTTAATATACCAGCTTGGGCTAAATTCAGAGGTAAATCGAAATGTGTCTAAGTAAACCTAGTGGGAGTTTTAGGAGTGTACCTTCCTTTGGCACATGGATGACACCAGTTTGGAATCTAGCTACATTTAGTTAGACTCCCTTACACTTGCTTGCTTCAGCCCTTCTCGCTTTGGAGACTCTCCCCTCTCCCCCCCTCACTCCCACCCAGCACAGAATGCCCTTCATTCAAAAAATGCAGTGGTGAGAACACGTTTTGCATTTTACATTTACTTACTGGTAATTTCATATTTCTCTGCTCCTATTTGATTAAGATCTTCTGGTGAAGGAACTGGATTGGAACATTTTGTTTAGTGTTAAAACGCTATGGCCCACTCCTGTAGTTCTTATTTAGGCACAGATTCTTATCTCATTTACACTAGACTAACACCAAGGAAGGTACTCTAACGTTACAGGGTATAAATGAGATTAATACCTGGCCCTTCAGTTTTACTGGCACTAAAATCAATGAATGGAAATGAGTTTACTCTTTTAGTTCAAGAAATTCTTTCTCAACATTATCTTTTCTTATTCTTGTTTTGCACCCTCTTTGATTTCTAGTTTATTCATTTACTTTTCCTTGTGACATTTATCATTTTTTATATTCCAATCTGCACATCTAGACAAACTGTTTCCAGGTGATTTATTGTACAAATAATTTCATGTAAAACAAAATGACCACCTATTTATAGCACAGATAACATACCTTGGATGACTGTATTAATCTAGAGTACTCACGTACTTCAAGTGATGCAGAAAATATTTATATCCATCTGCATGCTTAACTCGTATTTCTGAAATGAATATTCTTCCAGTGGTAAGCCCAACTGCTGTATAACTAACAAAAAAACCTCATGTATTGAAATGCTTAGGCACAAATATGTGAGTTAAGAGCATTATAGTAGTCTTAATTAAGCTTTTTTTTAATTTTGTGGGGTTGAGCCTTATCTTGAATATAATTTTAGTATAGATTTATTACATTTATTATTACTAAAGTAATTAAAGGTAACATTTATTCCTCGTTTGAGTAAATTTAACATTTCCTAGCTCTGACAGCTTTTAGCCACATTTATGACATGATTTCTGCTGTTGCACTGGGATTTTTTGTCATTTGTTTTGTTGCTAATTATCTTGTTTATAAATGGGAGAGTCTCGTCCATGAGGCTAACTAGTCGAGGGTAACAGTTCCCCCCCATTAATTCCACATATTTCCTTCCAAGCTATCAAAATATTGCAGTATTCTTGAGTAATTCCCCCATGGTTCTCATTTTCACTGGTGTAAATAAAGAATAACTGCTGAAGTCATAGAATCTCAGAGTTGGAAGGGACCTCAGGAGATCATCTAGTTCAACCCACTGCTCAAGCAGGACCAGTCCCTATTTTTGCTCCATATGCCTAAATGGTCCCCTCAAGGATTAGGCTCACAACCCTGTGTTTAGTAGGCCAATGCTCAAACCACTGAGCTATCCCAGTGAGGTTACAGGGATGTAAAAATGAGGTATAGTATTTATAAGCAAGGCCTCCCAAAACATCCACAGTCTCTGCAATTCAATTCCTAAGGTTCCTTCATGGATTCAATGGAGTTCACAATTACATGACAGTGCACATAGAGTGACATTGTTAAGCACCATTTTGCTGGGGTTTTCTAGATTATGATGCTTTATCACATTGGGACCCTTCCCAATAGCCCAGCGTGTTTGTGAGTGAGATAGCAAGAATTTACCCAAGGGCTGTAGTTTTGATGATTGTATGTGACTCATGTGAGCTTGCCCACTAGCCCTGTTTATAAGGCAAGCAATAAATTCAGAGGCTGTGTGTGACCTACTCAGCAAAAATCTTCAGCAAGACCACATCTTCTGCATCTTTCTTCACATGCTTAGCTGCTCTTCTTGATAAAGCACCTGAGGTTGGCCTGAGCCTCTGGGGTTCATTGTCCATTATACCCGCCCAAGATCAGGTTTATGGTTGAGACCCTACTATACTATTAGCTATACTGGATAATTTTGCTGCTTTAGCTAAACTGCAATAGTTAAAGCAGCAAAACCTGCCTCCTGAGGATGTACAACTTATTGTGGGTCAGGAAGATTAAGCTACACTGGTATAAGGCACCCTGTCCTTTATATCAATATAACTATATCAACAATGGATGGGTTTTGCAGAGAGCGTTATAATTATACCTGCAAAAATCCATCCCCTCAACCAACATAGTTATTACTATAATTTTCAGAGTGCAGCCCAGCCCTAGGGATTTCTACAGCTCTTAAGGCTGAGTCAGCAAGCTGAGAAGACTTTCAGGTCTGAGTCCGGGGACCAGACCTCCCACTATTAGGGGACTTGTTTTATACAGGCAACTATTAGCCCCCCCAAAGTGTGCTGATATTTCCCACTTGCTACCTGGTCACCCCAGTGCTGATGCTACAAGCCCAGCTGGTGGCCGCAGGGACCAGATGAGGGGAGGGTGAGAGAGACAAGTGGGGTGACCAGATGTCCTGATTTTATAGGGACAGCCCCGATTTTGGGTCTTTTTCTTATATAGGCTCCTATTTCCCCCCTACCCCCTGGTTTTGAGACATGACACTGTCCGGGTTCACTGTCTCACGCTGCCCTCCCAGCCCCCTTTTTTTCCGCCTCAGAGGTGGGGCTGGGCGGGAAGGGGCCGCCCTGTCATGCTCAGCCGGTGGCTGGGGATCCGTCCGGGCTGTGGGCCCCCGGGGGCGGGCGGGCGAGCGGGGGCGGGCGCTAGGACCCGGCGGGCTCCTGCGGCGGTTTCCCGGGGAGTCGGCTGCCCGTGTACGTGGTGCCGCGCGGGTGACTCGGCTCCCTTCGTAGCGGCCTGGCGGGGAGCCCCACCCCCCGCCCCCAACGGCCGCAGCAGGAGCGCGGCGCGCCCGACCGGGGAGGATGCGGGCGGAGGGGGCCCGGCGCGGGGAGGGCCTGGAGCGGTTCACCAGCCCGGGCAAGGGCCGGGGGCTGCGGGCCCGGCAGCGCTTCGCCCCGGGGGAGCTGCTCTTCAGCTGCCCGGCCTACACCTGCGTGCTGACCGTCAGCGAGCGGGGCAACCACTGCGAGTGCTGCTTCGCCAGGTACCGCCGGACCGCGGCTCCCCGCGGGTCCTAGCGCCGCCCGCCGCCTGTGGGGCCGCGGCAGTGCCCGGCCGGCGTACATGGGCGGGTGGGACTTCCCGGTGCACGTGGGGTATCCTAGGCTTGAGGGGGGTGTCCCCAGGGCACAGGGGCGGGAGGGAGGGAGGTTAGACGTGAGGGGTGGATCCTCCCCACGGTGCCTGGGCGCCGGGCGGGGAGGTGAGATCTCCAGAACACGTGGGGCCCTGGTGGTAGGAGATGATGGGTGGAGGCCAGCTGTGGGGCGGGGGTTGGCCTAGGCTAGTGGTTTTCAACCTTTTTTTCATTTGTGGCTCCCTACAATCTTCAAATGGAGGTGCTGACTCCTTTGGAAACCGTAGACATAGTCTGTGGACCCCCAGGGGTTAGCAGACCCCACGTTGAAAACCGCTGTGGTGTGGTAGTGACAAATTTGTTCGCAGACTCCTTTAATGTAGCCCTTGAACCCCCAGGGTCTGTGGCCACAGATTTGACAACCACTGCCTTAGATTAGGCCTCTGGAGGTGACTTGGTTTCAATCCTCTGCTTTGTCGTGGGCTTTCTGTGTTACCACTCATTACTCACTTATTTTCTCTCCGCTTTCTTTTTCTGTAAAATGGGAGTAGTATTTTCCTATTCCACACTGATGAGTTAGGGTTGCCAATCCTCCAGCATTCTCCTGGAGTCTCCGGGAATCAAAGATTAATCTTTAATTAAAGATAATGTTACACGATGAAACTTCCAGGGATTAATCCAACCAAAGTTCGCAACCCTATAAATATTTTAAAGTCTGAAGCACTCATAGAGTCTAAGTGTTTGTGTGTGCTATAGCTCTTAGATAGCAGGTGCATGGGGGAATACTGCTGCGTCCATAATTTGGCTCCTCCCCCCCCCATCCTTTAATTCTCTCAGATGTTCTCTCCCTCAAGTCTGTAATCATCTGAAGATCCATTGACATCCATGTTTGTCATTATTACACTGTAACTTGATCATCATGTGCTGATTTTACTCCCTCCGTTTTATCAAGTAATAATGGAGATGAGCACCACAGACAAAAGTACAGTAATAAAATAATTCCAGATATGGACTACAACTTCAGATCACGTGGACTCAAGTATCCTCCTTTAAAAAACTTTCCTTTTTACAGAATTGTTTCTTTCTTTGTATAAACTTTATATGGGTCTTTAGTAACAATGCTGTACCCAAACTTCTTCCTTAAAACTGCTTTTCTTTCAGTTCCACATTCAAGTTCTATGTAGGTTATATTGCGCTCATCACCATAGTATCTAAGTACCTTCCAGAAGTGCATTAACTAAATGTCTAACGTCTGCCCTGTTTCTTCCTTCAAGTGTCCTAGAAAAGTGTCCCATTTCCTCTTGCGAATATTCTCAGACTCTGTGGCATGACTCTGAAAACTCTCAGGCTGAGGAATAACTTTACTCGTGAATAATTGCATTGCATTCAGCGTGACTAAAATTACATGCATGCCTAAGTGTTTATAGATCAGAGTCTATATAACAGAGGTGGGTAAACTATGGCCCACAGGACCCTCCTGCCTAGGCCCTGAGCTCCTGGCCCGGGAGGCTAGCCCTCAGCCCCCCTCCTCCACATCCTCAGTTTACTGCGCCGCTGGCACAATGCTCTCGGTGGCGGAGCTGCAAGCTCTTGCTGGGCATCATATATGCAGAGCCACGACCTCACCCAGCGCTCTGTGCTGCGCGGTGGTGTGGCTGGCTCCATCCTGTGTTCCTAACAGCGTGGCAAAGGGGCAGGGAGCTAGTGTGTGTGGGGGGGTATTGGATAGAGGGCAGGGGGTTCAGGGTGGTGGGCAGGGGACAGGGATGTGGATGGAGTCACGGTGGGGAACAGAGGGGTTGGATGGGGGCAGGTGTCCCAGGGAGGGTAATCGGGAAAGGCGGGGGGTTGGATTGAGCAGCAGGGAGTAGAGGTTCCAGAGGCGGTCGGGGACAGGGGGAAGGGGTGGTTAGATGGGACAGGGGTCTCAGGTGGGCAGTCAGGAAAGAGAGGAGGGTTGGCTGGGGCGGCGGGGACCAGTCGGGGCAGGGGTTCTGGGGACGGTCAGGGGACAGGGATGGTGTCGGGGTGAGAAGCAGGGAGGGGGCTAGATAGGGGGCAGGGGCCGGGCCATGCCTGGCTGTTTGGGGAGGCACAACCTCCCCTAACCAGCCCTCCGTACAATTTTGGAAACCCAATGCTGCCCTCAGGCTAAAAAGTTTTCCCCGCCCCCGCTATAGAATGTATCCAACCAAATGTTACCCTAACAAACTGTTCACCAAACTTCATCCATTCAGCAAAATGTAGTTCAACTTGTACCTTTCACGGGTCTGTTCTCTGGCTGATGCCTTTCACTCTCCATGCTTCCTAAACCATATTTGAAAGGACACTGTTAAGTTGAAACTGTCAATTTCAGCAAAATTAACTAAAACATTTTTGGTGAAGTTGACCTAGACCAAAGTCCCCTGTCACATTTTTTTAAAATATAGGCAAGAGTTCCTGTTTATTTGTAAATGTTCCTCTCCTCTGTTGCTGTGGGAAAGACCCACCACCCAAAAGCCAAACACTCAAATAGGTGGGAACTGATTATATATGGGGGAAACAATAAAATTAATATGCAAAGTGCTATCAGATACACAAAGCTAATGAACTGAAATGTATAGAGGAAATTCTAATTACATTTCGATATAGTACTCTTAGAGGTTACTCAATAGTAGGCATATAGTTTTGAGATGGAATTTTTTTTATTGATGGTGGTGATCTTTAACCTCAACTACTTTTTAAGGAGGATTGGGGTCGAGGAGGGAATACAGTGCACCTTGCCTCAGAATGAGGACTTCTCTATAGTATTTGCTGTGTTATGGATGTGTACAAATGAAAAGGGACTATGGAGGGTTGAGGGAAACTTTCATAATACATTGATCACAGAGCAGATGCTGTACCCAGAATTAAGTCACTTGAAAGTGTTAAAAAAATTGTGTGTTTAGATTTCACAGGGCTTGTTGAGTGATAGGAACATTTTTAACCACACAGAAACTGTTAGACAAGCAATAGAACTAAAAAATTAGGACACAAAGGATTTATATTCATGATTCAATCAATCAAGCAACCAATACTTAGAGAAGAAGGAAAAGCAATACATCAGTGTGTGGAATGTAATTACAAAGTCTAGGATGTAAAGTCTAACAGCATAGAATAACATGTTTCTGAAACCATGGTTTGATTAGGATAATAAAGTCTTTTACGTAATAGCAACTATTAGGAAAACTTGCATATGAAACTAAATAAATAAAAAACAAAAATAAATCGACTAGGTTCAAGCTGTAACCGAAATATTCTGGTCATTTGATTAGGAAAATACAGTGTAGTGTGCAAAACAATTTCTAAATAAGTGCATTCCTGTCACCCAGGGCACATTCAGTAAGTAGTGGTTGTATGTCAAAACTATAGGTATAGCCTCCCTATTAAATTCACTGCTAGACGATAGATATAACTTCTGTTTTATTTTTTTTAAGGAAAGAAGGATTGTCCAAGTGTGGAAGATGTAAACAGGCATTTTACTGCAATGTGGAATGTCAGGTATGTGTTACAGCAACTTGTGAGGAGGGCAAGGGGTTAGCTAATACAGTAAGCTGCACTTATCATTAGTTTGGTAGAGCACTGACAGGCTGTAATCACATCTACTGTTAAGAACAGTAAGCTGGTCAGTTTCAACATCCCACAGATGCTGAGAGTGGAGTTGTGCCTTGGACAAGGATTTAGACATGTTCATATTAAGTCATTCAAGATCAGCTATGCTGGGACATGGTAGTACTGAGACATTTGATTAGTACGGCCTACCAGCCCACTAATTACTTCAGTAACTTCAGCCTACTTTAAATATACTCAGATATAACTTTAGTCCCCTAAGCTGGTGATGAAGTCCCTGTCTAGCTGAAAAATCAAAAATCAATATCTCTGATTTAGCTTTTTCAAAATCTGTTGCAAGTATTACTGCTATTGACAATTACAGTGCATATTTGTTTAGAAATCTACTGTGCTTCCTCTCTTAGTCTTCAAAAAAGAACAAGATAGATTCATGGAGGATAGGTTCATCAATGGCTGTTAGCCAGGATGAGCAGGGGTTTGCCAGAGGTTGGGAATGGGCAACAGGGAATGGATCATGGGGTTATGGTTGGGGTTATGGAACAGGTTCCATATGTGGAGAGATTAAAGTCTGGGACTGTTCATGGAAAAAGAGCTGATTGGTGTGGAGGGGAGATATAGTAGAGGTTTATACAACCATGAATGGTGTTGAGTCACCCACCAGGAGTTACCCACTAAAATTCATAGGCAGCAGGTTTAAATCAAACATAAGGAAGTACTTTACTTCTTCATACAGTCAACCTGGGGAACTTGTCACCAGGGGATGTTATAAGGGCCAAAAGTATAACTGTATTAAAAAAAAAGAACTAGATAAATTCATGGAGGATAGATCCATTAGCCAAGATGATCAGGGATGCAACCCCAAGCTTTGGGTGTCCTGATTGCCAGATGCTGGGACTGGACAACAGGGAAGGATCACTCCATAATTGCCCTGTTCTGTTCATTCCCTCTGAAGCACCTGGCATTGGCCACTGTCAGAAGACAGGAACTGGGCTAGATGAACCATTGGTCTGACCCAGCATGGCCCTTAGTAAGTTTAAACTGTTTTGTAAAGGGGAGTGTGAATTGAAGTGAAATTTATTTCATGTCCCACATAGTACACTGAATATGTGACAAACAGCTGTCAGACTGAGGGAGTTTCAGATTATTTTTATAGAACTGTATCTATACCAGATTCTTGTTGGCAAGGGCGATTTTTAGTGGAATCGGGCAAATGAGTGTGGATTCATAGAGTACTAAATGAACAATGTTATAAGAAAGTGGTTAAGTGCAGCCTAGACTTTCATCAGTTTGGTATGAAGAAAACCAAAGCATGAAGTCCCACATCCGTGGAAGCTGAAAGGGAAACATTTACTGTACATCCCACTGTTACAAGTTCAATATCAAGGCACAGATGTCCTTCTCAACTTTGACAGAGAATTGTCGAATTGGTGAAAAGTGCCTTTGAACAAGACAAGGCTGAAGATGTGATGTAGATTGTCTGCATAGCATATACAGTCAGTGGGGACTGGTTTCTAAAGAACATTGTGCTTGAAGGTAACATTGAAAGAATGTTAGAAGAATTCAATCCCAGCAACATTCCTAAATTTCATCTGAGTGATTCAGATGGATCCAAAGCACTGAAGATAGATTTATGCCCACGAAAGAGCAAGAAGCTCTAAGCATTTCACATTGTGGCAGGGTGGGCCTGACCCAGCCTGCCGCCCCTTTAAGAGGGAGAAAAGCCCTCTGCAAACCTCCCTGCAGAGAAGTCTAATTAGCCACCTGGGCTGCAGGGCAATCAGCCTGGATGGGTTGCACCTGGCAGCCTCCTCAGGGGGATATAAGCCTGCCAGGCAGGAAGCCCAGGGGGGTGGTGGTAGTAGGGTAGTGTGGAGTGAGAGAAAGTGCTGTAGCTGTAGAGCTGTGTGTAGAGCTGAGCTATATAGAGCTGTGAGCTATAGAGCTGTGAGTAGAGCTGTAAGCTGAAGAGCTGAACCATATAAAGCTGTGTATATTGGTGATGGGGCCTTGCACTGTGAAATAAAGAGCACTGTTTGGAGCAAAAGAAGGGTTTCCTGCCTGTTCCTGAAGAGGGGTGAGAAGGCGATCTGTCACAACATATAGTGATGAAGAAAGAGCCAATACTGGGGCATATTACACTATAGTCAAGACACTGAAACACTACTGAATGATTTTATTTACAAGCATTATGTATGTATATGTCGGAAGAGTTTTAATTATCATTAGATTATCACACAATCAGCTCTTCTGCTAAATGTTGTCTCCTGAAGCTTTCAGGATGTTCCGACTTCCTGAGTGGATGGCGAGAAGACTTTTCCTCTTGGAAGGACATTTAATCACAATAAGTAATGTTCTGGCCCTTTAAAAACATTAGCGACAGTGAAGTACAAACACTACCTCACACTGTAAAAAAAAAAAAAAGAAAAAAAAGAGTGATCTAAAATACATTGATACCTGCTCTTGGGGGGGCCACTGTGCAAGTGAGGAGGCCAGATCCTGCTGCTCATTAGTCACATTGACTAGTAACTAACAAGACCAGATTCTGATACCCATACTCACATTGGGTAGCGCCTTATTCAACAAACAGTCCTACTAACGTGAGTAAGGTATCAGAATCTAGCTCTCGGGGGTGGGGGGGAGAGGGGTGTTTGACAGATATGAATACTAAGGGTGGTAGAATCTGGCCCTACGTTCTTAGTGTTTGTATAGGAATATCAGAATATATAGCATAAAAGCTAGAAGTTTGGGGATGGGGGAATGCATAAAAGAGATATTACAGATATGCAATATCATCTTTCAGAGGAATGAGATGGCTTGTTAAAATGAAAGCTCTTTCTGAAGCTGGAGCAGCAAGCCCAAATATTGTGCTTAGGACCAGGGTAGCACAATGACCATATTTCACCCCAACTAAGGGGAACGTAGAAAATTCTGCATTTCATCCCAGCTAATGGAAATGTAGAATATTCTGCATACAAACAACAACAAGATGACAATCAGCACATTATCATCTCAGAGAAGGCTTGTGGTGGATGATTTACTAGCTAAAAATCTTCCTTCATACCAAAGACCTCAACTCTTGGCTAACCTACCAAGGAAGTGAATTTGGTCATCTTAGCCCTTCATGAACAATGTTCCGTACCACAATCCTTCCCCTAGAGGATTCTGTAAGTTAAGATGCATCTCATTATTTAGCTAGCACTTAGACCGCATATATTTTTTCTCACACATAAGGAGCATGGTTAATTTGGGCAGCATACTGGAATTGGCTAGATTCAGTAAATGAGGTAAGAACAAGCTCTCCCTCCAAAACAAAGAAAAACAGAATAATATCATCACTGGAGTGAATCAGTCCTTCATTCTATTCTACTTTAAAGCATATTAAAAGCCCCATACCATCAATATCAGACAATGGCCACTCTAGTTATCTCTGCCCTGTAATAGAAGCGTGAGAACATAAGAATGGCCATGATCTGGACTTGGTTATTCTTCTCTGGACTTTTTCCAATTTTAATATATCTTTTTTTTAAAATGGGATGACCAGAACTGTACACAGTATTCAAGGTGTGAGTGCACCATGGATTTATATAAAGGCATTTTGATATTTACTGTCTTACTATCTATCCCTTCCCTAATAGTTGCTAACATTCTGTTTGCTTTTTGACTGCTGTTGGCCACTGAGCGGATGTTTTCAGAGAACTATCTGTAATGACTCCAAGATCTTTCTTGAGTGGTAACAGCTAATTTTGTACATAGAGGTGGGATTAAGCTTTCCAGTGTGCATTACACTGCACCTACTGCATTGAATTTCATCTGCCATTTTGTTGCCCAGTCACCCAGTTTTGTGAAATTCCTTTGTAATTCTTTGCTGTCAGCTTTGCAATTGACTATCTCAAGTAATTTTGTGTAGTCTGCAAATTTTGCCACCTCACTGTTCACTCCTTTTTCCACATAATTTATGAATAGGGTGAACAGCACTGGTCCCAGTGCAGCTCCTTATTTACATCTCTCTATTCTGATACTGACCATTTATTCCTGCCCTTTGTTTCCTGTCTTTTAACCAGTTACTGATCCATAGCTAAGTAATCTCCTTAAGAGCCTTTCGTGAGGGACCTTCTCAAAGGCTTTCTGAAAGTCCATGTACACTATATTTAAGCACCTTCGTTTTCAGTTTAAACCAGTTTTCCCCCCAAAATCCTGGGTTTTACAAAAAATATTCTTTTTTTCCTGATGTTTGCTCTTCTTTTCTATCATTCAAATATATAAAAAATAACTTGCTTTATTAGGAAAATACAATACATTGCATGAGATACATGAATTACAATATCGGAGGAGTAGCCGTGTTAGTCTGGATCTGCAAAAACTACAAAGAATCCTGTGGCACCTTATAGACTAACAGATGTATTCGCGCATAACCTTTCGTGGGTGAATACTTCGTGAATTATTGACTTACATTACATTAGTCTGTGTGTATATGCAAAGCTGCCTGTAGAAGTAAGGCTATCTATTAGTCTAGAAGATACACACAATAAACAGACATGCATGCAAACTCTAAAGTGCATGCACATCTGAATGTACTGATGAATCTCACACCCACTGCATACACATTTTAAGCTATTAGCAGATAACTGTTTAAAGTTTTGACATACTAAAATGGGAAGAAAATTGAAATCTGTATCAGAATATGTATCTGAACACAAGGAAGTATTTGAAAGTTAAAAAAAAACACACACAGAAGAAAAGGATGAAGTTGACTATATGGGCTTCAAATGTTGTGGCCCAGTTATTAAATGTAAATATTTATAGGCTATTAGCTTTAAGTCCACAAGAGTAAAATGTTTATTTAAATGAAAAGTTTTATTTCGGGATTAGAGATATTGTTTTCTTAAATTCACAGACAGCATTATGTTTTGAGTTCTGTTTTAGTTCTGCAGCATACCACATTGAATTCCCTTCATCAAAGCATTAATCTCCTGAATACTTTCCCCCCGTCCTTCCATCCACCAAAATAAACCCCGATATTTACCTTGGAAAAAAAAAATTTGTGCTGATTTTTCTCTTGTTTCTGTTGATGTAGTAATAAATGCTGATAAATTCCGTGGAAAAATTAAAATAAAAACCAAAATGAAGGGCCCTAACCATATCCCCTGCATTACCCTTGTCCACATCCTTGTTGACCCCCCCCCTCAAAGAATTCTAGTAGATTGGTGAGGCATGATTTCCCCTTGCAAAAGCAGTGTTGCCTCTTCCCCAACAAATTGTGTTCATAGATGTGTCTGATAATTCTGTTCTTTACTTTAATTTCACTCAGTTTGCCTGATATTGAAGTTAGGCTTATCAGCCTGTAATTGCCAGGGTTGCCTCTGGAGGCTTTTTAAAAAATTGGTGTCACATTAGTTATTCTACCATCACTGGTACAAAGCATAATTTAAGTGATAGGTTACATACCACAGTTAGTAGTTCTGCAATTTCATATTTGAGTTCCTTCAGAACTCTTGGATAATTACTACATGGTTCTGGTGTCTTATTACTATTGAGGTTATCAGTTCGTTCCAACAACTCCTCTACTGACACCTCAATCTGGGTCAGTTTCTCAGGGTTTAGCTACACTTGAAATTTCAAAGCGCTGCTGCAGGAACGCTCTTGCGACAGTGCTTTGAAGGGCGAGTGTGGTCACGCAGAAGTGCTGGGAGAGGGTTAGGGTCTCCCAGCGCTCCTGGTAATCCACCTCCACAAGGGGAATAGCTCCAAGTGCTCGGAGCTTGGCTCCCAGCGCTCGGAGCCAGTCCACATTAGCGCTTTAAAGCGCTCAGACTTGCTGCGCTCAGGGGAGTGATTTTTCACACCACTGAGCCAGCAAGTTAGAGCGCTATAAAATGTCAGTGTAGCCAAGCCCTCAGATTTGTCACCTAAAAAGAATGTCTCAGGTGTGGGAATCTTCTTCACATCCTCTGCGGTGGAAACCGATGCAAAGAATTCATGTAACTTCTCAGAAATGGCCTTGTCTTCCTTAAGTGTTGTCCAGTGGCCCCACGGGTTGTTTGGAAGGCTTCCTGATTTGATGTACTTAAAGTTTTTGCGTCATTTTGGTAGCTGTTCTTCAAATTCTTTTTTGGCCTGCTTAATTGTACTTTTACCTTGACAGGGTTTATACTTTTTTCTTTTTTTCTCAGTGGGATTTGACTTCCAGTTTTTAAAGGATTCTTTTTGCCTCTACTTGCTTCTTTTACTCTGTTTAGCCATGGTGGCAATTTTTTGGTCCTTGTAGTGTGTGTGTGTTTGGGGGGGGGGTATATATATTTTATTATGCTATTTTTAAAAAGTTTCCAGGCAGCTTTCAGGCATTTCATTCTTGTGACTGCTCATTGTAATTTCTGTTTACTTAGCTGCCTCATTTTTTGAAGTTCCCCTTTTTGAAGTTAAATGCTACCGTGTTGGGCTTTTGTGGTGTTTCTCCCCTCCCCTACAAGAATGTTAAATTTAATTATATTATGGTCCCTGTAACTGAGAGGTTCAGCTATATTCACCACCTTAGACCAGATCCTATATGCCATTTAGGACTAAATCAAGAACTGCCTCTTCCCTTGTGGCTTCCAGGACTAGCTTCTCCAAGAAGCAACCATTAATGGTGTTTAGAAACTTTATCTCTGCATCCCATCCTGAGGTGACATGTACCCAGTCAGTATGGGGATAGTTGAAATCCCCCAGTGTTACTGGGTTTTCTGTTTTTGTAGCTTCTCTAATATCTCTGAGCATTTCACAATCCCCATCACCATCTTGATCAGGTAATTGGCAGTTTATTCCTGTTGCTATACTCTTATTATTCAAGCTTTGAATTTCTATCTAGAGAGACTCTATGGTACAATTCGATTCAGTTAATATTTTTACTATATTTGATTATATGCTTCTCCCCCCACAAATAGTGCCATTGCAATATTTCAACTGATTTGAAAGTAATTCTTCCAAGTATAACTTTTAAAATGTTTAAAATAACAAACAAAAGGTTTTGGATATGTTTTTCAGAATTATGGATTGAAATTGTTTTGTAATCAACACTGTGTTTAATGGGCTATATTCTGTGTTCAGATACAACTTTGCAGCCTGTGTAAGTTCCAAGGGTTGTCCACTGTGTTGCAGTTATGTAGCATCTTCTATGGAAGGGTCTTCAAGTGCTTTACACACTTTAGTGAATTAAGCCTCACAACATGCCTTTCAGGAGGCTATTTTCCCTTTTTTTTTCTTTTTTTTTTGCAAATGGTGGCTATGGGGGCAGGAAGAGATGTACAGACTTCCCAAGGTCACTCCAGTAGCTTGAGGTAGGTCTGGAAAAATGAGCTCGTCTCCTGGCCATGGCAGGGAATGGGGGGAGGGGAGGAATCTGCCAGTGGCATAGCGTTGGCATAGCAGCTCCCCCAAGCTCATATTCTGGGGCACGCATGGGGGATGCGGCCAGGGCTAACTTAAAGTTTGCTGATCTCCAGTACTGTTTTGGCCGGTTGGCAGCCAGAATAACTTAGAGTAGCCTTCAGGTTGCTCCTCTTGAACTGGAGCAATTACGTAATCAAAGTCAGCCTTGGACAAAGGTTTCACAGAGGTGAGCTTTAGACCATCTTTGCAACTCCAGTCCCTTTTGAGATGGGCTGTGTGCTCCCTGGCTGCACCTGAGGATTTAGCCCTGGGTCCCCCTTTCTTCTCCTGCCTGCTATCTGAATTTTTGTCTGAGAAGGTTTGAGTGTCAGTTGATTCATATCACTCTGCTTTTCACTTTGCCAGCATCACACTGTATTGACTTACTGTTACACTAATGGAATTCAAGCACCACGTGCAGTTGTTCGGGTCTTGAGTTTTTAAAGTACGGTTTTAGTCTAACAGCGTCAGACCTATGCTCATTTTTGTCCTCTTCCCCTCAGAAATTAACTGTTCAACAGCTCTGAAGAGAAATGTTTTAAGAGGGCTACATCATTACAAATGCAGAACTGGTGAACTAGAAACCAGTTACTACTGCTCCCTCTTTTAGCTATTAAACACACCTATTGTTTATCTCTTACAGAGAGCTGAGGTCAGCTAATCATCGTTCAGCTTGTTCTATACTTGTTTCTTCCTTCAGCATTTGAAATCTGCTCTGCGAATGGAAGGCTTGAAGATTTTATTTGTGGCATTGCACTGTTTGGAATCTGTACTTCTACAGCAAAGGAAACCATGTATTTGGAGCCTGCTCATTTCTGACTCAAGTCAGTGGCAAAATTCCAGTTGACTTCAGTAGCGTTAGCTCTTGAAGTACAATTTTGGGCAACACAACCTCAGAAAGTGGGGATCAAACATGATTTTGAACAACCTTTGTCTCGTCCCTTTCCTGATCCCAGCTCCTCTAGGTCCCTCTACTGCAATTTAGGGTAATTTCATGGCTCCTCTAAACTACACCCAGGTGCCCAGAGCTCCAAGGGGCTATTTTGACAGCGAGGTATCACCAGAGCACAGTGATCTTATCTCTTCCCTGTTTTCTGTCCATGCCTCCACTCCAGGGGCCAAGTGGCAAGGGTCCATTGCACCAGCCTTGTGCCACCTGGACATTCCCATTAGCAAGGGGAGTCCTGAGGAGATTGATTAAGACAGTTTACCAACTGCTTTGTGGCACTGGAGTGTTGAAAAGGATAGGGCCTCTGTTTCTTATGCAACTAAATCCCTGCTTGCTAGTTTCAGTAAGAATCTTGTCTTGCAAAAAGTCTGCACGTTTTCATACAGGTGGATTTAAGTCAAATATAACTTGGAATGTTTCAGTTATGTTAAAATTTCATTTAAGTGAACATGACTCTGGGTGGGAAAGAAGAGTGAGAGAAAACTTACAATCCTTGAGTTATCAAAATGACTAAGGGTATAGTGAGAATTGATCAGGAGCTCCTATCTTACCATTCCCTTTAATATGAGAACAAGGAGACACTTGATGGAAGTTTAAGGGCAACAGGTTTAAAATAAAGAAAGGGAAATACTACCATACTATATTGTAAAATCCATACATGGTTTTCACTCTCTGAGATCATTTTGAAAATACTTTTTAAAAGGATTAAGGTGATTTGTGCACACTTAGTTAGGCAGTTCCTGGAGTCCTTACTTGAGATATATTCACATTGGTTTTAATGAGAGTTTTGACTGAGTAAAAATGGCAGGATTTGGCCCATTGTTGATAAAAGATCAAATGTTCCCCTCTGCTTCCAAGAGGGGAGAGTAGCAAAAAAGCACTGGAATTGGGGTGCGGTGTAGGGAGAGGGGTTCCACCATAGCATCTGTGTGGTCAAGGAAGCGTGAGTCATCTGGGTAGATATCCTGGGCCTCTGGACACATCTACTGAGATCGCCAGGTTTTTAGTTAAGTACCACTCTGATGGAATGCTCAAACAAGCTGGATCTACTACTGAGATCTCCTGTCTCCCACATGTGAATAACCAGTGTTAGGTCCATATTTATCCAAGTTATTAAGTCAAAGTATTTTGTGTGGCAGCTGTACAAGCTAAGGCTGCACTCATGGTAATCAAATCTCATTCCTAGCATAGAGAAGCTACCTTACTGGTCAAACTGTTATAAGTGTTAGTATATGGAAGTGTTTGCTTCTCAGTCTCTTGTTCCTGTCAGCTCATGACTCATTTAATTTAAGCTGTGACTCGCTCCACCTTTATCTCATATCTTATTTCTGCTAATGTTGCCCCATTGTCCCCTTTGCCCTACCAGCCTCACTATGCCCTTCATTTCTCAGTCCCACTCTCATGCCTCGTTCCATGTTGTTCCCTGTGCCCAGAATGATCTTCGCTCCCAGTGAGCCACTCCCTCACTCTTTCCTCATTGAAATCCCTCCTAAAAAGACTGGCTTCTTCCGGGAGTCCTTCAAACGCTAACCCATGTCAATCTTGTATCCTCCAGCCCAACATTATGTCAATGAGGACGAGAGGGAAAGAAGACACAAGGGTTTGAACCTCAGTCACTTATCACTGGGTGTAGCACTTGAGGGGCCATATTGCAATACCTTTACTCACTCTCAACAATACTATACACCACAAGTAGTCCCACTGATATCAGTGGGATTCTTTGTGGGGACTAGAGCAGTGCCCAAAAACATGAGTATCAGTGATAGAATCAGGCTCTTAAGTGTTTGCATGATTGGGCTCTGTTAACCCTTCCAATGGCTTTCCCAGAACCTTTTTGTCTTATCTGTGTTTCTGTCTTCTAGACTGTCTAAGCTCCACTGGACAGAGACTTTATGTACGTCTTCTGCTGTACCAACAAAGCACATCACTGCCATTTAACAAATGATAGCAATTGTACATGGGACTGAAAATTTAAGATCATGTTTGGCACCGAAAATGTCTCCCTTTGGGCTTGTATTGAGTACTGGTGGCTTGTTTTGTACTATGCTGCCCTAGTCTAGTCTTCAGGCCAATAATCCAGTAGTCCTAGCTGATGCAATCCTTTTGAAGAACTTGGTGGAGGAGGTTACTTTTCCACTCTCTTTGATGTGGAAAACAAAAGGCTTAGCAAACTTCCTTTCCAAAAGTGGTGTCACTCTGCTTTAAATGAGGGGAAAAATACAGGAGATGTAATGAAAATAGGAAAAAAAGATCATTAATATAACACTGGGGATTCAGCTAGAACAATGATACCTGCTATAATTCAAACCACTCAGAGAAAACGTGGAAAAGAATGCTAAATGCAATCCTGCTGTGATTGCAGAGAATGGCTCCCAGAGTGTTTTCATACCAGGTTTTACTCAGTCATCACTATTCTCTATTCCTGCAATGTTTCAGGCTTTTATCTTGCTTTGCACAATTCAGCCATATCTTGTCCCTTTAACCTCCCTACTAGTTCACACAACTCAGTATGATTCTGCCTGAGGAAAGATTTTAATTAACAATGCTTAGAGAATAAAGGAAATAAATGAATTTTGAAAACATTATTTTGAGGCAGGCATTTAATTTTGTATTTTGGCTTTGTTTTTCAAGTATTTTCATTAATTAAACAGTGTATGTGAACATAAGTCTGTATTAAAAAAAGATGTAGGGTCTGGTCTTACACTTCGTCTTGCACACCCCAAACGCCTCAAATTGAAGTCAGTGGGAGTTTTGGATGTGCAAAGAATGAAGGATTGGCTCCTCATTGTGTAATTCTTGAACACAAAGGCTAAATAAAGACTAAACGTCCATAGAAATTTTCCAACCATCTCGCACAGTCCATAGGAATTCGGTATTTCCAAGGACAAATTTTGCAATGTGACTTCTGCATCAAAGGGAGCATCCAAGATATTTTTTGTAATGATAGGACTAAAATGTAAAATACTTTAAAATTCTACATTGTTGTCGCCTCTTAGAACTGTCAGACTTTGGGGTTGCTTCACATAGGCTGCATGTAAAATCTCAATTTTGGATTTTGAAAAAAAGAAACTAAGAGCAATGGGCCTAACTTGGCAAGGTGCTGAGCACCTTCTGCACCCTGTTGAGCCTCCAGTGAGAGTTGAGGGCCTTTGTTCCCTCCCATGGTTAGTCCCTAAAATTTATCTCTGCATATGGGGCAATTACAAATGGTCATTTCCAATGGCAACTTCTGAGGCATCAAGATGAGACAGTTGGTCTGACTTTTATTTTAGTGTATGTTCCCCCTCTTCTCTCTACTTCACACCTTCCCCTGGATCAGGTGTTTCATATGAGGATAGGGATTGATTGCCTCTTAAGTATTAAAGGACAAATGCATAAATGTAACCCATTGTGTTTGTTTGTTTTTTACCACTTTACATGTCCTGAGGGTGTGAATGTTAGAAATGTCTGATATAAAATTGAACATTGATTTATGTTCTAAATATACAAATAAGGTGAAATACACTCCAGTCCAGGAGAGGCCTGAACCATACCCTGTGTACCACTTAACCCTATTAATGTGGATCTCTTTGTGTAGGCCTTAGTGGCCCGCATCCTTTTCATCCAGAGAGTGTTCAGGAAAGTCTCAGGCACCCAAGAACAGCTGTTCATCACTTTGCTTGATGGCAAAAAAATTAATTACATGCAATGTTTTACTGTATATTACATTTAAGAAAAGTATGTAACATTAAATTTTAACTAAAGGGTGTGTGTCCTCTTTCAGCCACTAATCTTGCTGCTACTGCATTGGAGAGCCCCAGGCTTATTCTATTACACTTTGCTAACTAACAAAAGAAATCTGAAGAATCTATTCAATAGGTCTGATTCTGCTCTTACATACACTGTCTTTATATTGATGCAAACTCATAGATTACAGAGGACTTGCTCCTGATTTACACCAGGGTCATATTTGAATCGGGACCAATGTATTTATTAAATGGAAACTGAACACAGTCTAACCATTAAGCGAGAACCTATTCTCCCTTCCCGCACTTGTTCTGAACAATAAGGATTGGCGATTTAGAAACTGTTTCATGTTTGTTTCTTCTGAGTTTATATTTTATTTCCACTTAATAAATGAAGACAGTATGACCTTGACTCATCCTTGGTGAGCATGTTTACAAAGAAAAAGACAGCTCTGTCCCTTAAAAATTATTCAAGCTTTTGTTCTGATTTAGCAAGTGTCATTTTATTTTTCTAAAGGAAACACATTTCACTTGACCTCCAGGTTCTGGTGGGACTTGCTGCATCCTCTTTTTTCATCTCTTTATCTACTGTGCTTCTTTTTTTTTTAACCTTCCAGAAAGCAGATTGGCCTATGCACAAGCTGGAATGTTCTGCCATGTGTGTTTTTGGGCAGAACTGGAATCCCTCAGAGACTGTGAGACTGACCGCAAGGATTCTTGCCAAACAGGTGAGCAGAACACAAGACTTTGAGAGGTACGTGTCTGTTTTCAAAGGAGGGTGGAGGCGAGGAGCTGGAAGAGCAGGAAAATGAAAATTTGACCTACAGTAACTGTTCCAGCAAAGCGTGCTTCATGTTCGTTTCCTGTGTACGTATTGGCTGCAGTGGTGAGCGTGAGCAGCTGAAAAAACTGACGGCTGAAATGGCTAGAGCGGCATAACATCCAGCTGGAGACTCTGAGAGGTGTTAAGCTGATGTCTTAGTAGAACCAGTGCAGTGTGGGCTAAAGGCCAAAAACTGGAGAATTTTACTAATAGGTTCACTAAATACAATGGGCCTGATTCTTTGCTCGTGTATACCAGTGTGACTCTGAGCACTGAAGTCAGTGGCGTAGCATAAGTGAAAGGGTGATCAGACTCAGTGTTTATGGAGAAGTAGTTGGATGCCACATGCGGTATTTGTTGGCAAACACCATCTTTTTAATGGGAGCCACTTTTGTTAGACTTGCGTGAAACAGAACTTCCTTCAGATTTTACTGCATAGCATCATATAGTTATAGCACTGTTCCCGCTGTAAGCACCCCATAAGTCCTGATTCTCTTCTCATTCAGACAGATGCAAATAGTTACATAAGAATGGCCACACTGGGTCAGACCAATGGTCCATCTAGCCCAGTCTCCTGTCTCTGACAGTAGCCAATGCCAGGTGCTTCGGAGGGAATGAACAGAACAGATAATTGAGTGATCCAGTTAGAATGAATGGAGTGATCCTGATGTAAAACCAGTGTAGGAGGAAGGAAAATCAGTCCCTTAGTCTTTGGAAAGAGAAAGTTTACTTATAGGAAGATACTATGCTAGTGTGCTTGCTCTGACGTTGAATTATTAACCCCACCTGTAATATTCCTTGGAATGCAGAATTTGTGATGGTGGGAAGGGCATAACAGAAGTGTTTGCAGGGAAGAGATGGGACCTGTAAGTTTCAAGGTTATTACACTGTGTATTTTTGCAAAACTCTAAATTCTCTGCAAAAACAAATCCTCTTTGAAGCACATTTATATGATCGAGGTCTGTGTCTATGACAAGGGCAACTCGGATACTGTATATAGAGAGGATTTTGATGGCCTGCTGGGAAGATAGCCTGCATACTCCCTCTGTGCCTGTGCATGTGGGTTTGGTTTTTTTAATTAAAGCACAGTCTAGTGATGATCCACAAACAAAATTAGATGTTTAATGAGTAAAAGTCATTGGAATAAATTTGTGCTTGAGGGAGGGGGGAACCTACATGCCATATAAAAGCTAAATATGCAAACCATAGTCCCTGAACCTCAGCTGCTGGGCCACCTGGAAAGCCATACATAATGGCCAAGATTACAAAGAACTGGCCTTAGGCCAACACTAGAGCACTGCTTTTGAACTCTGTCAACAGTGAGTTTATTCACTTTCCTCAAAGCGAAGCCTGTCCCTTGCCTGCTTTGCTGCTGTTAGTAGCTTTCTGGGTATCTAGAACAAAGCAAATGACATATTTTAAAATACTGTACTGGTTATGTATGTACATTTGATTGGAGTCAATTTATGCCTGCTTTATTTGGCACAGTAATGGTTTTTTTATGGCATGTAAAATTAGTCAGTTTGACCAGATCACTCTTCATTGACCTTTATAAAGCCTGAATACAGTGAGGGTTTTACGTTTTTGTTTTATGGGTAAAAACTCTCAAGATAAGTGATTGACAAAGTATGTGATAGTTTTACTTTTTTTTTTCTTGTCATTGCAATATTTTTCTGTTTCTAGAAAACCCACCCTGAAAGAACACAATCGGAAAAATTGCTTGCTGTAAAAGAGTTTGAATCACGTAAGTAGAGAAGACTTGCAGGTAACAGAAGCTCTTTTCCATAGTGTACTTAGAAATTGTTTCATTACCCTTCCTCAGAACCTTCTCCAAGCATCTCTCTTATAGGAGGAGGGAGTGAAAAAGAGAACCACATTTTCAAAAAAAATTGTACTGCTTTAATTTATTTTTCTGTTGGTAGTTTGGGGAAGTGAGGGTGAAAATGGAGGCAGATTAATTATGTAACGTTCATCCATCAGATGGCTTTTCTGGCACTCTGGTGGACTTTTCTGAATTGTAATGTTGCAAAATTAAAATAGCTGGTATTGTTACCAGGAGGCATAAAATCAGAGGCAGCACAGTTGTTTGATGGTGACAATGACTATGGGGCTAATTGCAGTATCCTCTGGACTGTAGTTCAGTGTCTGTCACTGCCAGTCAAATTTGACATGTTCTCTGTGATTCTGTTGAAATTCAGTGTCCTGAATGCTCCAAAGTGATCTGAGGAAGGAGAGAAGGCAGTGGTTTGCTTTCATCTGGAAGGTTCCTGTTTCTCTCTCCCCCCCCCCCCCCCCCCCCCCCCCCCGCCCTTGAGGCAGTTAGAAATTGAGCAACTGTTAAAAACGAACTGGCCTGGAATAGTCTGCACGGTGCTGCAGTGTTGCTCCCTTTCTTGGTATTGATGGTAATAAGAAGAAGCTGACGTGCACACACATATGAGACGATAGTATTGTAGGCTTACATGCCTTTCATCCTGAAGGATTCCCAACACCTGGACAAAATGCTAGACAAATGCTGTCATAGATGGAGTGAGAGGTGGCAGGTATTTAACCAAGCCCAGCAAGACTACAGAGCAGCTTTAGTACATAGTACAGGAGGTGAAGGAGATTACCGCCTCAACTGGAACTGCCAGGGGGGATGGTAAAACGTTGACATTTGTCCAAGCCAGAGCAGCCTATATCGGAGAGGAGTTGAGAACAAGTTCTCAAACAAGCTAGTGGTGAGAACTGGGGTGCAGGGGGTGTTCCTGAAGGGTTTTTGGTGTATTCTGCTGATGTTTAGCCTGCGTTAATATAAAAATCTTACTCAGTTGGAAGCTCAAAAGGGTTGGGGTTTGGGTCAGTGGGTGCTTATCCGACAGGGGCCCCCTAAAGCACTGAGATGCTCTGCCACCACAATTCTGCGCTTCTCCCCCGGCAGGCTCCCTTTCTATTTCTGGCTGTCTTGGTGAGAAGCCCCCTCTGCTGCCCAATACCCACCCTCCTTTGGCATCTTCATCAGTTGCCCCCTGCCCTCACTCTCTCTTCCCAGGGATGGGTGAGTGAAGAAATGGCACAGGATTCCTATTGGAAGGCTTCATCTTTCTTTCTTACGCCTGAGCTCCTCCTAGTTCTCATCCCGAAATTGTCCCATTTCAGTTTCCCCACTTTTCTGTCTCCCCTCATTTGTCCCCACTCTTGTGTGTGTGTCCCATTTGTGCCCCTTGTTTTCAGCTCTTTGTCCTGTAGTCTCTCTTCTCACTGCTGTCCTATTTTGGGGGGTGCAGAGGTGAACTGCAGCATGTTCTTTGCTTTGCAGGTGTCGGCTGGTACTCCTGCTGCTGTGCAGAGTAGGGAGGAGGACAGTGGTAACAGCTAGGCACTCCATTCTGCTTCTGTTGGATTGAGAGCAAAAAGTACCTCAAGCAGAGAAGGGACTGGGAAAATGCTCTGTCCACAGCCCCCTTGAAATGTCAGGTGGCTTAGCTGCCCAGGGTTTTGGCTGGAACCATGAGTGGGACTGGATATAAAATACCGGAACAGGATCAGACAAGTATGCCAGGACACCACTGCTGCTGCCCCAGACCTTGCAAACAGTAGAGACCTTCAGCGACTGCAAGTGGTTAGGACCTCTGCTATTAGAGATCCTGTCTTTTGGATGAGGGGCAAAACAGTCTCTTCTGGTGTTATACTGGGACACTTTCAGTACTGACTAGGACACGTCTACATGGGGAAGGTCTGTCACGTTGGGAAACGTTTCACGGGCATGATATTAAATGTGGCTTAGCACCTTTTGTAGGCAGGGCCAAGTAGTGTATAAGAACATATTCACAACCATGGTTAACCCTAGGGGTAAGTTAACCATCAGCGAATATGTTTTAAACACTACTTTTCTTGTCCTCGGTATTGTGTTTAATCTCTTGTTAATAAAAAAGTATCAGCCAACATTTTCTAACCTCATGCATTTTCCCAGTGTATACACATGGCCTTGGAAGGAGAAGCAATCAACCACTTCTTGTAGTTGTTCCTTGGAAGTCTCCCATCCAAGTTATGACCGGTTCTAACCTAGATATGGCTGCAGTTAACCAGGAGAGAGTTCCTTGTATTGAAACAGGATGTCTTCTTTATTCACAGACCTTGATAAACTAGACAATGAAAAGAGAGAACTGATTCAGAATGACATTGCTGCTCTTCATCACTTTTATTCAAAGCACATAGAGTACCCTGACAACGCTGCCCTTGTAGTCCTCTTTGCACAAGTAAGTTGGCTAGAATAAAATCCATTTAGGTCGGTGATGTTGTGAAAATCTAGTCTTCATGAACGAAGCAAAAGACAGCAATGAGAACAGCCTTCCTTGTAACCGCAGAAGAGGGGGTAGAGGTAAAACATTGCTATGGTGTTCTCTCCCAGGCACAAGTTTCTAAATGTGATCCGGCAGTTCATTTATCACCGCTCTGGACAGGTGGCAAGGAGGCAGAATATCATTTTGGATAACGTTTTGAAATCTTAAACTGTTTAATTTCACCTCTGTCTCTTATCTTGAATTTCACATATATCCAGACTGCATGTATCTTATTGGACACCGTAATAATTCTGATGCTCTAAGAGTGACATTTCTCCTTCATGCCTGTGCCCCCTCACCCCCCCCCCTAAAAAAATACATGAATGCATGTTTTAATCCAGAATTGCCAAGCATCACTCTGTCTTTTTCTCTGGACTCCCTGTTTAAGCCTCCAACAAAGGGTGCCATGCCATCTGTGATGGTAGGTTTTTGAGATGTGGACTACTGTCTACTATTGGACTGAGACTGCCCACTCATTTTGTGTAGGCCAGTGCCTACTGGTAAGAGGTCATCGTTGCCATTATTACCTTAATTAGTGTTTAAACTGCTGTACTTCAGGTGACAGTTCTAGTGCTGTATTCCATTACTTATTCGCTAGGCCATCTGGTTTCCCATGATTCACTTTTTGGTTTTGTTTGGTTTTGTTTGGTGATTGAAAAGTTTTTTCTTTCTATGTTTTTAAGCCTTTCCAGTTTGCCGAGTGATATAGAACGAGATGCATCCAAAACCTCTGCTTCAATTTAAGAAATCTGACCTGTCCAAATTCTTCTTGTGATTGTGAATATTTTGCTGGAAAGCAGCCAGAGCCCCCAAGATTAACTGTTTTAGTAAAAATCAGTCGTTTCTCCCATGTCACTCTGTTCTTAGGCCATCTCATCAGCTCCCACTACTTCAGCTACTTTCTGCATGCGACTGACCCCTCATTTCCTGCTCTTGGGTGCTACAAACCCCTCTTTTTCCCCAGCATCCCTGACCTCTGCATTGATCCCTCCTGTTCATACAAAACCCAGCTAATGAGATCAGCATCACTGTGTCCATGTTACGCTCTACACATTCCTGCAGGTCAGGGGTGGCCACCCTGTGGCTCCGGAGCCACACGTGGCTCTTCAGAAGTTAATATGCGGCTCCTTGTATAGGCGCCGACTCCGGGGCTGGAGCTACAGGCACCAACTTTCCAGTGTGCCAGGCGGTGCTCACTGCTCAACCCCTGGCTCTGCCACTGGCCCCACTCCACCTCTTCCTGCCCCCTCCCCTGAGCCTGCCATGCCCTCACTCCCCCTCCTCCCCCCCGAATCTCCTGCACACCACAAAACTGCTGATGGGGAGGGAAAGGGAGGTGCTGATCGGCATGGCTGCTGGTGGGTGGGAGGTGCTGGGAGCAGGGAGGGAGCTGATAGGGGGCTGTTGACGTATTACTGTGGCTCTCTGGCAATGTACGTTGGTAGATTCTGGCTTCTTCTCTGGCTCAGGTTGGCCACCCCTGCTCCAGGTCCATCTACTGACACCCCTTCTCGATCACATCATGCTCAAGGGGCTTGTTCCCTCCTTTTAGAGTCTGCATAACTCTGCCCCATCTCTCTTACCTGCTTGTGTCTCTTGTCCTTTGTTGTATCACTGATTCCAATCTTGAACGCCATTCAAGTTTCACAAACTTCCCTTTACACATGGAAAACTCTCCCTGAATTAAACTTTAACCCACTAACCTCTTATCCTTCAAATCCCTTCTCCTGACCCATTTCTGCTGTGATGCTTACGAGAAAGAGCCGCCTACGGATGACTAGGTTGAGGGTAGTTGGAGGTGCCTGACTATATATTTATTTTTTTAAAAAACCTTACAAATCAATTGGAACCATCAAGTTTTGTGTCCATCACCAGCCTATGTAACCCTGTGTTCTTATTGCTGTTAACCCCATCCTCCTTCCCGCCTGTTTTACTCTTACTGTTTTAGTGACTGTGAACATATACGGGAAGTGTAGCTTTAAATGTTGTTTTCTGCACACACATTGGCACTGAGACTGTCGTAAACCAAATCCTGAAGTTTTTACTTAGACTAAGGGCTTGTCTATACTACCGCTTAAGCCAATGTAAGTTACATTATCCAGGGGTGTGAAAAAGCCACCCCCTGAGCAGTGCAAGTTACGTCAATTTAAAGCAATTTAAAGCAACATCACATAGTGTCACCAAAAGAGTATCTCCCGCCACCGTAGCTTCCACCTCTCCTGGAAGTGGAGTAATTATGCTGATGGGAGAGTGCTCTTCCGTCGGCGTAGCACGTCTTCACCAGACGTGCTACAGTGGTGCAGCTGCACTGATGCAATGCAGTAGGGTAGACCAGTCCTAGGCTCCCATTGAGCTCAATGAGAGAAAAAACATGCGTCGGGATTTCAGGACATGGCTTTGTGACCTGCATGACTCCTTTCTTTCAAGTGTATTGACAAATATCTGGCCTTGTCCTGTGTACATATTCCTTACTTAAACCTGTCTGCTTCTGCCCCTCCCACTGTCTCCACCGTCATTTATTCTCAATGTTAGCTTCTACTCTTTTCGCCACAAAGTTCAAGTTTTTCGTCCATTATTAATAATAAATAAATATATGTACTGGAAGTGAAATTTGGGGCATTGACCAGGTTGCAGCCTCACTGTGCCAGGCCCTGTGTATCATATTCAAGGCAATGCACAGGTCCTTCACCGTCTGGCCTGGTTTTGTTCAGCCTCCCTTTTCTTTGTGCACATAGCTCTGTCCAGTCCTCTGTTGTTAGCATTCCTCTGGGCCAGATCCGGGTCCCATTGGCACGTCTAGTTAAATTCCCATTTGAAGCAGGATTGGCCTCTTGTCTCTCCTCTGCCACTTCTCAACTTTGTGCCTTGCTTCACAATGTTCTCTGCTTGGAATAGTCTCGCTCTGTACAGGCAACCTGTCTCTCCTTCTTCCAAACTCTTCTTGAGCCTCATGTCCTGTCCTTGGCTGTCCAAAGATTGATTTCCTCTGTGTTGTGGTCTGACCCTACTCTGGTGCATGAGTCTTTATCCTTTACATTTAGTCTGCTTAAAAAGACTGTAAACTCCTCAACATGAGGACTCTGAACACAAGAAGCTCTGTATAAATACTGAATTGCAGCAACCAGATTACTGCAATTTACTGCTCAGTGTGGTCCCTTATAGCCAGAGGAATGTAGTATGTAAACATGGAATATTAAACCAGAAGATTGTGATTACCAGAGATCTGCACTAAATGCTCTTTCTTTTTCTTAGGTTAATTGTAATGGCTTCACAATTGAAGATGAAGAACTGTCTCACTTGGGATCAGCAATATTTCCCGAGTAGGTTGGATTTTATTTTTTAAACAATAAAAATATTTTATTAAAAAAAAAAGCCCTGTTATGTGTTGCAGATGTAGTAAATTAAATTAACTCATGGTTCTGAGTCTGTCTCTAATGAAATACTCCAAGATACTGGAGTTGTAGCACTGAGGCTTCAAGAACTTCTAGTGTTCGTAGAGGGACCTGTATAGTACTGTGCAATGGAGTTGTGCAAACATTTTATAATGAAGTTTCACCTGCTTTTGTTGGAAACCCAAAAGTCAGGCCATGTTTGCCAAAGAGTTCAATAAGGTCCACCTACCTTTCGATAAGGGTAAAGTTTCAAGTGGCTGTGAACCAGTTTGATTTTAGACAGCTTTGATTTAAAAACTTAATAATTTCGGCAGAGTTCCCCTTTCAGTTTGTTTTGAAGCCATGAAATTCAGGGGGTGAAATACATCCAGATTGATATGAACCAATGGGCTTCTAGTGATCAAAAGAAATTGAAAATAGTTGCATAGATGACTTCCCCCATCAAATCTTTCCATTTTGTTTTAGTTAACCTGGTGTTCTCTGACCAAGTGATTAGTCTCTGTTCAGTGCCATCTCCCTAGCTGTATTCCTTTTTAAGTAGCAGATCTACTTCATCTACTCCAACCTCCTCCTCCAATGTTTTAACAGTGTGATGTGTTATGTTCCCATGACAGTGAAAAATTATGTACAAACTCTGTCAGCTCTAGAAATAAATCACAGATGTTTTTAAAGTGCCTTTCGTGGAATAGGAGACATGGGTCTTTCTAGTGTTCAAGAGGAAGACAGGTTTCCCCTTCAAAGAAGCTGGGATGAAAATTCCCCTCTTGCTGCTGACAGTATAGCTAAGGGGACGACTATAAGCCCATACTGAAGGCTTTGCTTAATCTGAGTTGTCTAAGGTATTGAGCACATACTTCCATCGATATCAGTGAGAGCTACAGGATCGTGGTTGGTTGTATTACAGTGACATTTAGAGTCCCTAGCTGAGGTCCGAGTACCATCGTGCTAGGTGCAGAGTAAGACAGTCCTTCCGCCAAAGAGTTTACACTCTCTCTAAAAAGATAAGGCAAAAGGTGAAAGACCGGCAGTGATGCTGTTGTCCTATTACAAATGGGGAACTAAGGTACCGAGAGGTTAAGTGACTTACCCAAGGTCACAGAGGCAATCTGTGGCAGAGCAGGGAATTGGACCTAGAGCTTCTGACTACCAGTCTAGTGCCTTAACTGTAAGACCATCCTTTCTGCCTGAGGGTTCTCAGCAACTCTTTGAACTAGTGACAGGTTTCAGAGTAGCAGCCGTGTTAGTCTATATCTGCAAAAACTACAGGAGTACTTGTGGCACCTTAGAGACTAACACATTTATTTCAGCATAAGCTTTCGTAGGCTATAGCCCACTTCATTTGATGCCTCTTAGAGGTGGTATGGCAACTTCCACCTTTTCATGTTCTGTGTGTGTGTGTGTGTATATATATCTTCCTATTATATGTTCCATTCTATGCATCTGATGAAGTGGGCTATAGCCCACAAAAATTTAAGCTCTAATAAATGGGCTGGTCTCTAAGGTGCCACAAGTACTCCTCGTTCTTTCTGGGAATTAGGGCTTTCAAATTAAACAACAATTATACCTTTGAGCTAAAATGTCTCCTTATTGATCTCTGACCAAAGATGCAATGATTATTTGGGGGGTGGGGTGGTTAAAGAAGGTATGTTATGTACTGGGTCTAATAAAACAGACTGACTGAATTTTCTCAGAGCCCAGAGTGCTGGGGGATGTACTTTCCCACATCAGTTAGGATTTTTTTGCACACTTTGTGTGCATAACTGAAAAATAATTATTGGTTTTTTAGACTTGTGGCCTGCTTTTGCTCTCTCTGAAGTTAGTAGGAGTTTTGCAGTTGGTCTCGGGCTCCAGTGCAAACAAGTGGCTTTTTGTGTGCTAAGTTTCTGTCTGCATTGCTTTAAGTATAATAATATTTAGTGCTTCTCTTCCCCAAGGGATCCCTAGGCACTTCTCAAGCTATGAGCCTGGCTCTGGTCCCACTGAGACTTGCCATTGACTTTACAAGGCCTGCCCCTGCTCCCATTATACATACCACTGTAATATAGTCACCTCTGGACAGCAGCTACTGGCATTTGGCAGGCTGCACAACAAGGGATGGAAGGGCAGTTTGTCTGATCCTGCCCTATTCATTAGCAAGACAATTGGTTGTAATTTTATAACAACACTGTAGCCTTTCCTAAGGTTACCTATGTTTTTAGCTGAGGCACAGCTTGCAGAGCAAGGTGACTTGAACTGTTAGATGCTGAAGTGATGCTTTTTGCTTTTAGACACAAAAATTGCTCTTTTGCTTTTACAGTGTTGCACTGATGAACCATAGTTGTTGCCCAAATGTGATTGTAACCTACAAAGGGACCTTAGCTGAAGTCCGAGCTGTTCAAGAGATTGAACCTGGAGATGAGGTAAATGCATATCATGTGAGTGTAAATGCAGTGGTGTGTGGGCATGCACGTGGTAAAATGGGGGTGAATTTGACTTGTTAAGCTTCACTCCAGTTAAAATGGAACCTCCTCCTCATGTCTCTTGTCTTTCAATCAGTTCTGAAAACTCACTTTAAGAAAAAAAAAATCAGGCGTGGGGCAAAGAGAAACTGTCTTTTTGGTGGTTAGAGCAGGGGAATGGGAGGCAGGGCATTGTATCTCTGGCACCAGTTCAACACAGGAACCTGACCCCTCTCTGCCTTACTTTCTCCATCTGTAAAATGGGTACAAGTAGCTACCTCACAAGGTAGCTGTGAGGCTTGAGTTACTGATGTTTAGCTGATGCTTTGAGATCTCCATATGAGAGGAGTCAAATGAATGTAAACTATTATTATTACTGGAATAATTACCATTGCCCCGAAATAATAGTATTGTAAGGAAGATGTGGAGGTAGCCAGAACAAGACCAAGTAAAAGGGGGGCTGATCACTTCTTGGCTATCCTACTTCTCTCTGGACACAGCGATCGCGTAACATGGAGCTCATCCATACCTGACGGTATATAAAACAGGACCATGCTGTGAAAGAATGAAGTTATTTTGACCACTATGACCCAGGTGGGGGAAAACTCAGCGAAGGCTGGATTGAATTTCCCCTGACTAGAACAAGGCATTTTAGGTTGCATCAAGCCTATCTGGGTCGTCACTGATCTTTGACAGTGTGTCTTCATCAGCAAAGACCACCTTTTTCTGTTAAATTTATCATGGGGGGGGGGAGGTGCTCAACCATAATCTTGAGTGACAAAAATGGTGCATTTGTTAAGTAATCATAGAGTCTGTGTAGGATTTCACTGTTACACCCTTGATAATGGCATATGAACCATAAAGGCTAATCATGTTAAAATAAGTTTGAGGTTAATTTTGGTAGCAATTGTCTTACCGTATTTTTCGCCCTATAGGACGCTCCGGCCTATAGGACGCCCCCTCGTTTTTCAATAAAAAAGCCGGACCAAAAAAAAAAAAAAAGCGCCTCGCTCTCCCGTCCCCGCCACGCGGGCGGGCTGCTGGGAGCGTCCCGGTTCCCCCCTCCCCGCCGCAGGTGGGCTGCCGGGAGCGTCCTGGTTCCCCCCTCCCCGCCGCGGGCGGGCTGCCAGGAGCGTCCTGGTTCCCCCCTCCCCGCCGCGGGCGGGCTGCCGGTGGGGAGGGGGGAACCGGGACGCTCCCGGCAGCCCGCCCGCGGCGGGGAGGGGGGAACCTCGGCAGCCCGCCCGCGGCGGGGAGGGGGGAACCGGGGCGCACATTCGCCCTATAAGACGCACCAACTTCCCCCCCCCCGTTTTGGGGAAGAAAAAGTGCGTCTTATAGGGCGAAGAATACGGTATTTATTTATTTGTGTGCTTGGGCTTTTTATTTGTTTAAGTATAATGAAAATAATGTGACTGAAGTCACTAAGAGGAGGAAAGCTGTTTGGGGTCAGATTGTGAATACTCCTTACTGGCAATCAGTAAAGAATTCTCCCCTCAGTAATGGGACAACCCAAGTGTACGACGACTCCTCATTCTGAATAGGGAAGTTGGTCACAGTAACATCAGCACCCATTGGAAACAAAGTTTAATTAGTGCACATGATATAATTGCAAGCTAGCTATTTAGCCGGCCATTGTATCTTTTCTAATGGACTTGCTGTTTTGGGGGTTAAAATGAGAAATAGAACACATCTCGTGACATCTTGACTTTTAAAGCTGGACTGTTATTTACAAAAGAATTGCCGTCCCCTTGGTAGAAAATTCCAAAAATCGGAATCTTATACCCAAGAATTGGTCTTTTAACATTAAAAAAATGTGCAGTGTGTGGACAAAGTGTGTTAGAAATAATCACTTTGCTTGTGTACTTCAGTCACGTGGCCTGTGTCTCCATCTTCTGGTTCGGTGTAGCCATTGCATCAGAAAACTGTCAGTTTCCACTTACAGCTCCTGCATTTTGTGTGCTTTGTGCCCCGGGAAATAGTAGAACAAAAACAAGTATAACTACTGAGTGAAATTGACTGCTGTTAAGAAAGGGTAAAGGACCAGCAAAGACTAGATCAGATTAGCACATTTTAAGACTTGGTTAAATTTTCTTCTTTATAGCTTATTTTCTTGCTCTTCAGTGATAAAGTGGTCAAATGTGATGTGTATTTAGGATGTTTCTTAGGAGGATGCCATTTTAAAACACAAAACAGTTTAGTTAATTGCCAAGAATTCCACTCTGCAAGGCTCAGAGGGAGAGGGAAATTAAAACTAAAATGAATGACTGAGAAATGCCTGTAAAATGACCTACAGTAATTTTTTGTACTTAAAAATATGACTGCTTTATATTTTGCTTTTGTTTTTAAAAACCCTTCCAGAACGGAAGCTCCCTTTTGGAAGGTGGAAATCTCCTTAATAAATTAAAGCACTTGTCCTAAATTTTCCAAAGCTGCTAGTGATTCTGGGTGCCCAATTGAAGACACCATAAAGGGACCTGGTTATCAGAAGGAGCAGAACACCCAGCCTCTGACAACCAGGCCCCTTTAAGGTTTCTTAAGTTGGGCACCCCAAATCACAAAACTCCAGTTTCTAGCCTGGCAGGAGCCTGAGATGGCACACTTAAAGCCATGATATTTTTAGGTACAGAAAAGCTCTCTTGCCCAGTCCACAATCTTGCTGGTCCTATGCCTCTGTCAGAGGGGAAATTCCACACTTAGAAAGAGGAAGTATTTCTCTGGCAGATTGAATTAATGAACTAGCGATTGATTGGAGCTGCTGGGAATTTTTGAATGTAAGAATTAGTCCCTGGGAAGTAGGGTTAGTGGACAGGTGATATCATATGTTATACAGGTGTATGGTGATCTGAGTATATTAGATATTCAAAATATATGAATTGTGTGCGTGTGGTGTTAAATATAAAATATGGGTGCACTTACTTTATGTAAGTTTTTATTTTTATTGATTTGGTATGTTTTTGCTCTAGATTTTTACCAGTTATATCGATCTGTTGTATCCTACAGAAGATAGAAATGATCGATTAAGAGACTCCTATTTCTTCACCTGTGACTGCAGGGAATGCATTACTAAAGAAAAGGTAATATAACCAGGGTACAGAAGTATGTTCCTGATGACCTACCCACATACCAGAGGCTTTCATGCTGTTTTCTATCTGACTAATCAGATTTGGAATGTAGGAAGTGCTTTCTGTCTGAGACCTTCTCTCAGACCTAGGGTGACCAGATGTCCTCATTTTATAGGGAGAGTCCTGATATTTGGGGCTTTTTCTTACATAGGACCTTATTTCACACACACACACCCAATTTTTCACACTTGCTATCTGGTCACCCTACTCATACCCTTTCTGTTCACTGAAATTATGAAATATCAGGGAATATCCTGGTAGGTACTTGCTTAAAGGTAATATGAAAAATGTTAGACCTGGGTTTTTGTACTGAGTTTCTCCACAAACTGGACGTATGGGGCATTTTGCACAGAAATCAGTTTTTTCTGACTTGGGTATTCTTTCCTTCCTCCCCCCGCATATTGTGAAATTCTCTTGGTCCTTCCTGCTTTCTGAAGGTATCCCAGGATGCAACATTACAAATCTCAGAAGTCTCACTGCAGTTCATGGTACCAGTGATGTACTGAATGATTGATTAATTCTGGTCTTTCTTCTGTGAACCAAGGAGTGGTTTTCACAAGGGGAATTTAGGGCTTGATCATGAACCCATCGGTGTCAATCCTGGCTTACCACTGACTTCAAAGAGTGCAGTTAAAAGAGTTAATTAAAACCTAATTCTGTGCTGAATGGCTCCCACAGCCTGATAATTGGGGATTTTCAACAAACAAATCTCTGCTTAACTGAGTTTTTGTATTTGCACTGCAGCTCACCTTTAATGTGACAATACATGTGTGGCACTAACTATCAGACTAACTTTTGTATTATTTCCATGACCTTGTGTGTTACCCGTGTTATATGCAGTCCGAGAAAAAAGGCATTGTGATGGTAGCTGTGGGAACAAAGTTTCCAGAAAAGCTTTTTATTAAAAAGAAATTGATCTTTGTCTTGTTAGGCAGAAAAAATAATTGATTTGTTACATACTGTAGGTTACAGTTAACTGTACAAATTAACCAAAGACCTGTATAGAGATGGCTTTGTTTTAGTAGGAAACATGTCACAATTACCAGTCTGACTGCCCCTCTGACCCATCTTGATCTCTTTGAGAACACCCTCTTTCAGGTCTCTCGTCTGTAGTTATCAGCTTTCTGAGAGTGAAATTACACCATTTTCCCACTTAGATCAGATACTGGGCTTCAGGCCCCTGTGATCAACCATGATTACTCAGCAGGCCTGACTTGTGAGCAGCACCTGCAGCTCTGTTCTCTCTAAGGCAAAGACAGTGGTAACCAGTGACCGGCATCTCATTAAAGCAATGCATTTAATATAACAAAAGCATTAAGAAAAAACAGGTCTTAAAAGAGAAAAACAGACATTTCTCCTGGCTAGTTTACCAGGTATCTGTTTTCCACATAGGGATCCTGTAGGTCTAAGATTTTTATGGACCCCTTGTGAGATGGGGATCTACGTCCTACACAAAAGAAAGGCAGGCAGGGGGTGAGAAGCCTGCCTGCCAGGCAGCAAAACCAATCCCACCCTACCTCAGCTGTGAGAAATCTCAATTAGGGAAAGAGAAGGCCCCAGCTGCTGTAGCTAATGAGGGCAAACCCAAGTATAAAGAGGGAGGAAGAGACCAGGTAGAAGAGCTCAAGACGTCAAGGGAGTAATAACTCTTTGTTAGAGAAGCTAGTGCCTGCCCGCCTCTGAGCGGCTACTTCCCTCCTGGAAGTACAAGGGAGGGAGCTGGAGATGGGAGTCTTAAGGATCAAAGGTTTTTTGAGTCCTTTATGTGATGTTTATGGACTTGGCCTCTTTTTCTTTGGGATTGGATTTCTGCCACTGTTGCCCGGGTCCAGGGCTCACCTAGGCTGCTTGAGCCGGGTCTTTGTACAAGGTGGTGTGTCACTGCTGACACCCCTCCTGAGAGTCTCATTAGTGAAGTCTGTTCCCATAACTCACAAACCATCCTCCTCCCGCACCCCCACACTCCCCCAAGAGAGAACGTCTTGTCAAAGCTGCTTAGTCCTTTCGATCTCCAGGGTCCCAGCCTGACATCTTCCTCGGAGACAGGATGTAGGATCCTTAAAAGTAATCGCTTCTCCCGTTGTCCGTCAAAGGTGTTCCTGGATATTCTTATCGGGGACCGTTGTGTTGCTTTCCTGCTTGTTCTTGCCGTAATCCCCACTGATTTTAAGCATTACAGACATATCATAAATCTTCTACAGCCCCCAATATAAATTGATTTCTCATTAACTAGGGAGCATATAGGTATTCTTAGATTATTATATACGAAAGCCATGACCATCTCACACTGTTTTCTATAATATAAATATAGGGTGAAATCCTTCCCCCATTGAAGTCAATGGGAGTTTTTGCCACTGGCATAGTGGAGCTGGGATTTCACCATCACATTTAACAATGTACCACTCAAAACAACCTGTCTCTCTACATCGTATGGAAATATCTAGTCAAAAGGACATGAAGGGGGAAGTCTGGAATAGGATTAATTTTCCATTGAATTAAGTTTCTTGGGGGGCCTAAAGTGTCCGGGTTTAGTATGGGAAATGATAAAACATGTCAAATAAGCAGTGAAACTTGTTATTTTGAAGTGGTTTAGTGACTGATGGTGTAACCAGTTACTACAGTGATGGGCACTTTATAACTCTGTAAAAACAATCCTGGGAACCTCTCTTGATTTATTGATAAAGGAGGGTGATGTCATTTGAGCAGATCAAGCACATGCAGAACAGTGAACAAAATCTGCTGTTACACCTATGCAATGGGGTCAGACTGGGTGAAATTCTGTCCTGCGTTACGCAGGTGAGATTAGATGATCCTAATGGTCCATCTGGCCTTAAGATCTGTGAAATCTCTATGGGACTGAAAGCAGAATTTGGCTGTGTATATCTTTAATTTTAAATGATTGGAAAGGTGAATTTAGAGAAGTTTGATTACTTCTAGTCATGCAAGATGCACTGCATGTACAGTAGAACCTTGCTAATCTGCACTTCATTAGTGTGCACACTAACGATCACCCCCACACAACTGGCAGTCCTCCCCCACTTCTCTAAGCTTACATAGCAAGGACCAAGAAGCTTTTGACAGGAGTTCACACTTTAGATTGAACTGGGGTTCACACTGGATGCTTCTAAAAACCCCAACATCACAAGGCAGCAGTACTGAGCTTTAGAAATACTTGGAGAGCATCATAGTGTCTAACTGGGGACAAACTCTGAGACTTCTTGGCGAGGCAGAGGGGCAATTGACCATCTGGGGTGCTTGTACGAGATGAGGAAGTCATTGCAGAAATAAAGAGGACAAGCAATAGCTCTCTGGTTTGTAGTGCTCTAGCATGACCCCACAAACCAGCACTCTTTCTGAGAAAGCCGTTTTGCCACATCATCCCCCTCGGCAACTATATCCTTGCTTGTACCAGTGTAGTTCTGGTACTTCTGAGGCACCTATCGTATGGTGCCCAGCATATTGGAGAGAGAGCAGGGGGTTTTGAGTCCTGTCCTGAGGCAGTGCCTTGTGAGATGGAGGCAGAGGCGCTGCTGAGTCAGTTGTGGTTGTTGCAACCGGCTGGTACAAGTGACATTTATAAAATCCCTTGGGATAGCTCTTGCATTGTGGATGCACTCATCGTCCAGGAGTTTGCAAGCTCAGGGCATTCCAGCTGAAGGTTTAGAGAAAGATTACAGAGGAATAGTCTACTTTATCTGTTTTCTCCCCTACTGATTTCAGTGGTTTCTTTGTGGGAGCCTAAAATTCCAACCGTGCCTTTTATTTTATTAATTTTATGTAGCTTTTAAACTGTGTGTGTGGATGTGCCTTTACCTGTGAGCTTTGGGATTGCATTTGTAATTCTCATGTGCTTCCTTCAGGACAAAGATAAATTGGAAATCCGCAAACTGAATGAAACTCCATCAACAGAAACTGTCCGAGACATGATCAAATATGCCCGAAATGTGATTGAGGAATTCAGGAGAGCCAAACACTACAAATATATCCTTTGCCTTGCCTTTCTCTTGCCCCTGCTGGCTTGTTTTGCAAGTTTTAAATATATTTGATATCCTGAGGCTCACTCCTTTTTGACTCCCCTACCTCCCACAATGCACTTCTGAAGGCAGTTAGAAACTTGACAGTCTTGTTCTCTTTGTTTGTGAAGAGAGAATTTTCTCTGAAGTGTGCGTTCGTGTATGAGAGGGATTGTCAGAACATTGTGTTGCTGCCTGCTCTTTATAAAAAGTGTTATGGTGAAGAATGTGTTTGTTTCCCTTTAGACTGAAAATGTTTCCTGTAAAAATTGAGGGAAAACCAAAACTGACTGGTAAATACCATTGGCTAGTGAGGCGGGGAGTGGGGGGTGAGGAGTGGGCTTGTATAACGTTTGTACATTATGGAACTTAAAACTGTTTCCTTTACAAATTACTCTTGGACTGCTCAGAAGGGTGTGTGCAAGAGAGAGAAATGTGTGTGCCAGTCCAGAGCTCTTCAAAGTGCTCTGCAAACACTAAGCCTCACAATGCCCCTGGCAAGGAGACAAATACTGTCTTATCCCTTGGATGCACTGGAGCACGGAAAGGCGAGGCAGCAAGATGCGACAGCGCCAGGATTAGAACACTGGGCTTCCTGGCACAGACCACTAGAGAACACAGCTTCTCTGCAGAATAGAGGATTTCAGTTCACACAGCAAAGAAAAAATTGTGTAGTGCCAAAATAGTTCCCACCAACTATCGGGTCTAGGGATGAAATCCTGGCTCCACTAAAGTCAATGGGCCATGAGAAATCTTATATAGAGGATGTGAAAGCACTGATGGGAGAGACGTTGCAATAGGAGGTGTAACTATATGTGCCTATGGCCAGATGCTGTTTGTAGTCCCCCATATCTTGTGTCCCAATTCTTTTTTCAGCCTTCATGCAGGGATGGGAAATTTGTGCATGGGGAATTCTGCAACAGTTACGGAAAATTCCACTCTTCACTAGCTACTGCCCCCATGCTGCACTGCACCTCCCAGCCCCCAATGTACACCAGCAAAAAACACACTCAGGACTCAAGGCTGGGTTTACAGATCTGACAATTGGGGGGGGGGGAGGGGATAACCCTGCAAACTGAGCGCACTTGATCTGGAGCTGCTGAGACCTGGAACCCCTTGATGCCATTTTTAAAGTCCCTTTTTCAAGGAAGAGCTGTACTTAAAGAAAAGCTCCTCAAAACCATTCTCTACTGGACAGCCATCAGGTGGGTTTCCTCAAGCCGTATAACACAGGTATGTAGTTGAAAACCCTCATTTGATGTGTTCCTTGACTCCACGGTACCCCCTAGTGAATTACTGGAGGTTTGTGAGCTCAGTCTGGACAAGATGGGCTCTGTGTTTGAAGACAGTAATGTTTACATGCTGCATATGATGTATCAGGCCATGGGAGTCTGTCTGTACATGCAAGACTGGGATGGTGCACTGCGCTATGGGGAAAAAATTATCAAACCCTACAGGTAAATTTTGAAGCTTTTATTTTTGATTCCATGATGCAGTAAATTGAACACATGTTTAAAGAAAACATGGGCAGGTGTCACTAATCTGACTGCACATTGTATAGAGATGCACTGAACAGTAGGGAAAGTTCACGGCTTATTTAGAAGGAGATGCAGGACCAGATTCCGATCATATTTACTTGATCAGACTAGGGCCAAGGCATTAACAATACTCGGCTTTTTGCAAATTCTTGCCACAGAAGCGTAGGGCCTGTTTCCACCCCAGCTGATATTGGTGACTGTACTAATCTTCCTTAGTTAATGAAACGTGTGATCATCTCTAATACGGTATTGATAGTTTGCCTCAGGGCAATTTTTTAATCTTAACCCTGTCTGAATAGTGTAGTTAAGTTCCTGGCCCTCGCATATTAATAGATTCCAGTCGTCCTATGGGTTCACTTCATTACCCCCCCGTGGTAAATGGCTACAACAAGGCTCTTTTCCCATTGAATGGACTGGGCAGCAGAGGGAGCTTGGACTCTGCTCCTCCTGATTCCCAGGCTGAGCTTCTCAAGTCCTTGATGTTCTTGGTTACCTCTCCCTTGGAGCCGGAGCCAATGTGCAAACTTGGGGCGCTTGCCCGGGGACCGGGAGTCCAGCACAGCTAGAGCCACCCAGCTGTTACCTTTGAGAGGAAAACAAAGAATCACCCTTGTTCGGTTTCCTTTCTGGGCCATGCTCCCCTAGCTCGTTCCAGACTGAACATTACGCATGCGTACCTGCCCCAGGTCTCCCCAGGAAATTCTCATTGAAAGGTGTAATGTGCTCTCCAGCTGTGGGAGTGCAAGTGAACCTCTCCCTTTGGATGCCGCTGTAAAGTCCTAGCTGGCAGGGAGCTGGGATTGTGCTGGCTCTCTCTCTTCTCCCCCGGGGGCTGAATAATATTTATCATCCTTGTGACTTCCCCTGGCTCCGAGCCTGGCATTCCAGGTCAGCTGCTGAACCCAGCTCCTGCAGTTTAGTTTGCTGCAGCTGCAGAGCTGCCTTCCAAATCCATGTTCTGTTCACCCACATCCACGCAGTGCTGACAACAGGCCTTTGGAATACAGACTCCTTAGTGCTTAGGAGCAGGGCTGCCTCAGGGAATTGGTAATGACACAGCTTTTCACCCGTATAGTTGGCCAGATTAAATCCAATGACTGCAAGTCACTGCCACCTGATGGCTGTTCAGAGGCCTGGAGTGGGTGAAATGAATGTTGTTGGCTCAGTCCAATTCTCAGTTGTGTCCACATGCCACAAACAATAGCTACTAACTCATGGCAGCCATAGCAGAGAGTGCAAGGATTGACTGGGCCAGCTTCTCACCCCTAAAGCCAGGGAGAGGGGTTGTGGGGAAATATTGAGGAAGCTTTTTGCAGGATCTGATTAAGCTATGTTTTTTTCTTTTGCAGTAAGCATTATCCTCTGTACTCTCTGAACGTTGCCTCCATGTGGCTGAAGTTAGGGAGACTTTATATGGGACTTGAAAACAGAACTGCTGGAGTTAAAGCTCTAAAAAAGGTATTTCTAACCCTACCCAGTAACTATAGCAATTTTAGCTAGGCACCTGATCGCTGAAGTGTTACTGTTTCTTAACCAATGAATGACTTGCTAGAAAACTTATCATGCCTTGTATTTAGTTGCTTGATTTTCATCCTTACCTTAATGCAGTATGTTTTTGTTATAAAGATACAATGCAATTGCTGTTACATCATTTCACTGTCTGTTATGCAAAGCAGCTCTTTCCTGATCTTTTCACAATTAACTTTAATACATCAGAATCAAAATAGTACAGTATGTATGTCATATTTCCTGCCTATTCCCTTCCTTGAGTCAGAGTTCCACTTCAGCTAGAGAAGTAACCATGGGTGCAGTTGCATTTCATTTATATGCTTGTTGAATGAGCTCTGTCTCTTCCTTCTCCCCACTCCTAGCCCCTGAAGCATCACACACTATTTCTGTGGTTCATATATTGTTGAGTTGTTCAAAAACTGAACATGTTTGTGGCTCTCACACATTCTGGAATAGGACACAGGCAGATTAATTTTCATTAGTGGGTTGAATTTTTAATGCATATGATAGATTGTGCTGTGATAGCAAACCCTTCTCCTATTTTTCTTTGATTTCTCTCCTCCCATTACTAATCTGTAGTATGTTTCATGATATTTTCTTCCCCCTGTTGTTTTTGGATGTGTGCCCTCTTTGATACAAGTAAATACCTCTTTGGTTTCCTTAACCTCAGTGATTTTTTGTCACTTTGGTCTGGAATTCCCTGATTTTTGTAGTGGTTTATTTTTAGGTAAGATAGATTTGAGCCCATATTAAAGGAGACCTTCAGCCTACAAGAGCTTGCATATTTTAAATGTATTTTTTAAACTGTATTCTGACCAATATTAAATTAACAGTGCAGGTAAATCTGATGGCAGTCAGTTTCCCAACGTTTCCAAAAATAGCCTACAGGAAAACTTGAACAAATGGGCAAAAGCATCCCAGATAGTGGTGCTGTATCTTGAGGCTTATTAGAAAACAAAACAATTGTCTTTTCATCTGTCTTTGGAAATAGCTCAGACGGGATCTTTAGATTCCATCCTTTGAGTGAGATGGGAAAGCAGAGGTTGTTGTTGCTATTCAGATGGAAGTTAAATCTTCTAATGCCAAAAACGGGGATAATCCTAGTCAATATTCCCTCAGTAAAAAATGTTATGAGCTTTTACTCCATGGGCTCTCAGACTATGCACAATGTGTCCAGCCATTTGATAGCAGTGTCACCAGCCCGGTGAAGAACTGGGAGAGGGCAGTCAAAAGAAGTCAGCAGGCACTCATCAAGGAGATGTGACAGTCTGAAGTTGACCACACCTACATCACGGGCTTTTACAAAAACACCATTTTAAGAGATTGGCTGCACAGTTGCCCAGTCTGGTTCAAAACCAGTTCAGGGATGACCACGGGTGCCTTGGTCAAAACCTTGTGGGCAGGTGGTTGGGTCAGTGACAAGAGCATGATTAATGACAGTCATCACTGCCCACTCGTTATGCCAAGAAGATTCCACAGTTGTCCTGTGGTGGCCTAAGTAAGTGACCAGAAAGTGCATCTGTAAGACATGCAAAGAGTTGAAGGTGGTTGAAGAGGTCTGAGTACAGAGGCAAGTTGCTGTTCTCACTGATCTTGGCCAGGAGCAGAGGCCCCAGTCACAGTGCATATGAGGTGGTGGTATGTTACTCAGTATTGGCAGCTATGGCAACAGAGTTGCATATAAAGTCCCGGTAGCAATGCGCATCGCTTTAAACTCTACACTGACCAGCACCACCAGACAGGAGCCCAGTACCCTACTGCTGAATAGCAGAGGGCAAGGGCTGTTCTAAGCGTCTGGGCGCTAAAGCCCCAGGTCGAGCTGGCCAGTTTTCTGAGCAAGTTGTTTGGAGGGCTAACTTTGGCTGCTGTCTTGTTCAAGTGGTTGTGGTATGTCAGCGACCTATCCAGTGTCATGCTGAGGTCAGCAGGGTTTGGGTTGCACTTTAGGCATTAGCCATTTAAGAAAATATTTAACTCGCGGCATGGGCTTACATTGTGCAGACGAAATGTGATAGAAACGGGAAACGCTTGGCTGCAGGTGTCAGACTACAGTAGTCTGCCATGAGCATCCTCTTCTCCTTCAGGACCATGTCAGTTTCTGAGGAGGATTGAGCGTGATAGCTGTGGCCAGTGTCATCGGCATAGAGAAACGTGAGTGAGAGTGTTGCTGGCAAGTCATCGATATACGCACTGAACAGTATTAGGGAAAGAATGGAGCCTTGAGAAAGTCCACTAATCTGACACTTCCAGGAACTGCAACTATCACTCATGTGCACTCTGAACTGCCTGTTTTTGTGGAAGAGCATTACTACTTTAAACACCCAAGGCAGGGTAACTTGAGAGAATTTACACAGAAGATCTATGTGCCAAACCGTGTCATAGGCGGTGGTCAAATCCAGGAAGAGGGCTCCTGTCTAAGATTTTGCTGAAAACTGTTGGCTCCATGGTGGCTTCTGTCCTTGGCAAAGTTTGGTCTTTAACTCTCTACTGACTGTTTCCACCACATCTCTCTGTACTCCTCTTCCCTGTCCTCGTTATTGCAATTCAGGCTACTGTTTTTTTTCCTGCTGCTCTTTGCCGGATGGGTCGTCTCCCTCAATTTTCCCTTTAAACCCCAATGTTTCTGTTGGTGTAATACACACTCTAAAGCAGTTTGGACACTGTCAGTAGCACCACTTGGTTTCGTCTACCCACAGTTTTAGATTTTAAACTCCTGGGGGTGGGATTGGTCTTTGGAAGGGGATTGTAGATCACCTTACAATGGACTCCCAATCCCGAGTAGAGCCTCTGCATTTTATTGCAGGATAAATGCCGAAGTCTCAGCACTATTTTCCTTCCTGATGTGTGGTGTGATTACTTGATTATATGCTGGTGGGCGTGGCTTAGTGGTCTAAGGCATCAGGCTTGAAACATCTGATCCTGTTATGTTCACTGAAGCCCTTTTGACTTGCTGAGATGAATAGAGTTCCAGGCAATTTACCAGAGGTATAGGAGAGGAGTTGAGCTCATTGCTCTGGGAATAGCTGTCAAAATATTCCCTACTCCAGTGATTCTCAAACAGTGGGTTGGGAGCTCAAAGTGGGCCATGACCCTGTTTTAATGGGATCTCCAGGGCTGGTGTGGTGGGGTTCAGGTTATAGGTTCCCTGCCCAGGGATGATGCCCTTGGGCTTTGGCTGCCCCCTCTGACTGTGGTGGTGGGGCCTGGGCTTTGGTCCTTGCACCCAGGGTGGCAGGGCTCAGGCAGGCTCACGCTACAGACCCCCACCTGGGGTCATGCAGTAACGTTTTTTGTCAGAAGGGGGTGGCAGAGCAATGCCGTTTGAGAACCCCTGCCCTCACTCTATTCTCTAGCTTGCTGCTTTCTATCTTCAAGCTGGCAGTATTTCCAGTGGCACTGTATGTACATAGTTTTGAAAAATGCTTTGAGATCCTTTGGGATGAAAAGTGCTGTATAAATGTAAAACTTATTGTATAAAATGAAACTCCTACTGTTTCCTGTGGAGTAGATAACTTTAAAGGGGATAAGAGCAAGAGGTGTCACTGTTCCACACCCCTGAGGAGAATACTTCTAGCCTAATGCCAACTATGAATCAATTATGTGAATATTTTTTCCTTTCACAGGCAATTGCTATTATGGAAGTAGCACACGGGAAAGATCATCCGTATATTTCAGAGATCAAAAACGAATTCAAGGACCACTGAGCCTCTGAATCTATGCAGTCCTTCTACCTTTATTTAAAAGCCTTGCTAGCAAACCTACAAGAGTGCTTTGAAAATTGCTGTCCTATGAAAGCACTTCTGTAATATAAGTGGCATGACAAACATGTTATACACTTGGGCCTTGCATCTTGCATTCTCTAAGGCTTACGCAAAACATCTTGAGCCTTTGCAAACTCTCAAATGCTTTTTTTTAAAAAAAGGGAAATGTCATGGTTTCATACAGTTCATGCCTTTGACAGCTCATGTGCAGAAGACCAATATTTTTCCTCTACAAATTGTAATGTATTAGCTGTGTAAAGTAAATAAAAGTGGTACATTGTCATGGCCCTTCGTGTTTGCTTCATGCTTGCCTTAATTTTGTGAAAAACTCTCTCTTCCTCTCTGAAGAATTGAATACTGGAAGCAGCTACTTTTCCAATGTCCATTGTTTCCAGTAGTGGAGGTGCTCAAATACTGCAGTGAAGGGGGCAAGTTAAAAACCTTAAGCAAAACAGGAAGAAAAACAAGTGAATTTCCTTAGGGGAAAAAAAAGTTTATTGCATATTGTGAATACAAAGGATAGACCATCTTTTACAAAAAAACGCTTTGGGTCATGAGTCTCACATCTGAAAAGGCATATAGGAAACTATTTACACAAAGGCAGTGAAAGATGTAAAAAAGTTATTGCAGTCATCTAATGCTGAATAGTTCTTTCTATAAAGAGGAGAAACAGTGCAAAAATACTGTCAAAAGTAATCAGTTTTATACACAAGATAAAACTGATAAGCATAAGCTTATGTACTGATAAGAATAATATACATTAAAATATAAAATAGCATGCATAGTTGTTTTTTTTAAAGACTTTCAAAAGTATAAAATGAGTATGCCATTCATCGTGAATTAAGAGGGTGTGGGAGTGGGAATTGACCTCAATTGTCTACAAAATGTATACATACCACGAGGCTGAGAAATTGTTAAATCATTTTCTTGGGCTTAACTGTAATGTAGAGTTACCGAACAACTACAAAAGCAAGCATTGAAATACTGAAGTAAAATAGAACATCCAGTGATATAAAACTAACTTAACATGTTATGTCACGTAATACATGTTCCACACAATTATACCTGTAAACTTTTTTCCTTTGAAAAATATCAGCGGTAAGATACTTTACTAGTGGGGAAAATGTTTTCTATAAGGAGCAGCCTCAACAGGCCAATTATCCCATTAACAAAATGCTTCTAGTTTTGCTGATTTGTTTTAAAAAATAGCAGCAAGAGAATGGATCTGTGCAAGAAAAACTGCAGTGAATAACTTCTAATCAATTCCTCTCCATTTCACTCAGGCACCAATCCTTTGAGCTGATTAGGACTCTTACCTCTATAAGGAGTGCTGAACTGGGGCCCTAGATAGGTGAATATTGACATGAAAATAAACTGCAAATTTTAAAGAGTTTGTGTTTTTAGAAATGTTTGTTTTATTTCCACTATTTCGAAATGGTGCTGGGATTGTTCAGTTAAGGCTGCTGGTATATTGCTAAATTTGCTGCCAGGCTGCACAATCCTGCATTTCTTGTGCCTATAAAGCGCACAATGAGAGTTACGTATGCATCAGATGCAGAAAAGCTATCCGTTGTATACAATGAAATACTGATCAACTGGCAAATGCATGGCTAGGCTGGGGAATTCATAGTGGTTTCAGGTGGAGCATGTTATGGTTTTATTTGCTAGAAGAACTGGATGAATATAAATATTTATAGTTTTGACACACACAGTCTGGTAAATATCAATTTACATTAAAACAAAGGTTAAACAAAACTTCCTAAAAAAAATTTACCCTAAAGCCTCCAGCTTCCGAGTCCAGAATACATAGCAGCCAAGCCATTCCCTCCCCTCAAATGATGAGCCCAAGTCTTGTTTCACTGAAGTCAATATCTAAACTCATGAAAAATTCTAGCAGAGGTCAGGCCCTAGAAACTCCATTGATGCAGTCGGCATTGCAGATGCTCTGCCTCACTCAGAATTTGGCCCAATGAGCCTGATCCTGTGGACACTAGAGTCCATATCAGTGTTAGCAGGCTGACACGCTCATTCAGGCTGCTTTCACAAGGCATACTGAAAATGAAATTTACAAATAATCCTAAAGTGGTGCCAGATTCTGCCACTCTCGCTCCCAGTGAATAGCATCTTCATTTACAAGAAATACCACTGGATTCTAAATGGGTGCTGCCCCGGGACTATTCATTGCAGAAGATGCTATTTGTCATTAGGGTTGGTCACTCACTTTTCCAATCAGCGCACAGGAGATTCCCTTGAGCAACTGCCATCACTGCTAGGATGTTCCTTTCCTGGTCATGGAGGCTGCAGATTCTTGATCTGACAACAGGCAATTCGGTCCTAGTCCCACCCTCTGCCTCTCAAAGCTTCTCAGACTGTTGAATAAAGCTGTTATGGCCATTAAGTCGTGAATTTGCTTCTTTTCCCCATTGATACAATGGCTCGCAGTAAAGAGGGGAAGTTACCATGCCATCCTGAAAAGGGATCTATCAGAGTTTTAAGAAGTCACTGTGTGCTGCTGAGATTAAAGAAAGGTTTAAGAAACAAAACACACCCTTTCTGTACTAGTTTTAAAAGACAGTCTCTGTGGAAGTACCTAGACTTAGTAACACATTTCCAACTTGTTCTACACTTCACAACTTGCGTTCCTGTCCATTTAGATGAAATGATTAAAACCACGTTTTAAATTCTATAAATACTGAATGATACTTGGAGCTGGGACAGCAGATAAATAAGCCACAGCTAATGGTGCAGAAGTGTCTTTCAATGAATTTGGTTTAAATGTCTTGACTGTGTTAGTAATGTGAGCAGGTGCAATTAAATGAAAGAATAACTCCTCTCAATCCAAAACAAATCAAACATCTGACCACTGTTAATGTGAGTGAAGTGAATGTATTCACACTACCTACAATACACAGTTACATGAGGTTTAGTATGAAAGCCCCAAGACTATATTCCACTAAATCTGAAACCCCATGCGGTGCTTAGGGACCTCGCCAGTGCCCAAGGGGATGTAACTCAATTTCCAGCATTGTATCAGACTGTGAAGCTGAACATTCCTGCATGCAGAGTCTCACCCTGCCCTGCCCTACTTGTGCCTGGTCACGTGCACATCTACCATTTATATGCAAGGCATGGGGGAATTCTGCAGCAGGTACCTTCAAATCACCAGAGGAAACCCTGATGTTCAGGGCTCCTGAAGAGGCAGCACCCAGCTGCTGGCATGGCAGGTCTGCAGAGGGAAGTTGAGGCAGCCAGAGACAGACCAGATGAGCCTCAGGCACTGGGCAGAGCTCCGTCCCTTCTGTGTCACAAAGTGTGGTGGAATGCAAATTTCAGAACTTTTTCATTTTTGAGCAAACTATTTAGCAAAGCCATTTCTCCCATCCCTGACCTATAAGAAGTTGAGAGCATGAACTCTGCCCATGAGCTGGGGAATTGGGTACTATGGAATTTGGGGTCAATATTAACTATTAGCAGTTCAACATGTTTAATATTAAACCAAAAAAGTTATGGCTGTTAAACTAACATTTTATCTAGAAAAAAATATGAATGCAGGCTTATTGATCTACTCCCTTTTATGATGGAGATGAAGGCGCATAAGACATCAACAGGAATATAGCATGGGCTAGTGTCAGATAGGAACTGGTAAGAGCTGGAAGAAGTCTATTTGGAGTTAGTTTTCAGAACTGCTTCAAGATGCTGTGCAGTTCAATTTGTGGGAGTTGGTGCTTTAAAAGTGGCTTCTTGCAAACTACCCATTGCCCATGCTTTGATGTTAATACAGCATGAAAACCACAAATATAACTAGAGTTTTCATTCTCTTCTCCTTTTAAAAGACCCAGATGCTCAAATTGTGGGAGAGAAATGAAAAGATACTGTTCCTTTAAGTCCCATGCTTTGGTTTCTACTGTAACGAATGAAACTGGATGGAAAATGCTTATTCCTGTCCTCCTCTTAAGGTTAAGAAAATGTGGTCCAAAGAATCTGAGTGTGATAGAGCTGCAGTCCTGCAGCATCAGAAGATTCAGTTCTTCCTCTTCAATATGGAGTAGATTCTGTCGCTTGTAAAGCGTTGGGCATGATGAAGTTAGTTACAAATGGGACTAGAGAGGAAGCTCTGGAGACATACACCATCTCAGTTCAGCTACGATGCTAGCTGATCTAGTCAAGATAAAATCTAACCGGAAAGTTACACTGAAGTCAGACAATGGGAAAAGTCTAAAATTACCAAGCTTTCAATAAAAGGGAAAGAGTGAATCACCTTGGACTCCAGCTACCATTTTAGTAGCCGACAAAGTGATTGTACCATCTATCTGGCTCATTAATAGGCACCTATTGCTAATGTTGAAAGGCATTTGGTGTCATTTTGTAATTAATTTTTTTAAAGAAACCTATAATGTGCTTTTGCACTACAAAAAGCCACGTAATGACAAATGGCGCTGAACTGTCTTCCTTTTTAACATAGCTATTTATGCTCTTTCAACTTTTTTTCCTGTGCTAACAGAAGATCCAAAGTAGCAGTAGTCATATACATTTCAGCCAAGATATCTGACTAATGCGACCTAGGAACAAATTATTTTCCCTTCTGATTTTCTACCTTTCAAATCCAAATGGAGCAATGGAACTTGACAGCGCTGAGTTCAAAATTAATTAATCATTAGGAAATTATTCAAAAAGCTATAACGAGATAACTAATTTAATACACTTTGCTTCAAGGTTTATTCTTTGGCCTGATTCCCAGATATAAAGCATCTCTGTGCAATTACCATGCAGATGCCACTGAAAAGACTTTAAATGGTTGCTGCTAATTTAACAAGAGAGATGTTGGCACTGGCAGAAGACATTAGAGGAAAACTAAAGATGACTGAAGAATCAGCTGATTCTTAAACAATATCAAGATAGTTAAAGTAGGTATATTTTTTCTCTCGTAACCATCCTTTGGTGGCTTGAAACTGAAATCTCTCTCCTTTTCTCATCATTATACTTTCACCCTGGTCTGTTACTGTAAACGCCAAGCTACCAGCATAGACAACATCTGTAAAGCACTCAGACCCAGAGCCGCAAAGATATTTATTTAGGTGCCTAATGGGAGTTAAATATCTAAAATACCTTTGAGGTTCTGGTCTGGGTGTCCTCAAGTCTCAGCTGAAGTTGAGGGCACTCAGCACCTTGTAGGAATGAGCTTTTAACCATTTGTTTCAGAACAAACAGAAGAGCTTACATTTGGCTACCAAAGTCCAGAAGACAAGCTCTGAAGCAGCAGCAGCTGGGGGTGACCATATTGAGTGCAATGTTTCACCCTAATCCTAGCTCTCCTATAAAGTGGAGGCACTGAGGCTCTGCTTGCTGGACTACAGTGGGTATTTCCAGAGGAGGGGTTAGGGAGCATGGCTCTAAACCCACCTACAGTCACTATGTACCCATCCAGTTTAGATTGTTTCTAGAGTAAGACAGGTGGAAGCTATATAATGGGGCCTGGCTAGCCAGGATAAAGCAAATTAAACACTGAGATGACAGCAGTAAATTGGGTCATGGAGGGGTGGGGGAATTTGGCCCTGACTTATACATTGTACAAGCTCAGTCAGGTAATCGCAAGGGTCTGAGCAGACTTTTTAAAGTTAAGATTCCTTAATTCTGCTCAAAACTAACAGAAAATCGGCCCATCAGAAGTACTGTTGAATGACTCTACCAGACCCAAAATGCTCTCCATCCATTTCTTTCACAAGTATTGTAATATAGCGTCAGTAGCATATATTTAAAGCAAACCCTTGACTGAAACCACATTTACGCCTGGATTTACGCATGTTTTCTGGTATTTCAGGCAAAGCCTGCTTGTGCCTTGCAGTGTGATGTACACAGGTGGACTCCTGCCCCTGGCTTCCTGGGGTCCATGGGGGTGCACTTGAACACTGCACTTAAAGATCAGGGCTCAGTCATATGGGGCTAAAATTCAGAGTTGATGAAAGCAAATGCAGTTCCACTGAGCTCAGTACATTACAGAGAAATTGAATTTGACCCATTGTACTAAATTTTCTAAGATAAGGTGGCTTTGGCTTTTTGAGTCAGCGCCACCCAGCTCTACTGTGAATTACCTTTATTATTATTATTTTATTATTTTTTTAAGTACAGCAGCTATCACTTTTGGACAAAGTGATCCACAGTAAACATGTGGCTTCAGTGAAATTATTAATGACCTAGAGGAGGGAACTTGCACAAAGGATGTGGAACAATCAGCCAGTATCAAGGGAAGGTAGAGGGTAAAGAGAGGAAAGGGATGGTCTGGTGGTTAAGGTTCTAGCCTGGGATTTAAAGCCACTAATGGAACCCATGTCTCTGCCACAGACTTCATGTGTGACCTTGGGTAAGTCACTTAAGTCACTGACTCTTAATGACTGTCCATGCGTCTCTGGACCCTTCCAGTTGTCAATCCCGGATGGTGCCATCACTGGAGAGTGATGAGTAGGTGGGTTATTGGTGAGGGGAGGTTGGGTGTGAACCCTATAAGCCAGGGGTTCTCAAACTGGGGGTCGCCCAGCGCTCCCAGGGGGGTCGTGAGCTTCCGGCGCCGCTTAAAAGCCGCCGAATGAATTATTAATTACTTCTGCATTCGGCAGCTTTTCGGCGGACATGCCGAGCTATTCCGGGAGCACCCGGCATGTCCACCAAAAATAACCGCCGAATGCGGAAGTAATTCATTTGGCGGCTTTTCGGCGGACACACAAGGGGTCGCGCCGCTGGGCTGATCAAGAAAAAAGGGGTCGTAGTAAAGGTAAGTTTGAGACCCGCTGCTATAAGCCTTACCAAGATCCGAGCCCATCTCCACGCTCGTTAGGGATCGGCTTTAAGCTGGTTGGGACCCCTCATTGAGGAAAGCTTCTGGATGGTAAGTACAACCACTACCTCCTCGTGGTGAGAGTCGGTAACCAGCTCGAATAAGCTGGGCGGACTGCGGAGGAGGCTCCCCCCCCCCAATGTTGGGGTGGGGTGAGGTGGGCAGCCTCACAAATCTGCCTCCCAGGTACGGGTTAGATCCCCCCGGTAAGGGTAGCCTCCCCCAGGTATGGGTTAGATCCCATTGTGAAGGGTAAATCTTTTAATTATGGAGCAAAGAAATTTTAATTTATATACCGGATTGGCGCTGGCCCGGGTAAACAACGCCCCCGCTGTTGGTTTTGATGCCCTGGCTGGCAGTGTTAAATGTGTTAGGGGAGTAATTAGGGTCAATGGCCCGATGATTAAGACTGGATATAGCGATCTAATACATTGGAGAGAGAACTATGATCTCCAAAGGATAGAAGATAAGACAATGGTGGAAGAACAGAGTGATAGTGAAAATCGAGGTAGTGATATTTTATCAATTTTACCTATGGTTTTTATTAATGATGCTTTTAGTAGTTTAATGATGGAGATAGTGAATCCAGATTTTAAGTATTTAAATTTATTTGAGGATCCTTACATTAAAGACTCATTATCTTCTAATAGTCAAATTATCAAATTTAAATAATTTTAATAATGGGAGGTTAGATTCTTTTAATCCTAGTAATGAATTTAATAGAGATTTTAATAGGGATAATGGAAATAAGGTAAATAGTATACAGGAAAGTAGTGTTTGTAAGGATGGAGTATTTTATTTGGAATATCCCGTAGAAAGTTTTAATTGTCCCATTTGCCCTCAAATTTTAGCTACATTCGGCAAATGGGCTAAACATATTAATAGACTACATAAAAGCAAAGCCATAAGGGTTTTATGTAGAAAGTGTGGAAAGACTTCACAATATCATAATATAGCTTGTCACTACCCCAAGTGCAGGCCCAGGGAGGTGGATACCCCAGAAACTGGCCACACTTGTTCAGCTTGTGGGCTAAAGTTCCACACCAGATCTGGACTCAGCCAACATTGTAGACATCGACACCCCGCCATATGTAACGAGCAAAGGAGGGAAGAGTTGATAGAAAAGAAGAAGGGTAAGGAGACCTCCTCTCGAAGGAAGATCTGGACAGATGAAGAGGTGGAACAGCTAAAACAATTGGAGATTAAATATGTAGGGAAGAGAAACATTAATAAATGTATTGAGAGTGAATTGAATACAAAAACGAATAAAACAAATTTCGGATAAAAAGAGAATTGGCAAAGAAAAAGAATGAATCGAGTAATTATAGGGAGAAAGAACGGAGAGAAGAAATTGAAATAAATGTTTTAGTAGATCCACCCCCGAGGGAAAGAATATTGCCATTGAAGGAGCATCCTGAAATAGTGCAAGTGGGTGAAATCTGTAGGGGGGGTAAACAGAATAAGAAAGGTAAAGAGATAGTGAGGAGCTTAGATGAGATTGAAGAATTAGTGAAGATAGAGGAGACGAAGTCATTGGGCTGGGCGAAGTTAGTTGAGATCTGGAAAACTCTAAATGAGGGGGGAAAGGAGATAGTACAAATAGGGGAAAAGAAAGGTTGTGAGTAGAGAAAAGAAGAAACAGTCAAATTCTATCAGAAAGTATGCTACCAAAAAAGCTAAGTATAAATTTTATCAACAACTTTTTGAAAAAGATAGAAGGCGACTAGCCCGGTTGGTGATGGGAGAACCAGATAAGGCAAAATGCGGAATATCAATTAGAGAAATAGAGGAGCATTATAGGAGTATTTTAACAAGAGAGGGACATGGGAATACTGTAGGATGGCCTCCTCCTGCGCAGAAAGCAAATAATGATTTACTGACGAGTTTGATTTCTGTAGACGAAACAAGGGAGGTGTTAAGGGAAATAAGGAAGGATAGTGCCCCTGGTCCCGACAGAGTAAAAGTTAATGATTTATGGGATATTTTTAACCTAGACTCTCTTATAATCACTAGGATTTTTAATATATGGTTTTTAACTGAACAAATTCCGGATGATTTTAAGGAGACTAGAACGATTTTAATCCCCAAAGTTAGTGATGAAGAAGAACTTAGAGAGATAACTTCATGGAGGCCGTTAACAATAGAATCGATGTGGGTTAGACTATACACTAAAATATTGGCAAAGAGATTGTGTGCTGCTATTAGTATTTGTAGTAGGCAAAAAGGTTTCATTTCTGCCCCGGGATGTGAGGAAAATATAATAATTTTAAATAATGTAATTAAGGGACCCAAAAGGAACAAGGATGAGATCGCCATTGTGTTTGTGGATATTGCAAAAGCATTCGATTCAATAGGACACGGCCATATTATGGCCGGGTTAAAAAGATATGGGGTAAGTGATCCTTTTATAAATATCATTCGGGATCTGTATACAAATTGTTTCACTAGGGTGTGGGTGGGTGAAGAGAGAACAGAGTCTATTTTAATTAGGAGTGGAGTCAAGCAAGGGGACCCTTTATCACCTATTTTATTTAATATCGCGATGGACCCTCTTATCGAAATTGGAAATTGGAGGGGAAAGGTTTTTATGTCCAAGGAAGGAGTGTCAAGTCGTTGGCTTTTGCCGACGACGTGGCAATTTTAAGTAAGTCCTATAATGGAATGAAGGAGAATTTGTGTATTTTAGAAGAGTTTTGCAGATCGACGAATCTTAGAATCAATGTGAAGAAAACTAAAGGATTTCATATTTTAGCGAAGGGGAAAACATATGTGGTAAACCCAAAAGATAATTGGAGTATTGGCCAAGATAAATTAGAATATGTAGAGCCAGGGAATTTTGAAAAATATTTAGGTGCAAAAATTGATCCCTGGATCGGAATAGGAGTTTAGCGGGGTGACCACCCGCTCCCCCCCTGAAAGGGGCTGGGGTGGCCCCAGGAAGGGGGCTTGTAGCAGCCCAGGACAGGGGTTGTGGCTGTGAGCCTGCAAATTCCCAGGCTGATTGGGAAGCAGGCTCAGCTGGGTGGCCACGCCCCAAACACAGGCCTGGATAAAAGCCTGAGAGGCAGGGGCCTAGGGAGAACGGAGTCGCCTCTGCAATCAGAGGGAGACTGGCCTTGCTGTGAAGAGCTGTAAACAGGGTACCTGGACTCGGACAGGGCGAGGGCAAGGCAACTGGGAGCCAGGGAGCTGCAAAGCTCTAGAGAGAGGGCCCCAGGCTGCCGAGCCTAGCATAGGCCCAACCCACGGGGTACTGGGGTTGCAAGGGGGCAGCCCTGGGCTTGGTAGGAGCAGCAGGCCCAGCCCCTTCTTGCCTGTGATGAACGGCCATGAGACTGCAGTCGGCCTCAGTGAACCGAGGCAAGTGGTGACTGGCAGTGGCCAGGTCTGAGGCGACTTGGGGATAGTGGGTGGAGGGTTCCCCAGGGAGGGGAGACCCTAAGACCAGGGGGGTACTGCAGGGGTGCAGCACCCTCAGCTAGAGGGCGCCGGGGTCCGGGAGGGACATGGGGCCAGTGAGAGGAGCGAACGTCGGCCGGCAGAGGGCGCTCCGGGACCTGGAGAGCTAATTCCCGAGAAGACCAGACCTGGGCGCTGCCGGGTAAGTGGACGACATCGCTACGAGGAAGATTAACATTGAAAGAGAAATTTGCTGAATTGAGTGAGCGTTTGGAAAAAGCCCCATTGAAGCCTGCCCAAAAATTATTAATTTTAAGAATGTATATTTTACCAAGATTTTATAATTTACTTTTAATAGAACCCCCTATGTATATTTTAAACGAATTAGATATTTTAACAAGAAAGATTGTTAAAGAAATTTTACATTTGCCCCAATGCACAACTGATGGAGTGTTTTATTCTAGAAGTAGGGATGGGGGATTGGCATTAACAAAATTTGCAGTCCAGATCCCTAATATGATGGTTAGAAAATGGAGAAGGCATATAAGTTCCAGGGATGATTAGATAGATTTATCTTATATTTATGTTGGAGAAAATTTAGTCGAGAAGATTTTAGCGGTCAGTGCGTCTGTACCATTGCCAAACAAATGGAGGGAGGAAGAATTTTTAAAATGGTGAAATCTTAGATGTCAGGGGGTGGGGATTCACTATTTTAGAAACTATCTAATTAGTAATTCATTTTTTAAAAATTTTAATCAAATGAAGTCAGGATCTTTTATTGCAGCCCTTCAATTGAGAACCAATGTGTATCCGACAAGGGAGATGTTAGCTAGAGGGAGGGTAGGAGTCAATGCCCAATGCAGATGGTGCGGTAAGGTGAAAGAAACTGTGCCGCACATCTCTGGACAGTGCTAGAAGACCAAAGAGATGAGAATTAGAAGGCATAACAGAGTGGTGCAAGGGGTTGTAGACAAAGTTGGAAAAATGGGAATGAAAGTCATAGTGGAGCCACATCTAAGGAACAGGAAGGGAGAATTGAGAAAACCAGATTTGATATGTTTTAAGAACGATATGGCAGTGGTGCTCGATGTAACAGTGAGGTGGGAGGACAACGCTGGAAGTTTGGAGGTAGCCCACGAGGAAAAGGTGGCCTATTATAGTGAATTGGAGGAGGAGATTAAGAACCTAACGGGAGTTAATAATATCCACTTCTCTGGACTTGTAATTGGGGCTCATGGCAAGTGGAGTGAAACTAATAATGGAATTTTACAGATTTTAGGAATTGAGAAGGCTAAAAATTTTAAAGAAAATATCTGTAGACTTGCATTTTATTCCACTATAGACATGATGGCTATATTCAGTGACAAGTGAAGATCCTGGATATCCCATTCCAAGTATCTCACTAAAACTAAATTTTAGCTTTTTTTTTGTCTCTATATTTTAACTTTGGATTGGGTTGTTTTAGTACACAAAATCCTTGGTTATTTATTACTATCTGTCCCTTGGTTTTAAATTGAATAATAAATAGTTATTTTATGGATTTATCCCGTTCTTAAATTATTTTTAACTTATTGGATTGGATGGCGGACTGGCCGCTTAAAGTAACCAGGAAAGAGCAGGTAGTCAAGCCTGTACATAAATAGCTGTACCTCACCCCCCGACTTGTGTAATGGGGATTACAACACTTCCTTTCTCTCCCCATTTGTCTGTCTTGTTTATTCAGATTGTAAACCCTTCAAGGCAGGGATTCTCTCTCCTTATGTGATGTAATAGCCTGGGGTCTCCAGGGACTACTGGAATATAAATAAAAGGAGAGAAAGGATACAAACAGACCTGGAATAAAAATGGTAACCCGAATGCACCAATGGCCTCTGCACTTTAATGCATGGGGCGGGTGGGGGGAACAAAAGCTAAGAAAGTAAAGCTTGCCAGTGCCAGAAGGGCTAGGGCGTGATACGGTCATAAACTGCGAGGCACTGACTGGGAAAAAATCCGAGGGCAAGAGCAGACTGTAAAAACTCCAGCTCACTTTTTGGCGGCAGACAGGACAGTAAATAGAACTGGGGGAAGTAGGTCAGAGAGCACAGATCACTATGGCACTGTACGAAGGGCTAGAAAGTAAACCACCTAAGTGATTAAGACAATGATTTGTGCAGAAAACAAAACTCTGCGATCGGAGATGAGATGTCTAGACCTTAATGACATTCCTTGCCTGAATAGGGTGAGTGGGATTTGGCCTTGTGACAACAATGAAAGGGTTAGTCATTTGTGAGAACAGAATGTTTGACTTCTATTTTCTGGGCTGCAACTGGCTGACATTTTTCTACTGCTCAATCCAGAGCCCCCTAAGATTGATGGAAAGACTCCCATTAACTACAACGTGGTGGGTTCAGGGCCCTAGCAAGAGTATTGCAGCTCTTGATCGAGGAAGGGATCAAAGGCTGGTGGGTATTAACAAAGGTGATGACTAAGGTATAATATGGCTTCTTGTCAAGTACTGAGCTGCAATGGTAATTCTTGCAAATTCTGAACATCCGAGCTCTCTGTACACCTGATTACAGTGGCGTTGGAATGATTTTTATAGTGGGAGCGCTGAGAACCACTGAACAAAACAGTAAACCCTGTACATGATGGAAACCACTTCATCCCAAGGGATACTGCCACACCCCCCAGCATTCCTGTCTGAAATACCCTACTACTTACTTTGTAATGCTTCTTCATTCATTCATTTATGGATGCATGTTTTGGCTTCTCCACATTGTATCTTTATAGTTATCAGATTTGGCCCATTTCAGAGTCTTAACTGACTTTTAGCAGGTCTTGTTTTCATGGTGAAAGTCACAAAACTGGCTCTAAAATGTTCTTACTGGAAAAAAGCCATTCCCCGAAGACCTATTAGTTCATAAACCATATTACAGAATACAGGTCAACTGAACCCCTCCTGGAGAGGATCACCTTCCCTATGGACACACGGCAATGCAGATCAGTAATGTCAATTCAAACCTCACCATAAGTCTTACAAGCTCAAGAAATTCACATGTTATTCCATGAAAAATAAATTACCTTCTACAAAATAATTTGTGGCACACTCTACTGAAGAACAAGGACTCCTTACTTTTGAGGCAACTTGAGCAAGTGCAATATTTGCACACCACCATAAAAGAGGTTGTCAAAGGAATGTGTCTGTCTTGCCAATAAGGTTCAGTCCAATCCACAATACTGCGTCTGGGATCTCTAAATGAGTCTAGAGTTTTGTAGGAACTGGATGAGCACTCGATAGACAAATTTGTACTGAGCGATGGTCTGAATCATAAACATCCTCTGCTCCCGTAGGTGTCTCAGCATCACCGGAACATCCACTTTCTGGAAAGTGAAGGTGATAAAGATGTGAGGCTGTGTGTTAATTAAACCCAACATCACCAGAACCCTCCGTTGACTAAGTGTAAGGAAAGAACAAAGATAACTCATTTATAATGAATCACCACAGTTTGTTTTGGCCTTGCCTTCCACATAATAGCAAGGAATATACATATATATTATACACACGATATGAAAGGATACCAAGGTTCCAATCCTGCCTCCACTGAAGTCGGTAGTAATTTTAACATTAATTTCAATGGGTTTAACACTAAACACCTAGTGTCTTCCAGCTATTTATCAGTTCTCTCATATGGTCTCGCTGATTGAGAGTATAAATAAAAGGTAATTCAGGGAACAGCAATCTCTTAAAATCCTACCTGGAGGCTTCTTGTTAAATATAGCCACATTCAGCTTGTCAAAAATTAACCAATTTTGTCCCGTTACCTGACAGGTCATATGCTGGGAAAATGGAGAATTTCAATAATCAAAATTTAATTTCTTGGTTCAACTCCCCTCTGCCATCCATTATAGGCATGGTAGCCATTTGCAGTCTGATTCAGGGTCAGTTTTACTTATAGACGAAGGACATTAAGGTTCTACAAATCACGGGATGCAAGAGTCCAAACAACACTGGGTCCTTGGCCAGAACAGAAGGTTTGGCAAATATACCATGACAGTATAATGCACCTATTGATCCCTCTTTTCAGGCCACTCAGTTCCTCACCAAAAAAGAGGAAAGTCACTGGCATTATTCCACAAAACCCAGAAACCTGACACTTGACAGAGATGCTCTGTCCTTTAATTGTCAAAGTCAGGACATGAACCAGATTGTGTGAAACACAGAGAGGCTTGCAAGATGAAGCATTAGAATTCACTGGAAAATGTATGAAGCATTAGCATTTTATTGCCTGGACTGAGAGAGCAAAAGAAGAAAAAACAACCTGGGTAACTTGTTAGAGCAGGTATGTGAGGAGTAGTTCAAAAATCATTTAGCTATAGCTCTCAAAACTACCAAGGCCCAAATTGAGGAACCAAAATACTATGCATACAGGAAACTTAAAGCACTGAGGAATTCATTCCTTTGGTGTACATAATTCTTTCCATAACAACAAGTTCATAATTTCTGTTGTAAGCTATTTTCATTAACAAATGGGAGCATCAAATTTGGGTGGAATGTGGATGCTTTGGGGGATAAAACTAGCACAAACCTTCGAGAAGACAACAGCCAAGAGGTTTGCATTCAACCTCCACAATACTATGGACCCTGTTCCAAACAACAGCTGTGTGTTGTCTCTTACATGCCGAAAGAGGAAAACCCATGCCTCTGTAAAGCAGGGGTGGGCAAACTTTTTGGCCCGAGGCCACATCGGGATTCAAAATTGTATGGAGAGCCAGGTAGGGAAGGCTGTGCCTCCCCGAACAGACTGGCCCCGCCCCATTCACCTCCTCCCACTTTCTGTCCCCTGACTGACCCCCTCAGAATCCCTGACCCAACCAACCTCCCCCCACTCCTTGTCCCCTAACCAACCCCTCCAGAGACTCTCCGCCCTTAGCCCCCCCCCCCCGCCTAAGCCCCCTGCTCCTTGTCCCGACCACCCCCTCCAGAGACCCCACATCCCTAATCACCCCCAGGACACCACCCCCATACAACCCCGCTGCTTCCTGTCCCGTCCGCCCCAACCCCTAGCCACACCCTGACAGGCCCCCTGGGACTCCCAAAACCTATCCAACTCCCCTGTTCCCCATCCCCTGACCACCCCACCCCCCCGAGGCCCTCTGTCCCTTATTCAATCCCCTGGCCCCCTTATCACACCGCTCAGAGCAGCATGTCGGAACCAGACACGCTGCCCCACTGATCCACCGGATGCACAGTCCCACCCCCCAGAGTGCTGCTTGCGCGGTGCACTGAGGCTGCAGGGAAGGGGGAGAAGCTAGCCTCCCCAGCCGAGAGCTCAGGGACCGGACAGGACGGGCCCGTGGGCCGTAGTTTGCCCACCCCTGCTCTAAAGCAATGCTATACTACACTTTTCATTCCGGAAGCACAAGCTGGAACTAACAAAATCTTTTGGCTGAAGTCAGCAGCATTACAATAACGAGGTCAGGGCACAGGGACAGGGATATAATTGGTTCGGCCTTTAGCCACCAGAGGGTTTCTGTAGTAGGAAACTATTGTGGTGTCCATGCATTACGGGAATTGTTTCCAGAAAGTGAAAATGATTTTTTAAATATTTTCACTCTCTCGTATACGTGTCTGTACGTAAAACAATGGGGCCCCCTAGTTTTAATTAGATAAGCCCAAACTGACATGATAACAAATGTTCCCTCTAAATGTTGTGTGTACTGAGCAGGTTACAATCTGTGCTGGACGCTATATTTTTGTCGTTGGACAAGCTCACACTTGAAGTGAGGGATGTGTGGGGAAGGGGGCTGTGCGGGTGTGAGCGCACTGTGGAGCCCAGTCAGGTCCCTCACCTAATCTCCTACACAAGGGGCACCGGGGAGCTGCCACCGCCTCCTCCCCACCCGTGTCCCCCTGAGGTCTGAGACGCTTCCACTCCCCCAGCAGCGCGCCTGCACATGTTCTGTCACGGGCGGGACGGGGGCGAGCAGAACAGGTTCTTAAAGGGCTATGCCACATCCCTGCTGGAGCCACCACAGAGAAGATGAGAGTGGCAGTGCCTTGTATATACAAGATCGCTGCCCGGCTGTGCAGTTTACAGGGAACGCCGGAGATCACAACTTTAGAAGTGGAGCTATATTTATGCCAATCCACAAACGAGCTATTACGGAGACAGGGGTCCCAGTTTGGGTTAGATGTATTCCTGGAGGTTTCATCACATGATGATCCCTGAGGGTTGGCGACTCTAATGGGAGAGTAGTTATAGATGGCCCAGAAGTACCAAGGAGCGTAGAAATTGTGATGAGGATTTTCATTTTATTTTCAAATCTGTGGAGATGAGAGCGCAAGTGCCTGTTTTGGGTTTACGCAGTTAAACCACAGAGTGCCTCAGCATGGAATTTGATGGTTAGAAAAGCGATTTGGTCATGTTGAGCCAAGCCCTGTCAGAACTTGTCTGAACAACAAGACCAAAAAATAAAAAAGGGCAGCAAGCCAGTTTGGGCCTGTATAACCCACATTCCAGGCTCAGCGTTTGACAGTTTGTTGATTTCTGCTGGGCCAATAACATTTGGTGATCAGTCACTGTCTGTGTCATCACAACATGGGTCAGGCTTTGATTCATCTCCGAGCTCTTTTGTGTGCGTGTAACACTAAGCCTATGGCACATATCGAACTTCTACATTGACAGTCAGCCTTATGAGGATGTACAACAGGCCCTCCCCAAACTGTCTCAGGAGAGCTTAGTTAACCACTTTATTCCAGGAATGGGGGAATCTTGGATTCAAAGCCCATCAGAGTGTATCTATCAACAAGAGGTTAATAATGCTTTGTAAAGGTGAGAGTTAGTGAGATACAGAATTAAAACAATTACTAGCTTTGCTTTCCACACTACAAACGTATTTCTCACGTAAGGGGCATTGCAGCAAGGATCACTGGTTCACGTTAAGAGTGCCAGGTCAGTGCTAGATTCAGGTATACTGGGATCTGACTATGATGATTACTACAGTACATGTGTCTAGAAACTCTGCATTGTTGATCTATATAGTAGGACATGAAAAGTCCACACTCTCAACAGTAGTGAAAAATACAGGCTATGTTCCACCAGCAAGAGCATAGAAGCTACAATTTAAAAAGCTGCAGAGCAATTGATAACGTTGCCGTTAAAGCCCAGATCTGGGAAACGCGAGATCTGGTTTTATTACCAGCGCTCCCACAAACTTCCTGTATGACCACTGGCAAGATGGTTAATCTCAGTTTCCTCATCTGGAAAATGGGGATAACTACTTATCTATTTACCAGGTGGGTTGTGAGAAATTCCCCAATTCCCGAAGCTGCAAAGCGTTTTAAGGAGGTACTGTATGGAGTGTAAAGAAATTGGCAGTGCTTAACAAATGATGAGGAGAAAAGTCCACTGGCACTCATCCCTCGGTGCCAATAGGCACACATTCTTGAGTGATAAGCATTGTTTCACTTCTCACCCCTCCACACATCGGTATCAGATTCTCTAGTCCAACAAATAGATAAGGGATTGCTGTGAGGTACAGGTGAAACCATAATGTTGTGTGCCTATTGGTAACATCTGCTGCATTCTTTCACCTTTAATATCTATTTAAGGGGTTAAAGTCATCCACCAGTTCACTCCATGAAGGAAGCCCTTTCATTTCAATAGCTCTTTCCTGGAGGTTGGCATTGTACACCAACATCATCTTTTCCTTCAGGGCATAGCGTTTTTGCTGCACTGTTCCCCAACGACAAAGAACACAGCAGAACAACAAGTAGTTACATACTGTAACTTTTATGCTGTGGATATTCTAACAGAGTGCCAGCCAGTGTAATAGTTCTCATCATACTGGCTGTGGCCCATCCACCCTTTTTTCCTGTTATTTTTTGCGTTGCAGCTGAGCTTTGTTCCAGTCTAGAAGCCAAAGACAGTGAATATCAGAGACAGACAGAGACAGACAGACAGATACAGAGAGAGAAAAAAAAAAGAACAAGAACAAACACGCTGATCACAGGAGCTAGAGAACTAAATCAATTGTCCAAACCAGTCTGGAAGCCAGCACATTTCTCCAGCGTCTCTCAAGCTGTTCTGTCTCCAGATTGATCAATTAAGACAGGTACAGACCCATCTTACATTAGATTGTAAACTCAGCAGTGCTATATTAAAATAATAAAAATAAAAACAAACAATACCTACAAAATAGTCACGGTACACAGGGAACCTAGTGACAAATCTCTGCTCACTGTGTCTGGATACACGAACACAATGAGATGGATGGTCTTTTATAACTGGGTACCCCCAACACAAATGTAGTAAATGACTCAGTGCATCATCTAAGAGAAAATCAATTATTAAGGAGGAAGTTTACGTACTTCGTTATGTTCCAAGCAGCCAATCATCAGTTCTGTTAGGATAACCACCCCTGTCCTCCCCACACCTGCACTGCAGTGAACCACGATTGGTGGGTTGCAATTGTTGCTAGCATCCAACACGCTGTTGGTATGGCGACGTACCGACTGTATCTCCTCCAAATAGGCTGTAAGATAAAATGCAAATTATGCCGTAAAATCCTGTATGGCTTCACATAAAAGTTGAAAAATGGATGAGAGTCAGTTTTCTTTTTAAGTGACAATTAGTACAAGACACTAATTATTTGGCCACTGTGCACTGAACAGCACTGAATCCAGCGAGTACCAGCTGGGTGTCAATTATTACTTGGGAGTTTGGTCCCTTAAATTAAATAGTTCTTTTAAAAAAATTAAATTCTGTTTTCCCCTCTGCAAATCCCCAGCTCCCCAGAGCAGATGATTCTAGACATTACTTATAGCAATTCATGCTATTAACAGGCTGGGATCAAAAACAACAGCTAAGTCTCCTTGAAACTACTGCCTGCCAGTAGCGGATGAGAAGTGAGCATCCATCTGCCCCTCTCTTTCCCTTTCTTTCCCTTGTGGGATGAGTGAGAATGTCAACCGCGTCTCTAGTTTTTTGTTTGGACATTTTTTGGACAGTTCTCTGTGGCTTTCCTGTAAAAGTGTTAACGGCCTCAGAGTCCTCTTGTCTAGCTCTAATGCTCTCCAAAATAGTGGGTTTTTGCTTATTAAAGTATAAACATTTCAGATATCCTATTGACGCAGCTGGTTGAGTAATACAACGTAAACTAGGACACTCAGGATCTGACCCGAGTATGTCTCTCTCCCAAGTTTATTCCAGCAGGAATTGTATGAACCGCAGAAATGAAGTCTCTGGGCCTCATTCACCATTACACTGCACACGGTGCAGTTCTTCCCACCTGTGCAAACTGGGTGTAAAATGCCATCAAAATCAGAAAGGTGGCATTGTACACCTACTTTGCACAAGTGGAAGTGATTCCATTAGGTGTAGAGCCGTGGCGAATCATGACCTCTATGTCCAGCTGTCTCTATGGACAGCTAGGTTCTAATTTTAACAACTTCCCAATTGCTGCGGCTGAATGTTGGAAGACTGTACATTTAAAAAAAGAAAAAGCTTGGAAATATAATGAGAAATAGAGGAGCCCAACTTAAAGTGGTGGGTGAAAATTCCATTACTAACCCATAATACCCTGAGTCACTTCCTGGACAAAGCTGAAAATTCCATTTGCATATTCTTCCCTCCAGCTGTAAAGTTCAATAAAAGGGATGTACATTCCTTAGGGTCATTACAAGTAGCAGTACTATTACTGGCGTATTAAGTGTTAATTAGTAATAAAGTAGTAAGAAACAATGCTGAATTAATAAAAGTCAATACAATGGTTGCATTTTCACAAGTGTGAAATAATTTTGCCTCTCACCCAAAACTCCCATACTTCAACTATGATAATTAAAACGCCTTTTAGGCAGGTAGGGAGTTAACATTACTGCCCCTGACTAACAATTAGGCATATCCATTATTTTTATGACCCTACCTCCCCATTTGATCTCTTTCTTGGCTGGCCAAGCTTGTGAACGCCTTACAGGAATGTCATCAAGTTGAGTATATTTGTCTGGCTATACATAACTCAATAACTTTTGAATGCCACATCCCGTCAATTCCAAAATGTCAGGGAATGTTCTATACAGGCTAGAACCCCACTGATTTTGGAGAAAAATGGAAAACTGACAGAGGGGAAAATGGGGGACACATACATATCAAGCAGCCAGTTGATGGCAGTCATGAACACCTTCCAACATAACAATACAGTAAACCCTCGATTTAACGGACCTCGATTTAACGGACTTCGGATGCAACGGACAAAATTTTAAAGAAAGTCCGATGCATCTGAAATCCGTTTATCAAGGTCCGGCTGCCGGCTCCCCGCTGCTGCCTGGGTCCTGGCAGCGGGCGGGCTACCTGCCGGCGCTCGTCCGGGTCCTGCCTGCTGCCCGGGTCCTGGCAGTCAGCTGGAGCCCCTAGCCCTGGGGAGCGCGGATCAAGCCGCGCTCCCCGGGCAGCAGCTGGAGCCGCGAGCCCCGGGGAGCGCCGCCCCTGGAGCCCCAAGCATGGGGGAGAGAGCTCCTAGCCCCGGGGAGCGCAGATCAAGCCGCACTCCCCGGGCGGCAGCTGGAGCCGCTCTCCCCGGGCGGCAGCTGGAGCCGCGAGCCCCGGGGAGCGCGGCGCCTGTAGCCCCGAGCCCCGGGGAGCGAACCCCGAGCCCGGGAGAGCGCGGCACCTGGAGCCCCAAGCCGCGCTCCCCGGGCGGCGGCTGGAGCCGCGCTCCCCGGGGAGTGAGCCCCGAGCCCGGGGGAGCACGGATCAAGCCGCGCTCCCCGGGTGGCGGCTGGAGCCGCGCTCCCCGGGGAGTGAGCCCCGAGCCCGGGGAAGCACGGATCAAGCCGCGCTCCCCGGGCGGCGGCTGGAGCCACGCTCCCCGGGGAGTGAGCCCCGAGCCCGGGGGAGCACGGATCAAGCCGCGCTCCCCGGGTGGCGGCTGGAGCCGCGCTCCCCGGGGAGTGAGCCCCGAGCCCGGGGAAGCACAGATCAAGCCGCGCTCCCCGGGCGGCGGCTGGAGCCATGCTCCCCGGGGAGTGAGCCCCGAGCCCGGGGGAGCACGGATCAAGCCGCGCTCCCCAGGCGGCGGCTGGAGCCGCGCTCCCCGGGTGGCGGCTGGAGCCGCGCTCCCCGGGGAGTGAGCCCCGAGCCCGGGGGAGCACGGATCAAGCCGCGCTCCCCGGGTGGCGGCTGGAGCCGCGCTCCCCGGGTGGCGGCTGGAGCCGCGCTCCCCGGGGAGTGAGCCCCGAGCCCGGGGGAGCATGGATCCAGCTGCGCTCCCCGGGCGGCGGCTGGAGCCGGGAGCCCCGGGGAGTGCGGCGCCTGGAGCCCCGAGCCCTGGCCGCAAGCGGGGACTGGGGCCGGGGTGTATGGGGGTCCAGGGCCATTTTTTTTTTCTGTTTTATTTTTTTTTTAAAAATCGGCGGCTTTTTGGCAGAGGGGAGTACTGTATAGTAAAACCTCGAAATAAGGACTAATTGGGCAGGCTGGGTTTTTTTTTCTAATTATTAAATAACGGACTTTTGGGTTTAACGGACACCCAGTCGCCCCAATTAGTCCGTTAAATCGAGGTTTTACTGTACTTCAATCTCATCTCTGCTCATTCTCCCATTAGAGTTTAACATATTGACACCCTGAGTGACTTATCTCCCAGATAAATAACAGTGGGGAGTAAGAGAAATAGGGGTCCTTGGTATGGAGGAGGGAGGAAGGGAGAGCACAGACTCTATGGTTGGGGATGGGGAGAACTGAAGACCATTTAGAGAGGCAGGGGGCATACAGCCCCTAACATGGGAGGAAAGGCTAGACAGAGCCCTGGGGAAAGGGAAAATATAGGGGAAGGGGTGCACACAGAGTGTCTGCCTTGAGGGAAAGAATGGGGAGGCCCTGGAATGAGAAGGGCACACAAACCCTGGGATGGGGGTGAAATGCAAATGGAGGGGAAAGGAGCACACAAAGCCACTGGCAGTGGGGAGAAAGGGGGGGGAGTTACAGGGAGCCCCTGAAATACAGGGGGATAGGAGGATAGCACACAGGAAGCTTATGGGTTGGAATAAATAGAGGGAAGCCAGAAGCCCCTGGCATGTGCAATGAGTTTGGCCAGCAGAAGGTACAAAGTGTGCAATGCTCCCTTGGTTATTAAAAATGTTAATTGACCGTAAAAGTGCATTAATTAAGGAATCTTACATAAAAAGCCTTGGACTTCTTCTGGACAACCATGATCAGGCCACTCAGTATATTGCAAGTGCCACACTGTCCTCTCCTGCCCAGACAAAAGATGCTTGACCTTCAGCCCAGTAGTAGCATAGCATCCAGAATCCGTGCGGAACTTAGTTGTCACCTTAAACTTCCCATAAGTGGCTGAGCTGTGCTTAGAGCCCAGTTTAGGCCAGTAGCGATGACTCTTGCTTCTTCCTCCTTCCTGAACCACAAAAAGCAAAATTAAAATGATTCTTCTTGTAGTGTCACAATTATAATTCTCACAAACAGAACCACTTGTGCAGCTACACTGGGCACTCCGATTTATCTTCTCTCGTAAGAGAGGAACAAGGGGCTTCCCAAGAAACTGAATGGCATTAAATGTAAAATGCCACATTTTACAAAATATATATTTAACCTGTGGCACCTCAATGCCACAAAATATAATTTAGTCCAAGAGTTTAGATGGCTCAAGGCTTGAACATTTATATGGGTAATGAGAACATCATTACATTAAAGCAGGCCCACCAACAGGGGCAATTGCCCAGGGGTCTGGCTGATTTAAATCCAGGCCCTTTTAAATCGTCCAGGTGGGCTACAAGGCTCCTAGGCAAGCATGACTACTGTGGGCCCCATGCTTTGGGGACCCTGCGGGCCAGCGTGATTGATTCATCACCCAGAATTGCTGTCGGCAGGCCTACATTAAAGAGACTAAAAAAAAAAAAAATCTAAGGAAAAAACTCTCATCCTTCAGGGCATACGTCAACTTCTGATTGCAACAGGTGAGGAAGAAACTTCCCCAGATAACTGTCCATTAAAAGGATCTGTCTCTCTAACCTCTGACAATCTGGTACTGGTGAGCTAGACAGAACACTGGGCTAATGTGGTATTTTAATTCCTACGTTCTGATAAGGCAGCAGGGTTCAAAGCTGGATGTAGTGTTAGTTAGCGACGTGGGCCAGTTTTTATAACAAAGCACACAGTTCTTGGATTACAATAAAAACAGCTGTTTTGCTTGGCATAGGAATAAAAAGATATTTTTATTTTTATTTTTTTTTAACTGGACACTTCTCCAGGAGCAACAGCTTCTGGTCTCTTGTCAGCGATAAGTGCGACGGATGGTATGCAGAACTGGCCTTGGATGGCTGGGAATAAAATGTCATTTTAACCAAGAGCAGTTCAGGGTTCTCATTCCAATGGAAACATTTTTGCTTTGTTTGGCTAACCAAAGTCTTACAACTGAACTGAAGCTTGGTGGTTGTTGTTTTTTATTTTAGTAAATGACAAGCTAAATACTAGAGAGCTATAAAAGACAAGGTCACAGCAGTAGATTATCTCCAGACAAGTGTTCAAGGGGAATAAAAGAAGAAAATAAAAGAATTGCTAAAGAAAAACAGATGATTGGAATGGGAAGCAGTAACAATGGTAGAGTTGCTCACATTGAGAAAGAATTGCTCTATGTAATTTTACGTACCTCTTCAGCTGTGACCATGGCTATAACATTCACTCCCTGTTCCCACACCATCTGCCAGAAGTCATGGCATGTGTGTGGCAAAGGTCCTTGTGTGGCTATATAGTGCCATTCTTCCCCATCTACAGTAACCTAGGAGTCAGAAAAAAATACAGTTAATGCCAAACTTTTCTGCAATGCCTGTGCTAATACTATTTTTAAATGTAAATGAATAGAATAAAACCTTTTACTCTTAAGTTTCCACACTAATCCATCCTGTCAGCAAAAAATTAACCCCTGGGTATGTACGACTCCTCTCCTATCACAATGAGTACAAGGGCCTGGGCAAACAAAAAGACACCCACAAGATTCTATACAGCTGGCCCTTTGAACACAGACATCCACAGGGCCAGTTTACAGCAGGGACCAAAAAGCAGAAGTTTCAGAGAAGCCAGAAAAACGGTTACCTACCTTTTCATGACTGTTCTTTGAGATTTGTTGCTCATGTCTATTCCATTCTAGGTGTATGCATGCCGACGTGCACACTGGTTGGAGATTTCTGCCTTAGAAGTATCCATAGGGTCAGCTGTAGCATCCCTTGAGCTCGTGCATTGATATATTAGGCACTGTCGACCCTATACCCTCTCAGTTCCTTCTTGCTGGCAGCTCTGGGAGAGGGGGCCTCTGCTGGATCATGTCTTTGTAAAAGACCATATAGGGCGGTTCAGAGGTAAGCATCCTAATCCTGGTGGACAGATGTTATTGCAACCAAGAAGAAAGCAGGAAGTCAGAGGCTCAGAGGGGGGTCCTGTGAGCCATGACTGCCCAAGATTCAAGTCCCACAGGGGGACGGGGTCCCTGACGTGCAGGTAGAGGTACTCAAGGTCCTTGAGGAACTGGGCAGTCATGTCCTGGGCAAAAACTGACCAACTCTCGAGTGGCTGATGGAAGGCCAGGATAGCAGCCAAGTGGACCTTGACAGATGAAAGGGACAGGCCTTGGAGCTTGAGATGCAGAAAGCAGTCCAGGATTAACTGCAGCAAGGCGCACTCAGGCCGAATGCCTTTATCCGAGGTCTAACAAGAGAACCGCTTCCATTTGGCCAGGTAGGTCGCTCTGGTGGAGGGCTTCCTGCAGCCCAACAGGACCTTTTGGACACCGGCCTAGCATTGCTGCTCCTCTGCATTTAACCATGCAGCAGCCAAGCAGTCAGGTGCAGCATCTCCAGGCTCAGATGCAGAAGACTGCCATGGTTTTGGGACAGCAGGTCTATCCTGAGTAGTAGCTGCAATGGAGCATCCACCGAGAGGTCCAGAAGCGTGTTGAACCAGTGCTGGTGTGGCCAAGCCGGTTCTATGACAATCACCCTTGCCCTGTCCTGCTGGATCTTCATGAGGCATACAATTGAGCCCTGGACCACGGCAACAGAAAACGGGTGCCTTTGTCGATCCCCCGAACCGAGCAGAAAACGTGGCATTTCCTTTTGTGCCTGGACGCAAACAGGTTCACCTGGGGAGCTCCCCACCCATGGAAGAGGATGCTGACCACTTCTGGATGGTGGGAAAACTCATGGAGAGAGATGAGAAGGTCTTGCTGAGTTGTCAAAGTGTTCCTGGCCCCAGGAAGGTGTGTGGCTATGAGATGGATGTTGTGTTGCACACAGAACTCCCAAAGCCTGAGGGCTTCCTGGCAAAAGGGCAGACAACCTGGCCTCGCCTTACTTGTTGGCATAGAACATAGCCGCTGTGTTGTCCATCAGAACCTGGACCACTCTGCTTTCTATGTGAGGTAGGAAGACTTGGCAGCCCAGGTGAACCGCTCCGAGCTCTGTGACGTTGATGTGTACGGAATGATCATGACTCGACCAACGACCTTGCATGCTGAGATTGCCCAGGTGAGCTCCCCACCCCGGTCCAAGGCATCGGAGATAGGGGTCACCGATGGGGACGGAGCCACAAAGGGAACTCCCCAAAACACCAATGCAGAATTCTGCCACCAGGTGAGTGATGACAGTATGTGGTTCGGGACCCTGACCATACGGTCCACGCTGTGTCTGTTGGGGACGTAGACTGATGCCAGCCATGCCTGCAGGGGCCTGAGGCAGAGCCATGTGTGCTGGATCACATAAGCGCAGGCTGCCATATGGCCCAACAATCGCAGGCACCTGTGAGCAGTGGTGAGAAGGTGGGCTTGCATGCACGAGACGAGGTCAGCCATGGCTTGGAACCAAGCCTTGGGGAGGAAGGTTCAGGCCTGAGTAGAGTTGAGGACTGCTCCAATGAACTCTGTGTTGCACTCGACTAAAGGTTGACTTTTCCTTGTTCATTAACAGTCCCAGGTCGCAACAGCTGGAGCAAACCAGATCAAGATGTTGCTGCAACTGATCCTAGCTCTGGCCCTTTATTAGCCAGTCACTGAGGTACAGGTAAATTTGACCACCCTGGCACCTCAGGTAAGCGACCCCTGGCTTTATGCATTTTGTAAACACACTTGGGACTCATGAGAGACCGAAGGGCAGCTCCATGCATTGGAAATGGTGCTGAACCAGCACAAAATGGAGGAAGCATCTGGTGCCCTGGGAAAATGGAAATGTGCGTCTCCCAGATCCAAGGAGGGAATAATGGAGGCCAGATAGACCATGCAAAATTTTAATTTCTTGAGAGACTTGTTGAGCTGGCGCAGGTTCAGAACCATGTTCAGGAGAGGGTGAGGATCGGAGCTTGCTTGCAGAGTGGTACCTGAGAGACCAGTGCCATGACAGGTAATGATCCTGCACTGGGGATAGAGAACTGGGGGGAGGAAGAGCCGGGAGGGTGAATCAACGCCTGGAAGACTGCCTAGGCAATGGTGATCTGCGCCGTGGCGATTTTTGGTGGGAGGCCCAACAGTACCATAGGTACAGGGATCAGCGTTGTGACTCAGATGTCCTGTGCCTTCAAGGTGGAGACCTTGGCATCAGGAACCTGTGTCTTCTTAACTGGGGACTGAGGCTATGGTCTGAGGCCCCGGTGATGGGATCAGGGACCGGGGACACTCGCTGCTTTAGAGGGCGATCCCATAACTGGCTTGCCCGTAGATACCGAGGCCTTAGCTGGGTCCGTCGCCTTGCTTGGCGTCTGTGGTGCCGGCCGGCTTACTTGCTCTTTGACTGCTGGGCCCGCTTCGGGCACAGGTGACCCCATTAGGGCCCAGGACCGCCTGTCACTCCTAGGACTCGGAGATGGGTCCCCCACTGGGCTAGGGGCTCCGACCACAGCAGTATCCCCAAGCAACTCCAGATCGGGCACAGGGCCTGACGGGTCCTTTCCACAAAGCCCCCATTTTCTGCGGTGCCAGCAGGCCCGTCGACTTTGACTGTTTCTTAGGCACCGGGGAGGGGGAACAGTGCGGGGGTGGATTCCGGTGCTGGCAGTGCACTGTGCGCCAGTGCCAAAGTGCCAGGTGTGGAGTCCGATCCAGAGGGCTCCGAAACAGGAAGAAGCGCAGCCTCCACGAGGAGGGCTCTCAAGCGAATATCCTGCTCCTTTTGAGTTCAAGGGGAAAGTTTTTGCAGATCCTGCACTTTGCCTTTCTGTGGGACTCTTCCAAACACTTCAAACAGCAATCATGAGAATGGACCAGACATGAGCAAGCCCTCTGGGCACTAGGCAGATTGTACATACATTCCAAAAGAGACTGCACCGCTGCAGATAACATACAGTTTTGTAAGCACCATTTGAACATTTTGCATTAGGAAAGCCAAAGGCTGATTAGTCCTCTGATGTCACTAGATTTGATCATGCTTAATTATTTTATAATGGACAAAAATTATTTCTAGAAAGTAGTCCCGTTCTGTGATCACTTTCAAAGTTGCAGTTGAGCCTGCTCCCAAATCATCCAGTTATGTCACCCATTGCACATAACACATTGGTCTGATACGCCAGCAGCCACTAGCAATGAAATACAGCAAGAATGTCTGAATTTCCTTTGAATTTCTCTTCCTCTACTAATTTATGTTTTCACTTCAGTGGTTGCAATTTATCATAAATAGATATGGCACATTTAACAGTTTTTCCAAGAGTAAATTATGAAAATCCTTTCCCAGTACATATAATTGACCTAACAGATCTTGAAAAAAATGCTTTTGGTGTGTTTGCACTGCAGCATATAAATAGGCAATTAAAAATAATATTTGAGACAACATTTACATGCTCTGTACTGTGCAATAACTAAAATGTACTGTTAGATCACCTGGAAAATTCCCATTTAAAATATATTATTTGTAATCCTCCTACGAAATAAATCTTCTAAAATACTTAGATAATTTAAAATTGACTTGCTGGTTTGTGTATAAATTTGCCATCTTAATACTATTACCTACTAAATTTCACTTTTTTTTTTCATATCCAAACTATTTTACAATTCTACAGGTAAAAAAAAAAATGAAGAACATTTAAAAAGTCACTACACCTATTTTTTTAAAATACCTATAGCAGCTTAAAAACAAAACCAAGTGAACCAATTATTTTGACAAAATTAATATCTATATATATATATATATATATACACACTGTCTCTCAGACTGGGACCTCTAATTCCAAATGTCAGCTCAGAGCAACTTTTTACTGACAAAGTTATAAATCCCTGAGAAAAAGATTTATATCATAAGTGCTGACTCAACCATAGATATCAAGGTTCTGGCAGCCAGAGCTATAAAGAACAATCAATAACTTTGACAAAATTAAGTGTGTACCATACTTGAGATGCAAGTCTTTGTATAAATTTTAGAAAAGGAATGTCAGTTTAGCTCCTACTGCTGAAACAACACTCAACTTAGATGTTTGGCTTTTGCACTTAGATGCCACAATGATTAGAGCTGTATTGTTTTCACTATACCAAGAAAGGTTTTTTCACCCTTAAATCTAGCTCCTTTGTTTTCTAATCAATCCTGTACGGATAGTGATTACAATCTGTGGGGCAAATCCAGATAACTGATGAACAGTGCTTAGAAACACGTGAAATTTCAGATACTCGACATTTGGCCCCGTATTTGCATACATAGCTGTGTTCAATATATGATGTTTTTATTTGATTGCATTTTTGTGTAATATGGACCTGATCCAAAGTCCACTGAAGTCAATGGGAATCTTTTTGGATTATGCTCTACGTGGCGCAAAAAGATAAGAGGGTTTTTAAAAAATCCATAACTTAAATAAAGATTTGTGCCCCTGTATTCGGACTGTGCTTAACATCTTGACAGGATAGGGCAGTGTTAAGTAAGCAGAGAAGTGCTGACAACCCACAGGGACTGCAGACTTAGTGGTGGTGGGGGGAAAGGGGGTGTCATGATCCTCCAGGCATGGATCTTATCAAAATGATATAGAAGCTGTCTTGGTCTTCTGGTCGAAATATCCAGTCTCCTGGCATCTGATAGGATAGAACCATAAATAGTCTGTAGGGAGAGTGATGCCTGGAATGTTTACTGCATTCTAATGCTCTGACTGCAGGTTATTAAAGATTGAGTATTGGGCTGCAAGCACATACTTTATGCTATGGAGGTAAATGTCACAGATGCGATTTCACCTTCTAAGCAAAAAGATCATCTGCTTGGCTTCTGTAACCGGCACTTGGAGTTCAAGGAGGAAATACTGGCAAGAGCCAGAGTGTCAGATACTAAAACGTTAGTGCACGTTCTTGCATGCTCCCTAGATCTCAAATGAGTGTGCATCAAATAGTGACACACAAGATGAAATGTGGACTCTTAAACTTGGCTGGGGAAAATTCTTTTTCTGATTGATACCACCTTATGGGCACAATTTATATTGGTAGAATTTTTTTCTCCCCAAAATTAGATGAAAACAAATTTGATTCAATAATTCATCATTTTAGCAATGGCAGATGATGCCAAAAACCCCAGGACTCTGGTGGGAAACCAGGATCCTGGTTTAGAAAGATATTTTGAATCAACAGGATTTAACATTGTAAATCATTACTAAGATTAGCTATTCTCTTTGGACTTAAAGGCCTTTCTTCCATGAAGGTGTAGATGAACAAAATGTTTTATTTATTATTATAATTTGATTTTTTTTCATTTAGTTTTTGACAACGGGAATGCCACATGCCAGATGTCAACCGCATGCCAGCCTGGCACGAACTGAGAAGTACTACTTTCTCTCAGAACAGAGTGATAATCACCAAGGGGCCTTGAAAAGCTGTTATTGGAACTGAGAAGATAAAAATGAGTTTGCAGCCACCCTGAGACAGCTTACTGCTGAAAATGACTATATAGCAGGCTTACAAGCAGCATACAGGATCAGACTGTATCTAAAGCATTCATACAATGAATTTCTGAACAGTAACGTAACTTCATTTTACAAAACTCCTATTTGAAACAAAGCAATACGAATGCTCATATGACCAGTGTAAAGGAGAGAGCCATTATTTTAGGGGTCTGATTTACTAGATCACTTGAGTACTGGACATGCTCAAAAGGCAAACATGCATTTAACACCCCTACATTTTAAAAATCAAGCCCCATAAGTTTTAAAACAAAGATAGACACTTTGGGGCCAGACCTACTGATTCAGTGCACGCCCCTTCTCCCTGCAGGTTTCCATTTAAAGTTTCCCTTGGTAGAAGCACTGCCTAATCTCCTCCCTTGGGAAGAAATTCCCGCTGGCCCAGCTGCTTCGGCAGGATCAGGGTGATGGAAATTGCATGGGTCTGAACTAATATGGGTAGAGCTAGCCCATAAGATGCGCTGAATGCCCTTTTCAGCTTAATGCAAGCATTCAGCCGCTAGTCTATGCAGCATTGCAACGGACAAGGAAATTTCTGTACAATGGTTTCTAGGTCCCAGAAATGTAATAAACACATTAATTCATGATGGTTCACTGAGCCTTGAAATTAGGAATGTGATGTAGTGACATTGTCATCCCAGGTAAAACAACCTGAACGTTTTTTCCTTTTCTTTTTTTTTTCTTTTTTTTTTTTTTAAAGAGAATCCTAGATAGATGTGAGTAAATGACTTTTTGCAAGCCCTCTAATGTTAGAAAACAATGGCCATCCCTGTAACAACATACCCACTCCCCCAAACTTTCTTCATGTGCCATGTGATGCTTCAAAAGCCTTTACCTTTATGTGTGAGGCATTTATGTAGCCTGTATTATTCTCTTTGGTTGGCACCAGCTCCACTCTGTTCTCCTCATAAGGAACGACTTCCCTGATGCGGTTGCGCTCAGCATTTTCAGGCAATGCTGCAGTGGTGAAGATCCCATCTGCCTTTTTCTTTGGAATCTGCTCATATTCGGTGAATACCATCCCCTCTTCCAACTTCCTCTTCAAGATTTTGCACTGTGATTTAACAGAAGGAGAGGAATACTCTCATCAATTAATTTTTCGAGACAGAATGATTGCAAAAGTATCACAGGGCAGTATTTTATCTCAAAACAGAACAAATCATCAAACTACGCTATTCCTGTCTTTTTGCTTGGAGCTATACTGCTTACTACACACAGTTTTAAGTTGTCTGAGAATGCGTAACTCTGTCTGCTTCCATGTAGTTAAATCAGCAGAGAATATTATGTTTCTAGTACATTCTCTTTTTATAGTTCTAGATTCTGGTGCTAAATAAAGCAAAAACCGTCTAGTTACAATCCTGATTCCATAAATGGACTTATCTCAAGTATATTTTTGCAAAAATTCTCTTTAAAAATAATCACTCTTTCTTTGATATGAATTTAGGTCCACGTTTTCAAAACATGGCCTTAATTTGTGCATTGCCATTTCTGTGCACATACAAAAAAAGACAGTTCTTTTTTTCCGTAATTGGTGTTCCTCAAGATGTGTTGCTCATGTCCAACTTAGGTGACTCCCAGCAGTACCGCTGGAGGCAGGTAAGGAGTTCATGGACATGCAGATTACAACACAGTTCTGCCGAACCCAGCATCATTCCTGGCCCGCTGGGTGATGGCATAGTGGGCCGCAAACGTGTGTGCACTGAGGACCACATTGTGGCTTTACACGTCCTGGATTGGAACGTGAGCCAGGAAGGCCACAGAGGATGCCTGCACCCTAGTCAAATGGGCTCCGATGATCGGCAGCAGAGGGACTCATGCTAACTTATAGCAGGTCTGCATGCAAGAGGTGATCCAGTCAGAAATCCTTTGTGTGAACACTGGGAGGCCCTTCATCCTATCAACTGTAGAGATGAAAAATGGAGTTGACTTACGGAAAGGTTTGTCTGATCTAGGTAGAAAGCCAGGGCCCTTCTTATGTCCAAAGCATGAAGGTGCCTCTCCACTAATCTCATGGGGCTTAGGGCAGAAGACCGGAAGAGAGATATCCTGGCTCATGTGGAAAGCAGACATCACCTTGGGAAGGAAGGCCGGGTGGACCGTATCCTTATAGAAGACCCTGTACGGCGGTTCTGAGATCAGGGCTCACAGCTCAGAGACTCCCAGACTCGCCTCACTGATGTCATCGCCACCAGGAAAGCTACCTTCCAATGATAGGGAGCACAAGGCCAAAGGCTCAAAGGGCAGATCCGTGAGCCCAGGCAGAATCAAGAAAAGATCGCTCTAAGGGGCCAGGGACCGAACTTGAGGGAAAAGCCTCTCAACGCCTCTAAGGAACCTGACCACCATGTAATGGGAGAACATAGTCTGCCCCTGGATTGGTGGATGAAAGGCTGAAATGGCCGCCAGATGCACCCTGATAGAGGAGAGTGCCAGGCCCTTGTTCCTTAAATGAAGCCAGTAGTCCAAGATCGACTGCACCGAAGAATGCAAAGGGGAGATGCCCTGTTCAACCACTCAGTGGGAGACCGTGTCCACTTCGCCAGGTAGTTCTGCCTAATCGAGGACTTTCTACTCTCAAAGAGGACCTTCTGGACCCCAACCAAACAGACTCATTCATCCAGGTTCAGCCAAGCACCATTCATGCCGGGAGGTGGAGAAATGCAAGGCTGGGGTGCAAGAGTCGGCTGTGATCCTGTGACAGGAGGTCCCATTGGTTTGGCAGGAGCCATGGAGGGATCGCTGACAAACTTGACAGCGCCCCAAACCAGTGCTTGCGAGGCCTTGCCGAGGTGATTATGATAACCTGCGCCTTGCTCCTCTTGATTTTTGCTAGGACCTTGCTGATGAGCGGAGTCAGAGGGAACGCATAAATCAGGCTTCCTGCCCATGGCAGGAGGAAGGCATCGGAGAGGAAGCCCTTGCCCAGACCCTGTCTGGAGCAAAGCCAGTGGTACCTTCTGTCCTGCCTGGTGGCAAACAATCCACTCGGGGAGTTCCCCACCTCTGGAAAATCATGCTCGCTACCACTGGGTGGAGCAACAACTTGTGGTAAGAGGAGAAGTTCCTGCTTAGTTGATCTGCTAGCATGTTCCTGGCCCCCAGAAGGTGGATTCCGTGGTCAATGCAAAAGTCCGAGAGACAGAGTACCTCTTGGCAGAGGATCACGCTCTGCCTTGCCTGTTTATGTAGGACATCGAGACTATTGTCCATCGGGACACTGACCACTCTGCCCGACAGGTGAGGTAGGAAGATCGCACATGCTCTGCGCACCATCCTGAGCTCTTTGAGATTTATGTGTAGTATCGACTCCTCTGGGGACCACATATCTTGGGTCTGGAGGGTGTTGAGGCGCACCACTCAGCCAATGTCTGAATCATCCAAAACCCATTCGATTGAGGGAGGAGTGCTCACAAATGGACCTCCTTCCAGGACCGACCCCTTCCTGGGGTCAGTCCACCATTGCAACAAGGTAAGAACCATTGCGGGGATGGAGATGACCTTCTCCAGGTGGTCCCTGGACTGGGAGTAGACCATCACCAGCAATTGCTGCTGGGGTCGCATATGGAGCCTGGCCTGGCACACCACACACACTGCCATGTGACCTAGTATGAGTAGGCAAACCCTGGCTGTGGTCAGGGGAAATGCGGAGACTTCCACGATGAGGTCCATCAGTGCCCTGAATCTCTCCAGTGGCAAGAGAGCTCTGGCACATGATGAGTCGAGCAGAACTCTGATTAACTCTATCCTCTGTACCAGAACTAACGTGGATTTTTTGACATTCACCAACAGGCCGAGGTGACGGCACGTGGCTAGCAGCACCATGACATCCCCTTGGACCTGGAGTTGCCTTGATGAGCAAGTCATTGAGGTACAGGTAGATCTGGATATTCCGTGGTCTGCCGCCGAGGTAAGCCACCACCACCGACATGCACTTGATAAATACCTGTGGTGCTGTCACTAGGCCGAACGGAAGGACCGCAAACTGTGTTTGGGACTTACTGTGAACCAGAGGAAGCGTCTGTGTCCATTGAAGATGGTGATGTGTAAGTACACATCTTTCAGATAGAGGGTGACGTACCAGTCTCCCGGGCCCAGAGAGGGGGATGATGGAAACCACAGAGACCATGCAGAACTTCAGTTTCGCTAGGCAGCAGTTCAAGCCCCACAGGTCTAGTATAGGCCGCAGACCGCCCTTGGATTTGGGGATTAAAAAGTATTGGGAATAAAACCCCTTGTTCCTGTGCTCCACAGGAACTACCTCCACCGCACCCAGCTGTAATTGACCTCTTATACGAGAAGATTCTCCTACAGGGGTCCCTGAAGAGGGATGGGGAGTGGCAAGGGGGTAGAAAGTAACTGAAGGGTGTAACCCAGTGCCCGCCTCCATATTAAGGACCCATTGGTCCTATGTTGTAGACACCCATGCAGGGAGGAAGATAGAAAGACGGTTGGCAAACAGAGAGGAGGAAGGATCCGGGGAACAGTCTGGTAGGTCACCTATGGGTTGTCCGGTGGCTTCTTAGCCCACTTCCTCCTGTGCCTGAAGCTTAGGCCTCTTGGGCTGGAGGGGGAAGGAGAGGAAGGTAGCCAGTCCCTCCAAAGCTCCAGATACTGAGCGCACAGCCGGAGAGGGCTGAGCGAACCACCCATGGGTACCACTGTGCTGGCCACAGAGTCTGAGGCCACAGGCCCGGCTGCAGTGCCACCACCGCAGTCTGCACTGTAGGTGCCGGAGCCTGTCCTGCCGCAAGGGAACCTTGCTCCGAACCTGAGCCAGAATCCGAGCAGTTGCTGATTGGTGGCTCTGTCCTGATCAGTACTGGTCGCCCCTCCCAGAGTTGGATCAGGGTCCTTGGGCACTAGTGGCACTTGGCGGACCCACAACAGCCCCGGGGCCGGTGATCTATACCTCACGCTTAACGAGTCGTTCCAGGATGTGGAGAGGGATCGGAACTAGAGCGGGCAGGGCATCGTGAAGATGTAGCCTGGGGGATTGGCGACGGTCTGGGAAATGGTACGGTCAGTCCCTTGACCGGTCCCTGGATCAGTAGATTCCAGGCACTGCTGGAGTGTGTGTGCCTCCAGAGGTCTGCGCCCGGTCACCGGCGAGCCGTGCCTCAAGCCTCTCTGCCCTTGTCTGAAGTCCGGAGACGGGATGGGGCTGCAAAGCTTCTGTTCATCATAGTAAGAGATGTGTCGGGTGCGAGAGGGCAACCGTTGGCGGGACGTGCCCCGCGATGAGGAGCGCTGCCAGAGAGGTGGAAACTGTAGTAGTGGTCCCAATGCAGATTTACCCTGGGACTCTGCAGCAGCTGGAATGGCTGGCACCGGGAGACATAATGTCTTGCGCTGTTTGGAGGGCCTCCAGCATGGACAGTACGCAGAGCTAATGAGGACCTCCGCCACTATCCGGGGTCGCTGGTGGGGAGCAGGCTGCGTTACACCGCTTGACCTGAGCTGGGGCCCGGGATCCCCAAGGGGGTGAAGAGGTGCCCGAGACAGAGCCTTGGTCCACCCCGGACTTGTTCTTTTCCTTGCGGGAAGCTGGAGACCTTCCTTGCCCCGTCGTCCTGGGCTTCTTGGCTGGAGCCACGGAAGGAGACCCGGTGCTGGCTCATAGACAGTACTGACGAGGTGCTGCACGCTGGGGTCATGGTGTTTGGCACTGAATCGGAGCACTGCTCCTACCTTGGGGTAAGGGAAGACTTCATCAGGAGTATCTTCAAATGAGTGTCATGCGCCTTCTTCATCCTGGGCTTGAAGGACTTGCAGATTTGCACTTCTGACTAATGTGACTTTCTACCAAGCACTGTAAACAACTATTATGTGGATCGCTAATGTTTTTTTTTTTAATCTAACTTAACAAATAAGTTGAGGGAAACCATATACAGTAATATTTGCAAGAAGCAAACGAGTTCTAACTAACGAAAAGCAACAGCTCTAGCTGAAGCAGCATCAGTTCCACACACCGTCGCTGGTGGCAAGAAGGAATTGAGGGTGGAGGGGGCCGGCGGTGCCCTATGTGCCATGGCATCTGCGCGCCACTCCAGTGTGTGCCAGAGCCAGTCCCTTATGGATACTGCTGAGGGAAAAAAGGCTGGCACCGGTACACGTGGCGAGCACACACACCTAAGTTAAATGGACATGAGCAATCACTAGAAGAAGAACCTCTGATGTGTATCTGGGAGAAATGGGCTGACCATACGTAATTGCTGTCACTTGCGTGTACAAACTGTATAGGGTGCAAAATTCCATATGCAAAAATCAGCTAATGGCAGCAGATTTATTTATTTTTTAATGGCATGCATGTGCATATAGAGAAATGCAGAGAAATCATGAAGAATGAATCTTTTTGGCTCTTGGACTGCAACTAGGGGTCTTCTCAGCAACCTACATGCATCATTCAGCACAGTATGTTACAACAAAGAGTCAATGCTGTATCAACCTCCCTGGCCAAGAGGAGATGTGCAATTTTAGATTTAGGGCTTGATCCTGTGAGACACTGAGCACTCCTTGAGGTGAAAGCACCTTCAACTTCCACTGACTTCAGTGGGCGATGAGGGCATTCAGAGCCACTTACCATTGTTCATCACCCAGGTTTTTGGCCTCACCGAAGCAGTGACAATACCAAAGACCTCCATCACTGATGGTACTCTCAACGTGGACACCAGTAACAGTTTTCAGTTTTTAACACGTCAAATGCATACGCTGGTAGAAACAATGGAATAAACAGCACTTTGTGAACCTCTCTCTTACCCTCTCATCCATGGGCACCTTGGCTACTTCATCCTGGCTATCCTCCGGCACTGGAACTCTAGCAACGGAGAGTCCATTTAATGCTGCCAACATCAAGGGCCTCTTCTGGGCCTCCAGGCCTGCCATCTTCTGTTTCTCTAGATTCTTTTGGCAAGAAAAGGCTTTTTATCTCGGTGTTGTTATCTATAGCGCCAGTAAAACACTGGAATGTTTGTCTAATCTCAGAAATCTGCAACTCTCTGGCCAAGGAATGCAGATGATCACCATTAGCAGAGTAAATTCAAATACAACCTGCAATTCTCCCTATTATTCCCTAGGGACCTACTCCTACATGAGCACAGAATTTTAATTTCAAAGGAACAATTCAAAGGTAAAATATAGCTTACTTGCTATCATAAGACTTGCAAATACCAATATAGGGCATCTTTCCTGTAATGGTAAATTGCTAGCAGGATATAAAGAATCATCCTACCATGTCATGATGACAGTACTTATGGAAACATATCCTATACTGATTTTAAACAGTGTTCAATTCCATTTACTGAAGCAGAAAACCATGATTAAAAAAAATACACTGCTTGCCCAATACAAGTTTTATCTTTGCTGAAGTGTTTGTTTAATGCTTTGAGTGGAAAATACTTTGGTAAACTTAAACTACTGTGTTTGGTAAATGTCCAGCTGTTAATGGTGCCCAGTGTATACTGGATGCTAAGAATGATCTCATGGTGTTTAAGAACAGATTTTAATATGATGCGATGCACAGAACTTGCTGTACATCATATCTGTGTAGTACATTACACTGTTTTATGGAGAGTTTGAGTTCTAATTTCGTTCTGTGGCTAGTGGGAGACGATACATCTGAGAGGTGGAGGCCATCACTCCAGGAAGGTGAAGAGGGGGAAATATTTCATTTCATTCTCTTGGCGACTCTTCCCGCCGGATTTTGGTGGGAAGCAATGCACAAAGGCTGCTTTCACAGCTGCTTTTGAAAACTGCTATTACAGCACAGCCCAAGCTCTCCTGCTGGAAAAGCACTCCCCATGGGCATATAGTAAATGGATTGTGTCTGGAATGGGTCAGCCTGCAAACTTTTTCATTGCCATTAGGTACCTTGGCATAACTGCATGAAGATATTCATGATACTAGTGAAACCAACAAAAAGTAAAACCATGTTTTTACCCAATTTACAGACTGTTCAAGATCTGGTAATTTTGCCCAATTTCTGTTTGGTTTTCTGCTATGGCAAAAGCTTCATAAACATCTGCTGTCCTTATCAAAACGGAATGTCTCAAAGTAAAAATGGTGACTTCTGTGCTTATGGGATCAGCAATGGCACCAAATTCACAAATGGTTAGCTGATAGTTTTCAATGAGGTAGAAATGTCATGTCATTCCTGACCTAGGCTGGAAACCATTTTAAAAGCAACTTGAGCATAAAAAGAGAGAATAACCTCCCACTTCCAAAAAGCAAATGCACACATGGTATTGATGGGGTGAACAACATTGATCTAAAACCGAATATCTGAAGGTTCTCAGATTATTTTGCCACTCCTGTCCCCAATGCCCCTAGCTTTTCTCTATCTGTCCCACATCCCCAAACCCTCTGTGCAAAGTCTCACAATCCTTTGTGCCTCTTTGATTCCCCAGAAGTCCAAAGTGCTGTAACACACACGTATTAATTTGTTTTGAATTCCTTGGGCTGTTTACAGCTAAGGAAGACAAGTGCATGTCCCTTTGATTATTTCATATCTGAAAAAGATCAAGAAATGTAATTCAGATAGTTTTACTGAATATATTCTGGGATGCTACACATTTAATAAGGCTTACTACTGCAGTACTTACATGTGAGAGGTTATATTTTGCAAGCAGAAAGGTTAGAAATAAGTTTGGGGGTTTCTTTTGTTAAATAAAATCTTAGATCCTGTAGGGAATAATGTAAGCTCTAGGATACAGCTTTCTGGTCCATCTTGAGACCCTGACCCCAAGGATCAGAATCAATGATCTAGTGACATTTTTCAGATCCATTTTTGCATTTGTTCTAGCAGAACTCCAAGGAAACAGAGGGCCTGTCAACTTTCAGACTAACAAATAATTTTGTTCTCGCTACTTCTAAATCATTACTTGAAATGCAAGAATCAGCAATAAACAAAATGGCAGCTTTCTAAACAAGCTTGAAAAATCCCCTGGGGTATAGTGAAGTGTTTCATTCTAAATGTAGATATTAAGTAGCTTCATTTTATTTCCTGACTAATAGCCTTGCCGTGAAGAATATTAGCAGCAAAGCTAGTATTATTTGCTAAACCAGCCCAGATCACTTGGACATCACATTCATGTAAATGGATTCAAAGTTCCTTCTGCTCTAAGATCCATCCTGAAAAAGAAACATGCACTTGCTTAAACAGACTTCAATAGGACTATTCACAGTTTCTAAAGTTAAGCCCAAGGATAAGTCTTTATATATTGATACCTTCCCTGCTGACTATCATTTAGGTCAATGGAAAACCAGACTTGTATGTGTCCATTTATTATATTGTATTTTAGGGAACATAGTATATATTCCTACAGCAAGCAGAAAAGATGAAGACTCAATAATAAGTCTCTTCAAAAAGGCATGTCAGTAATGCAGGATGTCTAAATTAAGTTATTTAAAAAACCAGCATTTCACAGTTAGTCACATTTATCAGTTTAATCTTTTTAAACACTCTGCTTGCCAGGTATTTGCATAATTCATTAACGGAGTGTTGTGGGCTGGTACATTCATGTGAAAACTGCTGTAGTGTACAGCTGTGCAGGAAAACACAGTTGAGTAAGCATCATCTGTTTGTTCTAGGAAAACTGAATGAGAATTTAAGGATTCCCATTCCCCACACCTCAGGGAAAGAAAAAACAGCATCTCTACCTCCTCAAGTTAGCAATATTGTGCCCTTTGTTGTGCATCAAGTCATTAGTTTAGAAAAATCAACAATTCAAATTCTAGTGCTACCAAAGTTTACTCCTCATAAACCTCAGTCCCATAAAATTGTAGGCTAAGCATATGCTACATCACTGTAAAATCAGCAATCCTAAGTGATAAGCCATCTAAATGTCATGGGTTGGACTTCCTCGCACTAACACTGTATATTATGCAGTGCTTTGCTTTATACCCCGGCAAAGTGGGGAGAATATGCTACTGAACCAGAATTCTCCATTCATACTGGTGATGGCATTGCAAACCCATTCAAATGACAGAGCTCTAAATGACTGCACAAGCAGCCAGGCAATGGAGAATCAGACCCTGCATTTTTTACTCACTCTTACTTTCCAGCTAATCCTATGACCGTCAAAAACTCATTTTTCTGCATAAGACTGTTTTACATTCCACATTGTTTAGGGATATAACAGTTTTCAGTTGCACATTTTGGGATATAAAATAAACCAGGTTGGTTCTTTGGTTGAAAGAAGCCTCTTCACTAGAGAAAGATACTTACCCTCATCATCATCTCTCTTTCTATAATGCTGTCCTCGATAGAAAACATTTCGGACACAGGCCTTTCCTTCACTGGTTCCTTCTTGACCCTCTCCTTTACACTTGTGAGGTCAGGCTCGGAGATAGATGGCCCCAGTGAGGACCCATTCGTTGTCATTTGATCAGTCCGAGACACACTAATGGCCTTGGTAGGCCCTGGCCTCATAGCCTTGGCCCTGGCTACAGCCACTGAAATGTTTACTTGGTCCTGTCGCAGGGCTCCATTGCTAACACTTTTCCGTGGCCCAGGATACTCAGGGGGAGGTTTATTTGGTATTCTAGCCAAAGCAGCTTGCAACTGAGCACTATATTCCACATTTTCGTGCAGCGGTGCTATCGGTGACACTGATTCTGCAGCTTCTTCTTCCTCTTCACTTTCACTGCTGTGTATCAGCATCGTGGCCGTCGAGAACGTTTTCTTGTGATGGTAGCAAGGGAGCTGCTGAACCGCATGTTCCATTGGCGCTGCCTCTTCCGGCTGTACTTGCTCTCGCAAGGTGTTTCTACGGGGCAGAGGGGCATTTAAAGTCTTTAAAGTCATGGCTTCTATACCACGTACTATATTGCTGATGACCTCCAAACTATGACGCTTGTTCAAAGCTGCATGATGTTTGACTGCCAGGAGGGGCTCGCTGACCTCCTGGAGTGATTGATGAACCACCGGCAAGCTGTCCTCTTGGAATGTCTTCACCGAGAGCTGGACCTTCCGAGTAACCAAATCAGGGCTACTGCCACTGACATATTTATGACGGTGGCTTGCTAGGTCAGGTGTGCTGGTGGCAGGACGGGGACGGGGATACGGAGGTGGTGGCCTAAAAAGATAGTTCTTTAACATATGGGCAGTACTATAGCTTTGACTGTTCTGCAGCTGCATGTTAGCGAGTTCTGGCGTACTAACTGTGTGGGATATGGCACTGGCAGCCGCCTTATTCTGCACAGCATTATTAGGGTTCATTTGGTCAGACGGGGCAACAGGTTTGTTATAACCACCATGCGGCCCATAAGGAACTGTGTAGGGATGTCTCTCTCGAATTTCGGGTTGGCTGTAAACCAGGTCTTCTGGTTGGTTGTAAGCATGTGTGTTTCCAATATTGAGGTTCCTTAAAGATTGACTTTGGCTGTCCATGTGAATAACCCCTCTCTTCATTTGCCGCATGACAGTTTCATAGTCTGGCGTTGGCCTGTAGGACGGCACTATGATTGCACTATGTCTATGACTGGGGATGTAGTCTGCTCTCATGATGTCACTTCCTGGGATGCTGAGATTGGAGGACATTGGCGACGCCTGAATGAAGTTCTGTGAACGGTTGAGGGAGTTCATGCTGTGGGCACTGCACATACTGCCATTTGGCCCATTACCATTTAAGTAGCTGAAGTCCATGGGACACCTGTCCAAGCTGGTCTGAGACCTACAATAGAATGTTTCTTCATTTCCATGGAAAATGCTGTCTGTGTATGGCAGAGATAAAGAAAAGGACACTTTAACAAACAAGGGTACATGCAATGTCATGATCCTCAAAACCTTTCCTAAATAAAACCACCAAAACTTCAAATGCATTCTGGACCAGTGATTAAGAGGCAGCCGTGTGTACATCCATGCTGTCTCAGGGTCTCAGGACTGGCCCTTCAGATTGTTTTGCCACTCCTTGACCCAATACCCAAACTTTTTTCTACCTTGCCTCACAGTTCAGAATCCATTCTGAGCTTTCTGTCCCCTCCTCCCTCCCCCAAAAGTCCAAAAAGCGGCAATACACCCACACACTGTAGTTTGTTAATTATGTCAGAAATGGGATCAAAACAAAACTCTAGATCCAAACACTCCTGCGATCTGGGAACATTTGGAGGTTGAATCCTGTCTGTATAATTGGCTGGACCTGAATCCTAGATCCAAATCATGCCCATGCTTTGAAACAATTCAGATCCAGACCCTCTGGCAGGTTCCCAAGGTGGAGGAAGTGGTTGTGGAACTCTCTCCACCCATCTGTCTCTCAGCAGGTTCACAGCTGTTATCTAAAGATACATCCCACCATTGGCAGCACTAGGCGCCAGAGCTACTGTACCACTGAACACTCCTTTAGGTCTCCTCTTCATGTACTGCCCTAAGCAGGAAGAGATTGTGAAAGGGGGAGGAGGATCCCCTCCAGAGCCTGTAGCAGATTCCCCAACATCAAACCAATCTGTTGTCTCCAGAAATCTAAGGAAGCCAAAGCAGGCTGATCATGCCTACGAGGAACCAAAACAGCCAACTGATCAGGTAACTGAAGCACAGAAATTAAATGATTTGGCAAGGTCACAAAGGGAGTTTGTGGCACAGGCCAGAATAAAAAGATCTCTGAGAGTCAAAGATGAGTGTCTTAACCATAGGACTATCCTTCCTCCTAAATCTCACAGGACTCAGTAGGATGGTCACTTCCAATGATTCTGGTGTAAGCAATTGTCCAACAGCACATATGAAGTCCACTCCTGCTGCGTCTCAGTCCATTCCTTTCAGCCCTTGCCTCATTCACGAGACACAATCGCTACTCTACGATTCCACCATGTGTGACAACAGGCTAGGGCAGTGGTCTTCAAAGTGGGGTGCACGAGACCCCGGTGCCACCGCCCGGGAGACCGCCGAACTCAGCAGCGGTCTATTTTTGAACCACCAAAATGCCGCCACAGAAAGCTTTCTGTTTGGCATTTCAGCGGACATACCCGGGGGGCACCACGAGCGGACACAGTGCCGCGGAAAGAGGCCGCAGCCAAAAAATTTGAGGATTGCTGGGCTAGGGTACACTTCAGCTGTGTTTTGCACAATATGCAGACCTAGCTTTGAGAAAATCATTTCAAAAGAGAGTGTGGTTAAGGGAATGAGATTTGAGTCTGTCACATTGGAGGCCTGGACTGTTTCCAGCTCTAGCAGAAGTGACTTGGTGCAACAGCTCCATCATCTCATCTGCCAAAAGGGGTGGTGGGGGGGGAATAATAGTTGTTGACGTACCTCGATGCTAGGGAGACACAACAGTGCACAGAAATACAAACAGATGTCAGCAGAACTTATGGTCTCCTCGTGCCCAGGCCAATGCACTAGGCTATAGGGTATTTTGTGGAATCCCTTAGATTCCAACCACCATACTTTCCCCAGAAAACAGTTTTGAGGCTAACCCTGCACAGAGCCAAAAAATATAACTTTTTATTCACGCACTTCTGAAGCTTGACCCTGGTGACAGGCCCTAGAACAGAGCAAAGGCCATCAAGTAGTATACGGGCTACGTGGATCTACTCCCTTCTCACCTCCCCCATTTCACTGGATTTGCAGAAAAGAGCACTCTAAGAAAATTGCAATTTTAAAATCAGGCCATTTGGGGAGACCTGTAACTTGGCAACCCCTTGACTAACTGACCCCAAACATGCCCTATAAACTCTAGCCACTGCACCCAACTGACATGCCAAATTCTAAGCCCATCTAATGGTGCATGTGTATTTTAGAGAAGCTTGAAAACTGGGTTTAAGCAGAACCCTGCTGCAACCCTATGACGTTACTGAGGAGGAGTGATAACTCCCATTTGACCAGGAAGGAAAACAAGATCTGATGAACAAGAGTCACTTTGCTGGCACATTAAGCTGCAGATCTCAGAAAGGAAAAGGGTACACCCTAAATACCTTGTGAGTTATTTGTTTCAGTGTAGTGTTCTCCGCACTGGACATGCATAGGCGGCAGTATAAATGGGTGCTGTCTTGGCTGAAATAAAAAGAGAAACATGAATAACCTCAGCAAACTGGAGCTTTGCTACAGTTTTTGAAGATGAAGTGCAGAAGAAATTACTCTAGATTCTTTCTGCAATTCAGAACATTTCCTTACAGAGTTCAGCAGATGTGTATAGAGCTTTGCAAAACAAAAGACACAGACTAATGAGCACAAAAGGGCCTAAGTGACTTAGGCACCTACATCCCATTCCCAAAAGTGGCCTAGCTACTTAGGAGCCTGGTGCTTATTGAAAATCACTGGGACTGAAGGTCTACAAAACATAAGGCACGATTGAAAATGGGATTAAGGTTCCTCGCTTACTTTACTTTTCAACATTTTCACCCAAAACCAGAGTCCTTGCCCTTGAATAGCTTAGAAACGAGGCTCTGACAAAAACAAAGGGAGACAAAAACACAAGGAGTAGTGCGTAGGCGATGAGGGCAAAGGCAATAGCAACATGAGGTGGCTCAGCAGAGTCACGCAGTGTCTTGAATGCAATTTCCATGGGCAAACCCCCAGCTGATAAATATTGCAGCTACCATTGTGAACCAGTGGCAGGGATGTTTTAGCATTAAATCAACGGATTATTTAAAGATAATGATAAAAAGTATGGATGATGTCATAATCAGCAGGTCTGTCCATGCATAAAGTGAAGTATTTGGAGGCTGGAGAATGGCACTGCAGCCCCCTTGGCTGTGGGTGTGATTAAGTTCAGAAGTTTCTGGAAGCTCACACTGGTGTGTTCAAAGAGAGGCAAACTGCCCCGACCTCTGAGCAAACGTACCTGCAGAACCACCTCAGAGGCACCTCTCACACAGGCTGGTTCCAGGAGAGCAAAATACTGACTGAGCTGCCTTACACCTACATTTTCTATGGGATCAGGGGAATAGAAAAGAAGTGAAGGACTGTGATGAGGCATAGAAATCCTTACATGCAACGTGGCAGGGAAAGGGTTAAGTCAGAACCAGAGGAAAACAGGAAATGCTCCTGCTGGACCTAGTTACAGATGTGGGCGTTCGGAAGAGCCTGGCTCTAGTCAGCGGAAGAATGGTTCTGTTTGCCGCCTGAGAGGCAGAACTTAATCTGGCAAGAACTGAAGGAGCCTATGAAGGTCTGGGCCAGAAAAAAAGCCTTCACAGCAAAGAGAACGGGTCTCCTGCTAGGAATGTATCATATATATTAGGAAATATAGGAAACAAGCAGAATCCAAGGAGTCTTCTGTTACTGGAAAAGCAGGACTTTTTTGAGCGTCCAGGCAAAACAGTCTCCCGTGAAGTAGTTGGGGAGCACCTTGAAGCCTGGAGGAGTCAGAAATCCAATTCAGGGATCACTGGGGGGTTAAAAACAAAACCATACTAGGGCCTCTTACAGGCTTTGTTCCACCTACGTGAGAGTCACTGGAAGTCTGGCTAGATGAAACATACTTTTGCCTAATGGAAATTTAAAAAGTACAGACTTAATGGGCCTGATTTTCATTTATTATCATATCATTAAGACCATGACAGAGCAGTATAAAAGGTGCTTGAAGTGGGTCTAACTGGAATTATGCTACCAAAGTGGTGTAAGGGGGCCTTAGTGTAAATGAGAATCCAGGCCATTTTGTTAAATGTCAGAGACATACCACAGACTTCACTTCATTATCCCACTTATGTCTACTGATTTATTACAAGGATACTGTAAAAGACCAAGGAGTAGTGATAGTGCTATCTAGAATTGCTGTATACAACTCAAGGAGGCTGTCCGCAAGGCTAATTACTATAAAGAACAACTAATTTAACAAGTGAGCCAAACTATTTATTAAAAAAGCACCTGAAGGTTCACTTTTGGTTTTGAGAGGAGCGTCACCTATTCCTCTTTTCATTGCTCCCAATCCATTTTTTCATTTGCCAAAGGGTTTACACACAGAATCTAAACAGAGAAGGCATGATTCATTTTTCCTGTTAAAATGTAGACTTCCATTTTCCATATCTGATAGGAAGAGGGTCTTATTTACTTTGCGATAAAGATGAGGCTGATCAGATTATAAGGCATTCAAGGGCCCTTTCATTTCCTTACATTAGATATTTCACATCAGGGCTCACAAAGCAAATTAGCAGATAAGACGACTTTGATATTTTAAAGAATGTAACAGAGTGCAATAAGCGAACTGTACCAACGAATGGCTCTCTGGAAGTAAGCTTAAGAGGACAGGCAGTTTTGGAAAGGAAATTGGGCAGGATATTAGTTTAAAACATAGGTACCTGCACACATGTGAAAACTATTAAAAGCTTTTGGAGAGGAAAATATGACAACTTTTAATCCCACTGAAATAAAATGGACTAGAACAGATTTGTAGAAGGAAGAGAATGAAGAAATGTTACACATTTTGTTAAAACACAGGGACTGCCCATCTTAAAAAGGGACAGCTGCTGTGCATGGATAAGAGGTGTCAAAAACAGAAATACCAACACTGACTCTGACACATAGACATATGCTAATAAGATTTATTACTTCAGGAAGGTGCTACAAAGCAAGAAAACCATACTTCATCACTGGGCCTGAAATGAGCAAAGAAGGAAGCCTATCTTCTTTTGTTTCACTGGCAAACCATTTTATACAGCAATGATAATCTTTGCCCTCTATGAAAGGGATTGGCAATGTTGTTGCACCTTTCCATTCTCTCTTAGGTTTTCTGCTGGAATTCGATATTTCTTGGGATGGTTCAAGGGTGCTGGGAGAAAAAAGGTAGCAGCAAAAGAAAGCTTATCCCCAAAACTGGCTGAAAAATGGGACATAAATTTGCAAAAATTGTAACCAGCTCTATTTAGCCACATGGATTTACAAAAGAAAGAAAATATTGAATCACAGAATCATGTACTGATTATAAATTATTGATTATTAAAGTTTTAGTCAGAAATATTAGGCACTTCATAGAAAAGCATAACGAGATTAAGTTCCCATCACAAAGATCTCACAGTCTACATGCAGACTTGATACCTTAGGGTGATAAAAAAATAGAGGACGGAGGAAGGGTTCAGGGCTACTCACTGTAAAATCATGCAGTGATTCAGTTTTGGCGTATGTATGTTTTGAGGTTCCGTTACGTATGCAGTAATAGATTTTTCAAAATTCTACCCAACCTGCAGATTTCTTACCCTGCAGGACAAATCCCATTGAATATCGCTGCATTCCTGCAGAAAAGATGTTCCATTTTTGCAGAACTAGTAGAAACATTAAGGTCCCAAGGCCTGTAATTTTTAGAATCAGTAGTAATAATACTTTCCATTCAAATTAACGCACTTCTGGTATGGCAGGAATGAGTTTCAAGAATGCCGATGTCTAGTCAATTAATATATTTGAACTTGTAGAAAATGTCCCATCTCGTGTATTGCCCCATCCCTGTAGCAGCAATACCAGCATTATTATTGAAGAGCCCACTATAGTACATACCAAGGATGACCTACTCCAGGTGGGCCGTCGTCTGATAGGGGGAGGAGAACTTGATTGTCTGTGGGGAAAAGTGGAGAGAGATACTAGGAACTGGTCTTACTACAAAGTTTAAATTCTGATTCAGGACTGGCTGAGGAAAATAAGAGCCTAAGATACCGAAAGGTATTCCTTATTGATAGATAGATGTAAAATAAACAGATGGAAATAATTTGGTTCCTGCTTTAAGTACAGATGTATTTTTATTCCAAAATAAACATGCTGCCTGCCCATTATCCTATTTGGCCTAATTGGAAACAAAAGAAAGAAAATAAACTCTGGTTTAAAAATGACAAATGTAAAAAGTAGAAGTCTCTTGAGGAAGCAGGGGCCAGCTCTCAAGAAGATACAGATGAACAGAAAAAACAGAGACAGCATCTTAGAGAAGTCACAGCAAATCACTAAAAGGCAGTGCACACAGATCAAGAGAGGAAAGAGCGGCTGAAGGTCAATGCAAGCAGAGGAAGGTATAATGTTGGATTAGCCAGATGTAGTGGGAATACTTTAAAAAGGAAGGGGAAAAGAAAAAACATTGAGGAGTCAGAAATATAGTGCTTACGTGTAGAGAGGAAAGGTGGAATTTCTCCTTTTACAATTTCTGATCTGGTGAATGATGTTATGTGCGATTAGAGGAAATGCACACAGAGGAAATACAAACAACAATAGAGTCATTTTAACACAGAGGTTGGGAAAAGTGTTCAGTTAGAAAACACACTGCAATATGTTGCTTGCTATCAAAACATGTAACTCTAATACAAATGGTGGTAACTCCTGCAAGGACAAGACCAGTTAACTTAGTAAATGTATTTCAGTCCTATTTCTCTCTCTCAGCAACTTCATTTTGATACTTATTTTTTATCTGACAATAGAAAAATTCAAGTGTTTTTAGGATGTTATATCTGTCAAGTGTCTGTCTATACTGGACTGGTGGTATCCGAGCACCTACACCTCAATATCAAGGGATAAATAGCTTGAGCAAACGCCACTGCTTATGAAGTCTGAATTTAAGCAGCCTTTACTGTAATAGGAGAATCTTATGTGTTGACCGTGGTATATAGTTTCAAAGTAGAAATATGCTCCTCCTCAGGATCTGCTCAAAGTTTTTTTAACTTTTTACCATTCACATTGTGTTTTTTGTTTTTCTAGAGGAGGGAATCAGAAGATTCCCTTTGAACTTGTTCCTCAAACTGTTCAATACAAAATTAAATCCACAATGTTGGATTACGAAAGCGCAAACATATTTCTAGCAAGAAATAAATATATCTACATAAAACAGGTCCCTCTCCCAAGAACAGTAGGTAGCATTTGAAATCTCATCAATGACAAGCTTTTTCTTTGGATGATAAGGCACTGCTCACATTTGGAATTCCCTCCATCAGCCCTCCACTAAACCCATTTTAAAATGTATTTTATGCTCGCACATGTGTGTGCACTCTCCCCCATACACCTTCTAGTCTTCCCTTCCATTATTTTGGCTTCCATTTTCCAGTAGATGGCAATACCCAACAGAACAGATGGACGTCCATCAGGGTAAACAGAACTGTGGTGGTGATGATGAGAGCTTTCCCCCCAGGTTTACAGTGAACTAATCAATGTGTTGGATTCTTTACAGGGAATTCTCTCTTTGCATGGCATTGCTCTATAACCTAGCATTATTCTGAAGATGTCAAACTCTAAAATCACAGCTCTCCACTCCAGTAGGTGGATATATGCTGAGAGATATTTACAGCTAATAAACTGGCTTTTGTCCCTACACTATACAACCGAAGCTCCACTCATTCCTCTTTCATTAGGGTGAAATCTGCCCTTGTGCAGAGGACCTGCTCAAGACCTGTGCATTATTAAGGGCTCAAAATAGACTTAAGTGGCACATAGTGATACATTGGCCCCATATGGCACAGGAATTATTCCTTTGCTATATCTTGATCAAAAGGGGAGAGGGTAAAGAGTAACTGGCATGTTTTTTTAAATGACAGACAAGCCGAAAATCAGAGCACTTTCAATGCAGGGTATTGAAAAAGAAATCTGAAGTATTCATACTCACTCTGTGCAGATTTTATTCTGTTTGTAAAACTTATGCCTTGCAGCAAACAGCCGTGAAATATATTTTGCATTTTCAATATCATCCTTTAAAACACAAGAAGAAAAATTGGAAAAGCCATCTGATTATTCACTCTGCTGCTATTACAATGAATTGATTTCAGCAACCAAAAGAGTGTTCTAAAAAATTCAGCAGCAATAATGCCTTTTAACGGACGCCACACACAAATTCAGCTGCCAAGAACATATGCAATGCCCTCAAACCTTGGACAACTGAAATGCATCAGCATGTCTTCACATGCTGCCACTTCGCTGCTAATGACAGTGAAAAAAACAAAAGGAACGTTTAGAGCCAGGCTGTGTAATTACACACTGGCCTGTGCTGGGGATTATGGCGAGTTGCAGTTTTCTCAGAACACTGCACAGTCCCTCCTAGCACTCCAGGGAGCATGTACACAGGCTCCTCCATTGCTCAGCCTGCTGCAGCTATGAGAGCATGGTGTGGTGAGGGGCCATGCACATTTTATCCAAAAGGTAGTCATGATCACAGAGCTCCCAATAGAGTGGATTTCAGGCTGTCTAGAAGGTATTACACGGACAAGTAAAAAACAAATTGAGCTCACCCTCCAAATACAGGTGATGGGAATGTTGGAAAGGGTGAGCAGGTGACAGACTAAATTTGTGATTGCCACCCTCAAAATGCGGGGAATAAGGTCACTGTTCTATTCAGACATTAGGACTTGAAATTCAGTCTGACAGACTGTAACGTTTTTCTATTGATACTACTGAAGTACTTTGCTTACTGTGTGGAAGAGCACAGTTTCTTCTTTGTTGATTAACTCCACAATGATTGAAGACTTGTTATGAATTATATTCCCAATATCATTCCACCTGTGGAAAAGAAATGTTGCTGACTTTGCCAAGACACACAGTCAAACATTTCACAAACATGTTAGGAATACATTAGTTAATGTGCAGGCTCATTTGATGTGAGAAATGCTAGCTGTTTGATGAAGAAACAAAGCCAGCAAAATATCACGTGCTGTGATTAAAGAAAAAGCCACCCCTAAAGACCCCAGAATTTAGAGTAAAGCATTTCTTCTTCAAAAACAGCAACGTTAAGGGTTACAATAAAAATACAATTGGAAATATATGTCTGCTTAATTCTAAACTGAATTGCATTGTGTCACAATTTAATTACGGTATGACTGTGACTAGCTGGCAGGGAAATATGTACAGTTCTTGCTGGATTTTTTTTTTTTCAAAACTGTTTCCAAATTTCCTAAATTGGGGCATAGTCTATACCATAAAATTAGGTCACTTTAACTACGTTGGTTGGGACATGAAAAAACTACTGAGCAGCATAGTTGAACCAACGTAAGTCCCTATATAGACAGCAAGAGGTTGGCGGAAGAATTCTTCCATTGCCCAAGCTACTGCCTCTTGGGGAGGTGGATTACCTATGCCTACAGGAAAATCCCTCCTGTCAGCATAGGTAGTGTTTACACTAAACTGCTACAGTTTGTTAATGTGCTTTGATCTAGTCTTTTTTTAAATGAGACTAAAGTGCACTAACAAATTTTTAATAAATGTCAGCAAGGCCCACACAGACAGTTCACAGCAGGCTAGTTCAGGGTACATGCACACACCAGTTTGCCACAAATTAAATGTTTGTGTAGATAAACCCTTACCCATTAGTATTTTTATACAAGCAAAAAATACCATGTTATTATTTTGTTTTTAATGCTCCTGATTTTTTTGCCATGTGTTAACTTATTCTATCCTCCAGTGACTGTCAGGTTGATTAAGATCAGTATTATGATCTTTTTTACGACTAGTTGTTGGAGTTGTTTGTGTCCATCTCATGCAAATTTTCGGGATGGAAATGACTTGCTCTTCTGGAAAATGTACTTGGATACATCCTGTCACTACATGCACGGGAATGCATGATGAAACAGAACAAACAAGGATACCAGCATTTTCTGAGGACAGCTATGCCTTTAAAAATAAATAATCGGAGAGGTGTCTCACTTTTGTAACTTACATTTTCAGGAAAACTTGGGAATGGCACAATTTAAAAGAAATCTACTCTGATTTCCTCACAAAACTACACATTCAAAAAAGAAAGATACACACAAAATGCAAACACAGATGGGGATCTTGATGTTGGAAAAAAATAATCTAAGCCCTTTAAAATAAATGCTATCGTCTTTGAAAAAAGCTCCAACCACTGGCTAAAAACTATAGTGTGACTCCTTAAAACATCTGTTTTAGTATGAGTGCTGTACAAACATTCACACACCAAGAGTGCTGGTCAGAAACAATCTCACAGATTGTGGTTTTATCATTTTAAGATAACAATTAAATAAACAAAAATAATCTGTGATACCACAGAAACAATAAAAAGGGGGGGGGGGGGAGGTGAAATCTTGGCTTCACTGAAACCAATGGGAGTTTTGTCACTGTCTTCAAATGGGCAAGGATTTGACTCAAAGCTTTTTGCTAATTTCTTTCTTTTCTTTTCTTTTTTGGACAGAGCAATAAAGGTGGGTTGTTTTTTTTCATAGAACAACAAAGATAAACAAAATTTAAACAATCATTGGAATTGATGAAACAATCCTTTGGCCAGACTCTCATATTTTGCATTAGCAACACTGGGTAATCTCACAATGAATACAAACAAGGGCCAAACTTAAATTCAGATATCACTTTACCCGATTCTGATCTCAGAAACTCTTTATCTGAAGGCTGCTCAGTGTCCTATGCAAAACGAGTTAGTTTCAAGCCAGTTTCTCACAGATAGTTGTTACAATTCTTATTTGGATAGCTCCACAAATGAGCACAGTGTCACACACTTAAAGAAAAGACAATGGTCAGGAATTTAAAAAACGAGCCTAAAATTCAGCTCTTTTATCCTTAGTGAGACACCGAAATAAATGACCTGATCTTGGGGTGCTGGAACAATTTGTTTAGTGGGGGTGCTGAGAGCCATTGAACCAAACTGTAAGCCCTATAGACATAGACAGTGGAAATCACTCCAAACCAGGGTTTGCTTCAGCACTGCCAGCACCTAAGGAAATGGTGTACACCTAAACAGTCTCCACTAAAGTCTAACGTATTTGCTTTCAGATGCAAGAAAATAAGTGATTTAAACACAAACTGACCCTAGAGAAGCAAGAGGAGAAAAGGCATCAAAAATCTCATAAGCAATTCAAGTGCACGATGGCCTTGTCTCTCTAGGCATCAACCCCATTCCCAGACATCTATCACAGACTATTCTTTACTGCAGACACTTTTATGGTCAAGAGGCCAATCCTGAAAATCCTTACTCACATCTGTACTCCTTTACTCACAGAAATAGCCCCACCGAAGCCACTGTTGATGTCTACGTCACTGGGGAAAAAAAGCACAGCTTCCTGTAAAAGGAATTCACTTTAAATGCAGAAGTCTCTTGATGGTACCTGTATATCACTGTTGGCCTTCCAATTCTATTTTTTATGAAGATTCCCATGAAGAAAATACCAAGATGCAGATCATTTCCATGATTGTCCTACACAAAAACCACATAAACATTTAGTTAATTAATACAGAGACTGGTTTTACAGGAAGAACGCCCATGAAATTACAATAAAATGTTTAAATCAAAATCATCCCCTAAGATACATGGCACATCAGATATTCAGGAGTCTGTCTAAAGAACAAAGAGTACTTATGGCACCTTAGAGACTAACAAATTTATGTGGGCATAAGTTTTTGTGTTAAGACCCACTTCATCAGATGCATAGAGTGGAACCTACATTATAAGCTTCCGTGGGCTAGAACTCGGTAGTCCGTCTGTAGTTTAACTAACCAAAAAACGCCCCAGTCTGTATACCAATTGCTTATTTACAAGGTATTTACACATTAATTCAAAATAAATGTCATGAATATAAGCCACGTGGCTAAAAAGGAGTACTGTATGGAGCAACTCAAGCAAATTAGTGTGCTCTAGTGGAATAAATACTAGACAGAGTCTGAAATTCCTGCATTTTAATTCATACTACATGGATTTGGACTATTCACCTGACCTTTTAGAGTCAGATTTTCAGACTAGTGTTAAATGGGCCTCCATTTTGATAGGTGCCATTTACGTAGCTTAGATCAGTGGTCTTCAAAGTGGGAGGTGCGCGAGACTGCCCCCGGGGATGCGCGAGACAACCCCCCGGGATGCACAAGACCCTGGCACCGCCCCCAATCCCGCCCAGGAGACTGCCCAATAGAAAGTGGAAGCTTTCTATTCTGTGGCATTTTGGCGGACATACCCCAGGGGCTGAGAGTGGAGGCGGGACTGTGAAAAGGGGCCACGGAGCACAAACTTTAAAGAACGCTGGCTTAGATGTCTAAGTATCTGATCTGTGGATGCAATCTGGTACTCACACATTTAAATGATAAATTGCATCCCAAAAGAATTATTCCTACTATCTGTTGATGCAAATCAGGAAATCTGTATTTGCAAATCTGGTCCTCTGTGACTCAGTTTGCTCTTCTCTAAAAGAAATAATATTTACCTACCTCTCAGGGCTATTTATACAGTGCTTCTAAGATATAAACCACTGTATAAATATCAATAATTATTTTTACATAAATAGTATTATCATCATTCACTGAAGATAACATGAATTTAGTTATCTGAAATACTAAATAACATTTTTTTCCTATTTCGTACAGAATAGGCACTTTGTTCTTCTTTTTTAACATGGTCCAGAATGGCATGCAATAGCCAAACAGTGACATCCCGTATACAAAACCTGAAAAAATTCACCTGCTACTGCCAAGTGGGAAGCTTTCCTTGGAGAGGACTGGCACTTATGGCATCACATTTCTGAAGATTTTACAAAAAGAAATTTGTCCATAGCTCTTATGATTGCCAAGACATAAATGCAAACGTGAGCCAAATGTAAACTGATGCAGTGTTGTCTTCCTGAGTCTGTAGGCAGGCAGGCCAAGTGCTTCAGCTGCTGCTTACTAGTTTGCAAAGCTTCAGCACATGAAATTAATAAGACTTTCAGTGTTGGGTGGGTTACAGTGACACTGTCACTCAGCTGCTGCTATGGAAGAATTCTATGAGCTGCAACTGAGACAGGCATGACTGAGACACACACAGTATATGGACCAAAGGAACCAAAACAGATGGAAGGAGAAGGAATAGAGGAGACTCCCTTCTGTTCACCAGCACCCTCACACCATTCAGAACATATTGGAAAATAGATGGAGGGTAGACCTTCCTAACCTCTCTCTTCATTGACCGCTGTTTTGATAAGAGAGAGAATCCTGTATTCCTTCCAGCTTCTGGAGAGTGGTGAAGCTTCAAATTTATCAGATGCCTACTACCAACAGGGTAATACAAAATGATGAGTTTCCTTGGCAGTGTCCAAGACAACACCCTGTTAGAAATCCTATCTACCTTCTCACTCTCAGGCTCTGTGGATGAGCACCCGTCTAGATTTTGTCCCAAAGATTTGCAGCTAGTGTGCCCCACACATGCATGTTGTATCTATTTCTAGCTATCAAGGGTTAGTCCCCCAGTAAGTAGATGTCTGGTACATTTTTCAAGCCCCATACATGCAAAGATTCCCAATGCTGCATACAACAGAATTCTTCAAATTATACTCCAAATCTGCTGTGGTTTGGATGTTTTCTGCTTAATCATGGGAAGAGCTGTAATAAGCAATGAGATGGTGAAGATTTTTTTTTTAAAAAAAAAGGTGGGAAAGGAAGGAAGAAAGGAATCAGCTCTTGCATGCCCATCTCCAAAAGAGAACTTTCTCCAGGGTTTCTCAATACACTATGTTTGTCCATACATCTATCCTGCCAGCTCTCCTGAGTGGTGGTGGTATGTATTTTTCTGCGCCTTGCACTGTGTGCACATGCAATTGGTGCTTCACCCAGCAATCACCAGCAACAATCAGGCAGAATGAGAAATTCTGTTGTTAAGGAAACAAGGTGGCACAGTATAGAGTTGTAATGGGAATTAATCCCAGAACAAACCTTTCATTTCTTTTAGCTGCATAAAGATTTGACATCAGAAGGACCGCATAATTTCTACCTTCCAGTGAAAAAGCTGTTAAACTTCAAGGGAGGCCATCACAAGATCCGAAGTACAATCAGCCAATCTTTTTTTTGTTTTGGTCCCTTTAGGCTAACTTATTTTTTATCTCAGTAGCAGGAGATGCATAAAAACACTTTTACTAGGGAAGTGCCTGGGGTCGGGGACAATTGAGCAGTCCAGTATTCATAATAAATAACCACAGAAGGCGAGTCTGCAATTGCAGACAAGGTTAAAAGTGTTCTTCAATTTTTCAGCCACCCAGTGGATCATAGTACATGAGCTGCTCAAACTTAACCAGGTTATGGATGGCAGCATGGGCCTTTAAGACAAGAAAATCAGATTAAAAATTCAAGGGAATGCATCTTAAAGAGGACAACAATATATTTTAAAACCCTGAAAAACAAAAAACAAAATAAAGTTGTTACCCTAACGTTACCTTGCTTCTGTTCAGCTGACAGAAGCTAGTACAGACATACTAACCACCATCTAAACATCTTACCTTCGCTAATTAAGTCTCACAACTCTCCTGTGAAATGAACAAGTGCTTTTATATTCATTTCACAAATGGGGAAATTGAGATACAGCATAGGGACTTTTGCCAAAAGTAACTCAGAAAATCAATGGCGGTGCCGGATAAAATCAGTGTCCTGATTCTCCATTGCCATGCACCTGATGTAGTCATTTACCCCGTACAAAATGGATCTAACACACTACGTTTCCAATCTGGTAATGTTTTACACTAACATTGCACAGGCATATATGACCATTCAAGGTGCTGGAAGTGAACAATCAGGCCCAAAATGTCCAGATCGTGAATCCTTGCTCTGTTAGAAAACACTTCCTCTCTCTATCTTCCGGTACATGAAAGGGTTCATTCTTCATTTGAACATACACATATTGTTTACAACATAACATGAGTTATACACACATCACCATATACCCATCTATTTTTTTTTTGATGGGAGTTGTAAGAAGGCTACATAAATAATAGTAACTAGAGCCCCATACCCTCGCAGGGAAGCTCTCCTGTCCAAACCCTTCCAGACGTTCCACTTCACTGATGTACATAAGTTCAGCTTCTGCTGCCGGTATGCCACTACAATTAAAACAACGTAAGACAGAAAGAAAGTGTTCAGTGCAACAAGTCATATTAAAGGGTCTAGCCAAAAAATGGCAGAGCCAGAATAATTTAGATTGACTCACTTTACATACTACTGAGATTCTGAAGAAAATGTACAACATAATTAAAACAGATTACTACTTGTATTATCAAGATGAGATAGACAATTTAGTTCATTCTCTATATTGTAGGAGGTAGAAAGCACAGTCCAAATTTAGAGTGGAGCAACCAGTGTGACAGAGAGGCACTTTCTACTCCAATGTCTAAAACAGGTTGGCAACCAGGACTATTTTATATTCGTAAAATGTTGTGAGACGCTGATTAACTTTCTGTACAGACTAAATAAAAACCCAACTTAAAGTAGCAGAAGAATAACCACATGTACCAGTTTCCTACTGCCAGCGAAAACAGAACAGACCTGTATCTTAACATTTTGGGGCTCACCTGTGAGTTTTATGTTCCTGAGCTACCTTTTGAGTCAGATCTTCCAGGACTGCTTCATCTTGAGTCCAGTCCTATAAGAGTACAAACAAGGACAGTCTTTTTATTGAGGGATACTAATCAGGAAAGAAACAAAGCAAAACAGAACAGACACATTGTGATGGTGTGTTTTAGGTTTGCCACGTGTCTTTAAGCTTGCAGGACAGTGATGATACCTAATACTGATTGCAATGGAAATCTGGATTCATTTGGTATTGCAAAAAATTTTCTGAGGACAAGGTACCACAACTTCAGGGAAAACCTGCGGGGGGTGGAAGGGTGTGACTGGAAATTTTAAGAATATTGTTAATACAAAACAAAAAGGGGACTAGAAATTTCTTCCCAAATGCAGAACAGAAAGACCTAAGTAACTCTTTTTTTAGTCAAGAATCAGAGAGGTAGCCGTGTTAGTCTGGAATAGCAGAGGTAACAAAGAGTCCTGTGGCACCTTAAAGACTCACTAAAGTATTGAAGCATAAGCTTTCGTGGGCTAATACCCACTTCGTCGGATGCAAGCAGTAGCAAAATGAAAGCTTATGCTTCAATACTTTAGTGAGTCTTTAAGGTGCCACAGGACTCTTTGTTACCTCTTCTTTTAGTAACTGTTTCAAAAAAGGAGGATCAAAAGCTTTGCTGTTCCTTTAAGTGCATAGTAAAGTTTGCCTTGTGTTTTCAACATACAGTTGTTGAGCAAATTGTTGTACATTTTGTAAAGGTAGTAGTGTGTGTATGGTAGGAATAATTCTGAAATCAATTGGGGGCAAGACAAAGGAAGTCTGGTCATAAAATCAAAGAAAGAAAAAAGGAAAATGAAAAAGTTACCTAGCCAAACCTCAAGTGATTATATTCACATAAAAAATACGCCTCAAGGCTGCGTGTTTTGTATGTGGCTAAACTGCCTGTTTCTTGCTCAATGGAGGCCTCCCTGCGATATTTGTTTCTGCCACAGAAAAATGTGAGAGCGGTAGCATGCTAATGAAAAATGGCATGGTACGTGCCTGTACATAGCCACACACCTGTGGGGTGTTCTGTGTACATAACTTTGTTCTTTTCACTGAAGAAATGCCATTTGACACACAATGTGAGCCTCACAAGATCAAACACAGTCCAAATGCAGCTGCCCCTCCCGCATTCACCAGCACACTGCAATAATATATTTTGCAGCAAATCAGCGTTCCACTTTGAGACTTCGTCTCTCCTAAGAGCTGCACAAATCTCCTCACCACTGCTCTAGCACTGGGGCAGTCTACAATAGTTGGCATTGGTTACAGCGCTAGTGCAAGGGGTTTTACCACTCTGTCACCTAATGCTGCCCAGGGGGAAAGGACGAAGTAGAATAGGTGACTCAATGCTGGAGGACAACATGCTTCAAGGGCTAGCTGCTTCGGCTGGAAGTGGCAGCAACAATACACCTCTTCAGGGCTGGAGGATGTCTGTGCTTGTGCAGTACCTAGAACAATGGGGCCCTGTCCCATGACTAGGTGTCTAGACACTATGGTAATACAACTAATAAACAATATAATAATAATAGTAGTAGTAGCAACATAAGAGGGAGGTAGAGACAGTGTGATGACAGGTGCAAAGCAGAAGTCAAACAACCTAGCAAAAGAGGGGAGGGATAGAAAAAGAAGGTCTTAATCAGAACACTGGATTCAAACTCCTTCAAACTAGGAAGAAGTTTATCCAAACTTTGAGACCCATCTTTATTTTTTCTGTTGACAGAAAACTAATTACAGTATATTGAAAAATCTCAGTCCTTTGAAATGCAGGCATACAATGGTAGATTCACTGCATAACTCTGTCCACAGTGCAGCCATATTCTTGCCCCAGGCTGTTACCCAAAATATGATCAATAATACCCCTCATGAAGTAATACCACAATAGCTAGTAGTAAGTGAGGAAAAAAAGCCCTCATGAAAACAAGATTTCTGCTAGTCACTCTACTTATGTTGCTCAGTGGAAGTTAAATGCCATCTGCCCCAGCATACGCATCATATGGCTTCTTACACTTACGTAGGCTCGTTATTTTCCCCCTCCACTTGTAGTTTTCTCTCAGATACTTCTGAATTCCCAGAACACATGACTGACAATTGCCATTTCTCAGCCACTCACCCTGTCTGATGAAAATGCCTAGAGCTTTACAATCCCTACAAATGTAATTTCAACTAGAAAGAATTTCACGATCAGAGCCTGATTGTTGAAATTTTATGACGGCTGAGCTGAAGTTCTGTGTTTGTGAGGTAACTTCTTAAAGTTATCCATTCTCCCATCAATTGCTCTTTGCTATGGTATCAGAGTAGTTGGTATCTTTTACCTCATTCTCTCTTATGTCAGCAATTATACATTTCTCTGCAGAATTTATCAATGGACATAAAATAGTTCATTAAATATCTGAAAGATTTGACAGTTTCAGATTTAGATTTGAATGACTTTTACTGCACACTCCCCGTGGGCCAAACCCTAAAGTCCTGATTCACCTATTATCCAGGCAAAAGGCTGATCTAAATTGGTGGGAATTTTTCTTTAGTAAGGACTGTATGATTTGCTCTGTAAGTCTGCATTTGTTATATTATCACATCCCACTATTTACTGTTTTTATTGCAATACCACCCACAGACTCCCATCACGAATATGTTAAATGCTGTATAACTTTATACTTTGTTCAAATAAATAGATTTCTCTACTGAAATCTATTTTTAGGGGAGAAATAAGCATGAATAGCGCTCACGAAGGGTTAAATTTGTGCTTCATGTAGTTTAGCTAAAACCATATGAGAGACAATCTCTTTGGAGGCAAAGCTTACTTTAGTCATTTAAAAATTTAGCATGAATACTTTTCACTGAGCTATCAATAACACCATCTCTGAAGGATGGAGGAATTACTCATAGGGGACCATGAAATAAAGAGGGAAAAAAGTAACTCACCATGGGAAACAGAACATATTCTCGGAGGAAATCATGAGATTCGAACTGATTATAGTCACCAAAATCCGCTGGAAAAAACAACACATTTACTCATGTTACATAGAACTTTCCACGGATACTAAAGCCTCAATCCTGTGAACCTTTGACTCTCATGCTTAACTTTAAGTGTGTGAGTTCTCCCACAGAAACCAAAGTGTTTGTATCCTTGAACCCAGTTTAAACAATTATCTTTTTTTCTTAAAATGTCGAGATAATGGTATCAATAAAGATCAGTTAAAGATTGACCTGAACACAATTACACAAAACGCCTCTGCTTTTTTGCAGTAGGCATTTTGCATCTCACAGCTTCCATCCTCCCCTAATACATAGTATGGTGTGGCCCTGAACATTTCACTTTGCCTTTGCTAGAACACCACAAAAGACCCGTGTGAGAGGTGCTAGATTTAACATTCCAGGAGGCTGAAACCCCTTGAAAATTAAGAATGTCAATGAACAGCAGAAGTTTAAGTAAACTTGGATTTTCCTTCTCATCCCAGACTGATATAGAACAGGTTAGCCAAAAGTTCCTGCTGTGGGCGCTAGTTTAATACTTTATTCCCTCATTCCAAAATTCCCTCTCATTTGCCTCCACATTCTCTCTATCCATTAAGGAGCGGATACAACCTTGGCACTCACAGCACTGTTCTTAGTCACCCACATGCAACACCCAAAGGATTATTATGGTTTAAATGTTCTTAAAATAGTGAAGTTTTGAAAGTGCTTCCTAAAAATTAAAATGCTTCTTTCTAAAACACACACACACCAACAAAAACTACTCCCCACTCCAAAAAAGCCATATCTAGATTTATCTATTTGTTAAATACACAACAGCTTATAACTAAAGAATGAACTTGCTGGAAAGTTATTTTATTTTAACTGAACCCGATCAAACACCATCTACAATACACTAGTGTTTTAGAAGTTGGAAATCCCCACCATAAATCACGGTCGCCAAACATTCTTGCTAAGCTTCTAGACAATTTTACGTAGTACAGGATGCCAAAAATGCCGTTTTGTTTCGTTTCACCTCAGAGTTATATTTTAAAATAAACAGGGAATCAAAATGAACATAAAACACAAAGAACATTATTAAAAATAACTGAGTATATTCCAAGTCTCTTTACAGGATCATGTGCAAAAGATAAGACAGCAACACAATGTCATAAGTAAGCAACAAAAATTGAAGTACGTGTCAGATACAGCTATCTATCATGATAACAGATTATGCAGAAAATTCACAACAAAAGCAGTGCTTATTACTCAAACCACTTACAGAGACAGCAGAATGGACAATTATATGGTAAGTGAGGCCTACACAAAGCCATTGGAAAAGTCCCAAATTGAGACAGTGTAATCTGATTTGGTATCTGTCCATCACCCATTCTTGGACTTGTACTTTAGGAAAACCTCATTACCATACTGCAAAGTTCAAGATGGATGTATCTTTTTCAATTATGCTAAAAGATTTCAGGGCAATGGTCAGAAGAAAACATTAGGATTTCTTTTTTCCTTTTGTTTTTGAACATCCTGTAGGACATTACAATGGTATTTCTACCAGCGCTGGCAAAGATCATATTAACTTACTGAATACTACTACTCTTCACCCATTCAACAGCTTTCATCCTGGGCACTCTAATCAGGTGAATATTAGTATTCCTAAACTGAGGCAAAGAGTAAGTTAATGACCTGGCTTTCAAGGTGGTGAGCATCCACAGCTCTCACTGACATCAATCAGCAGATCTGAAAATCAGTCCACAAGAGACTTGCAAAGGCCTTTGAGCAAGTCAGTGGCTGTCAGAGGTAGCATACAAGTTCTCTACTGCTAGCTCTGTGTTCTAACCACTAGACCATGCAGAAATGGAAGTTGCAGAAGGTCACAAATTAAACTATAGGAAACTTCATTTCAGCAACAGAATGCTCTACAAATAAGAGGCAGGACAGTCACATGTTCAAATAGGTTTTTTAAATGCCTAGGGACCCATTGTACCACAAAAATCTTAATTTTTTGAGAAGCCAGTAACTGTGCTATTCTTTTAATAATATTAGCTATTATTTATATGTACAATTACTTGATTTGAACATTTACATTTGGATTCTTTTCAGCAGGCACATCTGTTGCATCAATTTTTTTAATTCTGCCTATTAAAGTCTATTAGAACTAGATGGTCTGAGACATATTATAACCAAATATATTTATTTTTCTACATTATAGGTATACTTTTTCTCTCTCTTTACTAGACTTAGAGTAAAATCACAATAATAAACAGCTGTAATAATCACTATTATGTACTCTATAGTACTTCTGATGGGAAGTGCCCGCTACAGCAAAGTGAATTTTTAATTAAAAGGCAAAAGTAAACTCAGGTTGAAAATGGAATTACACTGAAAACAAAATTTGAAAAACGGTCAGCTTCCATCATTTTACAAAGTAGTCCACTATTATTAGAAGAAGAATCTAGATTTGTTTGTTGTTAATCCAGAAAATCCAATGTTGGAACTGAATGATGCTTATATGGTACCTATGATCCAGTCCATGATTCTACACCTGAAAGTACAAGTAATTCATCAAAAGCCCAATCCTACTCCTACTGAAATCAATGGAATGATTAATGAGCCTTAACATGAATTGGGCTGGGCCTAATTAGTGTCAAATGAACACTTGGAATTAACTCTAGAGGGCAGTGTTGGAAGAGGACTAGCAGGTAATTTAACTTTACCTTGCACAGCTAAGCCAGCCAGCCGGATCCCCTGATCCAACGAAGAACGCAATCGACCATCAAGAACATCTTTTTTCACTTGTAGGTAATACTGATACCTGCGAATATGTGAAACAACAAAACGAGACCCAAAGTTTAAATACCTGGCTATTTTCTACAGAACAAAGAGTGCTGAAGAGAGAACATTTTTGCACAAAGGTTGTATACTTAAATTGTACCGTGTAAGTTGCAAATGCCACACATACAATCTTAATTATAACACTTTAAATACACAGACTAAAAATCACCAGTGTGGGCCCTATCAGGACCATTGTTCCCAACTGTACAAAAGAGAGAAATCAGAATTCCACTGGATCACACCACGAGAGTGAAAAGCTTCTGGAATTGAATCCACCCATAAATTCTGTAGGTGCAACTGAGGAACTTACATCTTTGTATGCGGGGTTGTTGTAGCCTTGTTGGTCCCAGGATGTAGAGAGACATGGTGGTTGAGGTATGTCTTTTATTTGACCAACTTCTGTTGGGGAGAGAGACAAGCTTTCAAGCTTACATGGAACTCAGACTTGAAGAAGAGCTCTGTGTAAGCTCAAAAGCTTGCCTCTTAGAACATACATCATGGCATTCCCAGATCACATCGAACAGAATGAAATTAATCTGGGAGGAAGGCACAAACAGAATATGTAGGATGACAAGAAATGGAATTAGGTTTGGTCTAATTTTTGGTACCACAGTTTCTGTTACTGTTGCAGGGTGCTTTCTCGAATCCCGTAGAAACAAGGCTTACACACAGTGGCCAGATGGAAAGTGGTGAGTTTATTGAAGGGAGTGACGTTACAGCGCCTGGGGCCCCCCGGCTGCAGGCTGTCACTGATGGGGGATTCTGGCACACCCAAGCGATGTCCAGGAAGGGAGCCCAACAAATGAGGCTGTGTCAGCACAGATATACTCATGCTCATTTGCATCTCATACATATACATATCTCATTAATAGCAAGCAGCGAGCTAATTGGTTGATTACATGCTGTTTAGCACTTGTTGATTACGCCGTCCTGCCTCAGTTTACCTATTTAGTTTCCCACACATTCGTTCTCATGCAGACGGGGTAAACACTCACACAGCTGGGAAACTGTTCCCAAGCACACACACAAGATAACAGAAGCGCAAGGCCATTCTCACAGATAACCTCATTATGCCCTCCCCTGGAGTTGACTCAGAAGTGTAACTACGCCCCCCGCTGGTTGCCGTCACAATAATCTTCCGGTCACTACAGTTACGGGTTTGATTTTTACCAAGATAGTTAAAATGTGTGCAACCTTCCTAGTGTGCCTTATAGGGATATAGCTTATCCCTCTTCTTGTACAACAGTGGTTCTCAAACTATTGTACTGGTGATCCCTTTCACATAGTAAGCCTCTGAGTGTGACTCCCCCTTATAAATTAAAAACACTTGTTTATATATTTAACACAATTATAAATGTTGGAGGCAAAGCAGAGTTTGGGGTAGAGGCTGACAGCTGGCTACCCCCCAAAGTAATAGCCCCGCAACCCCCTGAGAGGTCTCGACTCCCAGTCTAAGAACCGCCCGAATAGTTATGCCGGTATAACTGCATCCACATTAGGAAAATTGTACCGCTTTTACTATAGAGAGTTAAAGGAGTAACCTGTTTGTGTAGATAAGTGCTAACAGTATTAGAAAAAATCCTTGTTCAAACTGTAAGAGCAAGTAGCTCAAAGTGCCATCTGACATTTCTATACGGTGCATTAATCTAAAAAAACCTTTTACATTTTTCTAAAGTGAACTCCTAAATCAGCACAAATGAGATTCAGGCTCTTGCCACTAGACAGCACCAAAGTTCTGATGAGACGTGCATTCTCATGATTACAGCAATAGTAGCAATGCTATAATTTGATCACAAAGGCATTTTCAGTGTAAAGCCCTTTTTCATATCCTTCAATTCCCTTTTGAGCTGAAATTTTTCAAGTTTACTTAAAATCCAAAGTTGAATTTTGGGCAAAGCAGGTAAAGGAAACCTTTGCATTTAATTTTGGGTTACTAGACTTGAAATAAATAAATAAAATAAAAGCGAAGATATTTTCACACATTTTCTTGTCCTCTGGTAACTCACAACCAGTTTCATTTTATAAGCTTTGATTTGGCACGCACATACAGACTGAAGAAAATTGAAAAACTCCCATTAATGTCACTGTACTCTGAACAATCTGATTGTGAGAAAGGAAAGCATGAGGCAATGGAATAGCACACAGCCTCTCTGCTTGGCCTTTCTGCCTCCAATCTTAAATTTCACAACTCTGGGATTCTGTGGCCTGGACTTCAGCAAACTGTGCAAAACATAGATCATCTGAAATAGCAAAGAAATGCACCAGAGTCAAGCAGAAAGCCCACCAGACTTGCCTTTGACATCACTTTAAATAGAGGTAGGGGGACATTATGCTTATAATTTCACATTGTGCACTCCAAATGACTTGTAGTCCATGGAAGTTTTGCCACTGACTTCACTGGGGCCAGGATTTCAACCACAATTCCTGCAAAAACTAGAGATAAACCACACTGCAGAATACATGAACAGCAAAAAACATGATGCTACAGTTACTGCATCCAACGTCATGACAAGATTTTGAAACTACTGATTTTGGGTGTCTCAAAATTCAAGACCAGTGGTCCCCAAACTTTTCAGTGTCATGCCCTCTCCTTGCCCCTGTCTGTGCCCCCTGACTGCTAGAGCCAGGGTGGGAGCAGGATTGCGGCTCTGGTAGGAGGGGAGTCATGGACAATGATAAGAGGGCTGGGACCCAACTAGGGGCGGGGCTGGAGCTGGGAATGGAGCCACAGCCAGGGGCTGGGCTGAGGCTGGGGGCAGGGTTATGGCCAGGCCATGGTTGGGGGCTGGTCCAGAGCAGATGTGGGAGCGGAATGGGGCTAGGTGGTGCTCCCTCCTGCCCCACATGGAGGCTGGCCCGGGTCCTGCCGCGCCCCCCCAAACATTCCTCCACGCCCCCCCGTAGGGGACATACCCCACAGCTTGGGGACCTCTGTTCTACATGTTTAATTTGCAACACTTTTAAACACTTGATTTTAGGAAAGTTCTTAGCACCCAGCTTCCTGATAACCAGGTTCCTTTATAGTATCTCACACGGAACATCCAAAAATGGGGACACCCACAGGTCACTTTTTAAAATCTTGACCTAAATGTTTTTAGCAGCACCTGTACAAGGCACTGTGTTGCAGGGTATTGAATTGTATTGCATGGATAGCATATATTACACCTGACTGGCTGCTGGGTGTGGAGATTGGTTATTAATTTAATTTGTAATATTTGCTAATGTTTCCGATATACAAGCACCTATGATAAAAAGGAAGAAATCCATATCAATCAATTAGTAGAAATGTAAAACCTACCAACCTTATCTAAAATACATGCTGTTAACTCAGTATTTATTAATAGAGTATTCCCTTGTACTTCCCCATATTTGCTGTAGGAAATATTACAGATATAGAAGTTATCTACCTGCAACCCTTAGTTGGTGGGCATGGACCAGCATTTATCTCATGCTCCTACCATTAGTACCCAGCCTGGGCAAGCTAATGATCCAACCAGCGACCAAATTTGGTGATGAATCCTGATCATGTGCCACTTGAGGCACATTAGATATATGCTAAGAATCCTTATTTAGGCCCTGCTCCAAAGCCCATTGAAGTCAATGGAAGGTGGGTTTTAGATCACGTCGTCTGCTATCTAAAGCATCTGTCAAGTTTTTAAGTACCATCGCTTTATAGTAGTACTCTTGCACAAAGAGTTAATTCGTAACTGCTTATGTTATTTCTACTAGGTGGTCACAATTTTCTTTATAAATCCTAATTTTCAGAATTTGTAAACTTATAAATTTGGTTATAAACATATGCTGTGGGCTGAGACTTTGGCATGCAAGGGCTCAACCTGGAGCAAATTTATTTATTTATATTTACAAAACAAAAAGTCTGCTTGGAAATTTTCAGTCATTCTTTTCTTTAAAAAAGGAAATCAACTCGCTCTGGATGGATACTATTCCAAACAAAGGTACTGACTCCATGGGTGCTCCGGGGCTGGAGCATTCACAGGGAAAATTTAGCAGGTGCTCCGCATTCACTGGCAGCCAAGCTCCCCCCTCCTCCCCTTCCAGCACTTCCCGCCCTCCCACCCTGCCACCAGCAGCTGTTTGGTAGCACTTAGGACTTTCTGGGAGGGAGGGGGAGGAGCTCAGGGGAGGAGGCAGAGAAGAGGTGGGGCGGGGACTTAGGGGAAAGGAGGAATAGGGGTGGGGGGGTGGGGGACTGAGCATCAACTGGGCAGAGGGGAAGTCCATACCTATGACTCCACAGATACTTTGTTAATTTTAAAACACACGTGTGGCATGATAACGCTTTGATCTATTTTAAAGGAATATGAACAGCTGAGTTTAGGCCCAAAATTCCAGTCTTAGCTTTGGTTGGTCGTGGGTTTTTGGGTGGTTGTTTTTAAAGGGGGCTGAGTGTTGGGGGATGGGTATCATAAAAGCTACCCTCAAAAAAATGTCTATCTGAAATGAGAGAAAAGTTATAAACACAGCATTTTCTTTTTGAGTGAAAAAAGATTTGCTTGCAGGAGAATATGGATGTACAATCCTCCAAGGGCACAGTAGAAAAATGTAGCCCTGACAGGAGCAGAGTAAATCTAGAAGCCTGCTGAGGTTGGGAGAAGCTTGTTAGGATTGAGAGATAATAAGGGGCTCTGACATCACCTTTGCCATGGGAATCATGGGAACTCGTGGACAAACGGGACTGTTACTGTGTGCCAACTCTGGTTCTATTCAGGATAGGGTCCAATATGCAGGGTCCCTGAGAAATCACCAATTTACTGCTATCACACTAGATTGTATGTGTTGGGAGGATCATATTAATATATTAATTAAACATTATTATGTTATCAGCCAAGATTATGTGTTTTTTGTTTCAACTGAAATTAAATAATTTATTTAGAATCCTAAGTGAATAAAACATTTTTTAAATTGCCTAAATAAATATTCACTTCAGAGAACCTGCCTCAGAAAAGTAGATAAAATATGTATTTTATAAACTTTCGATGTTTTACATGTTGGAGAAATAAGCAAATATAATAGACAAATACATGTTTGCACATTGCTACAAACTGTTATACAAGATGACAGAAACCAAGAAGCTCACAATTATGAAGCCCTGGTTCAGTGTTATGGGGAAAGGAGAGAGAACTAAAACATGAGCTGAGAACTGAGGTTCAATCTTCTTTGCTCATTTTGGGTAAACATTTTGAGCATAGTTTTTAAAGTTTAATAAAGGCTACCGGTGTTTGCCAGCCTGTAGTTAATTCCAAGGGGAATGGCAGTGGACAACAAGTCTGAACAAAACCATAATTACAAGGCTATAATTTCCCACAACTCCATTCAGCAAACACAGAAAACATTACAAGTATATTTGTTTCTATTGCTTCAACAAGTGAGCCCTGTTCTTTAAAAAGTAACAAAACTGCAAGCAGATATCAGATATCAAAAAGTATCTGAACTTTGTTAAAATATAGAACCTGCCTATAGCAATCAGTCAATACCACAAAAGAGAAAAACTAAGTGAGCTTAAAAATGTGGGGAAAGGGTGCATGCTTAAAACTTCATTCCAAGATCCAGAGCCTGTCATAGCTAGTGCTGCGTACATCTCGAGAAACTCCCACGTGACTGTAGCATTTTGCATTGCAAATTTAGCACAGTCTATCTCATCACTATCTTCCATATTGGTTTCACTGTCACGTTTGTTTGCAATATTTTTGGTTTAGTACACCTATTGGGATGCTTCAATCATCACACTCACTCCGATGCATAACCAGTCCCCCTAATATGATAAGGAAATCATTAGGTTCCCCATTTGTATTTTGGGTGGTGTTATTTTGTTAGGTGAATTTCTTAAATCTCAAAAGCTAAGCAGGGACAGGCATGGTGAATACTGGAGGAGAGATTATCCTGAGACATTTATTGGGGGCATCAAAGAGAGCAGGTATGTGAGTCAGTTCTGCAGAGCCATATCAGTGTTGGGTCCTTCCCCTTTTTTGCTGCAAACTCCCAGATAGAACTCTGTAAGGAAAAGATTCCATTCAAAACACTCATTTGATCTCTGCTTCTTGGGAGGAGGACCATGCAACTTTAGAGTACTTTAGAGCAGCGGTCGCCAACCAGTGGTCGGCGGACCACTGATGGTCCGCAAGAAAATTTGGGTGGTCTGTGGGGAAATTTCGGGGCGGGGGGGGTAAGTGGCGGGAGCCCCCCCTGCCTGCCGGGGGCAGTGTGCTGCGGCGCGAGTGTGCCCCTGTGGGGCGGGGGGGGGGGAGTGGTGAGGCAAGCGGCAGGAGGCCCCCCCCGCCTGCCGGGAGCAGGGTGCTTTCCCTCGGCGCGGCGCGAGTGTGCCCCTGTGGGGCGGGGGGGTGAGGCAAGCAGCGGGAGCCCCCCCTGCCTGCTGGGAGCAGGGTGCTGCGGCGCGGCGTGAGTGTGCCCCTGTGGGGTGGGGGGGGGTGAGGAAAGCGGCAGGAGCCCTCCCCTGCCTACCGGGAGCAGGGTGCTTTCCCCCGGCGCAGTGTGTGTGTGTGTGTGTGCCCCGGCGCGAGTGTGCCCCTGTGGCCGCGAGAGACCCCGCACGGCAGCCCCCGCAGGAAGGAGTAGGGTCCATGTTAGTGGTCCGCGGGATTCAAAATTGTGAGTTTAGTGGTCCCTGAGGTCCGAAAGGTTGGCGACCACTGCTTTAGAGTACTTGAAGAGTACTGCCTCTGGTCGACTGATTTGGTTAGCAGGGCTCATGCTCCCTAAGCTTCAGAGCCCAAACTCCAGACCTAGCTGCAACTTCAATTCACTGTCTACATCGCTATCTTTAGAGCACTAGAGCCAACCCTATTAGCCGAAGTCCATTGACCTGAGTTCAGAGACTCACTTCTGCAGGCTATGTAGACATACCCATATAGACGTACACTGCAGATGGAACCCAGGAACTCCAGTGCCAAAAATACAGCTCCTTATATTTCAACTTAAACCAAAGAATATTTCAAGACTTGTGGTGCTTATAAACTGGCATTGCAGTAAGACAAGTGTAATGCCAACAAACCTCAGTCATTGATAGGCAGGATCGATCCAGGGACCTCTGCAGCTTAGTATACAAGCCTCTACACACAGCATGAGCTAAAAGCCAACTGCCTGTTAGTTAAGGCTGTAGAATAGACTCACTAATCTCTCTCTCTAAGTGGTCTCAGTGCCATTATATGGGACAGAACACCACAGCCAGGAGGTGTGTGGGTGACACAAGCACTGGAGAAGAATAGACAGAGGAAGCTGTACAAATCAATTAGGACCCCTCCCTTCCCCTCCTCTTTCTGGATTCCAGTCCTCAGGAAATGCTACAGCAGATCTTCTATACTGTGCAAGGAGTGTGCAAATATGTGACATAGGGATAGGGCATGCCTGTAACATGCACATTCACCAAGTTAGATTAAAAAAGAAAAGAAAGAATGAAGAATGTTTAACTATCCACCTGTGAAGAAAACAACATGATCAGTGGCAATGAGGCTGCTTTCCTTTACATTCCTGCAGCATTTGTTGGCAACAGAGAACAATAAAATATATTATGTTCTGAAGGGGGTACTATGATCAGTACTGTACTTTGAATATTTCTATTTTACTTGCCTCCACAGTGCATCAAAAGTGGGGGCTTCTTTGCCAGACACATCAGTTTTGGGGGGCTAGGAAATGTTATTTCTAGGTTTTTTAAAAAAAAATGCAAGTCTGATTTTGTTGGGAATTTTTGTCACGTATAAATAAATATATTATAGAACATTTTAAAAAGAAATATTTTTTTAAATTTGATTACATTGGATGTATTTGAAAAACAACCACAAGTTTTTGGTAGTAGTTTACTAAAGAGGCACAATGTTACTCAAGAGTTACTCAAGAGGTACAATGCCTTTAGAATTGTCCCTAATGATGTAATTACTGGATTGACTAGCAGTTTTTCATAACTCATTAGGTACCTCTTTGGAGCCAAGCCGATCTGTTGGGTAACTGCTAAACTACGTAGATTTGTTTTTTTAATGGAGGAAAGAAGAGAATTGCTGTAATGTTACACAGAAGCAATAAAAATCATTAGGAAAAATGGAGGGGAGGTAGTTTGGCTAGTAAAGGATTTTAACATTCAATCCTTTCGCTCTTTTACTATTTCAGTATTTTTTTAAAAATGACTAGATCATAATACAGAACTATCAAATTAGTAACATAATAAGTGCCACACTGGATCAAAGCACTGATCCACCTAGTCAAGGACTCTGTCTGAGAATGGCAAGTATCACCTTTTTCAGAGAAAGAAACAAGAAACCCCGTGGTGGGCAATCATGGAATAGCCTTTCTATGAGGGAATTTCTTCTTAACAGCACATTTACATCCCACGGTAGATTTATTTTTTAAATATTAGTATCTCCAATATGGAGAATCTTGCTGTCCATACAATTTAAATCTTTTTAATTCTACTATGCTCTTGAAATAAATTATATCTTGTGGCAGTGAGTTCCACAGGTTGAGTGTGTTGTGGTTTTTTTTATTTCTTTTTTTTCCTTTTAAATTCACCTGTCTTTTATATTTTCATCTTCCATGCTGATTCAATCATTGCTCAGAGTGCAAAAGAAGGCGATGATTAGCACTGACTGAAAGGGTGAATCTCTGTAATTTAGACAAATCTCCACCAGTCTGAGGTGATTCCCATGTGAAATAAGTTTGTGGTAAGCCAACAGCATCTAAGAGTGGGCAATAACTTTTCCTCATTGCAGACCTAGATAGGCTTTGAAATAACAGAAAAATGGGAAATGGTCAGTCCTTTCAGGCATCCAGATACAACCTTTAGTATATTAGCATAAACTGTGTTACTATCATGTTATGATTTCTGGTCTTGGATGTGCTGAAACAGATTTTAGAAGCTGTAATTCAATCAGTACAGTTTAATCTAAAGGCACTTTAAAAATAAACTGTATATATTGATGATTTCATGGCCTTCATTCCTGACACTGGAATAGTTTAGATTCCGATAACGAATACCAGAATAACTCAAACTTGCTCCACTGGAATTGCACCAACCAATCTACCAATGGAAGCCTGAGGTTTCTGGATACTAATGACAGCCATTTATCTAGGACTTGTGGTAGACTATCAAATACAGTAGCTGTGTTGCACTACTAAAGAGTAATATTTTGGAAGATTGTCATTTAGTGGAAGTCCACCACACCCTGCAATGGAAAAAACCACCAAAAACCCAAAATAAACCCTCAGCAGGCTAGCCAGGAAAAACTGAAGGAAAATGAAGAGCCAGTACTGTACCCAGACTCCTCCCTTTAGAAACTCAAGCTGTCCATGCCAACTTTTAAGTGCAGTCATAAATAAAAGGTTCCTGGGTCAGAAAATCCTGGAACTTGAACAGCTTCATCAAGAATTTCCTGGCTAACTGCAGTTGACTGATTAACAAACTCTGGCAAAACCAGAATCAGAATCGCCTTCTAGAGCTGAGTGGGGAAAAAAAAAATACACCATAACATTTCATTTTGTGAAAGAAAATAAAAAAGAAAACATCTTTTGGGAGCCTTTGGCCCTACCTGCTGATACAAAAGGTCTTTGCTAGACCAGCATTATTCCCATGACATCTGTTCACAGGACCAAAAGGGAGGATAGTTCAAATACCCAACTCCTATCACCTACCTCGCCCTACTTCAACAATCAAAACTCTTTATGCAAACCTGCTACTGTAACTCTTCTCCGAAGGGCTTTTCCGGGGTCAGTCAGGGAATTTCCTTGGGATTCTGGGTGCATCTCCATTCCTCAAAGCTCAGAGGATCCACTGAGCCCACCCTCTCCTGCAGGCTGGCAAATCTCTCACACAGGAAATCTGCTAACTGGACTTTGAGGAGGTTACTTAAAAAGTAACCACAGTTATAGAAAAGTGATCTACTGAAAAGGACAAGGGGATCTGTGTGGGGAATAGCAGAAGCTTAATTACTTTGATTAACAGAGAGTCACATTCCATTCATTTCAGCCGCCGTTTTGTGGGCACATATTCAGATAATATATACTGTTAGCTGACCTACTCGTATTGCCAGCAGCAATAAGAAGCATATGCAAAGGCAAGTTACCAGACCAAACTGATTCAAACTCCCAAAAAGATGCTTAATATTTTTCAAATTGAGGCCCAGCTACAATATATTCACTTATCTAAAGGCAGCAGAATGTGAAAATCCTAACATAATTAAAAGTATATCCTAATAAAAAAATAGTGCTGCATTGCTCATCTTACTTGCAAGCCCCATTTGCTCAATTTACTGCTTAAAAGTTATTCTTATTTATGCATTCTAAAAAAGACTGCCAATCAAAATTTCAGATCTATTTTGTTCCATGCTATACATTAACACCACCAGATTACAAAAAAAAAAAAATGTGGATTTCAGGCATCATGAGCACAGTTCTACTCCCTACTGCTGTAAATCAGAAGTAATTCTAAGGAAATAAGTGGAGTCAAATTGGTGTGATTGAGAATCTTATCTACTCATTTAAGAAAGAAAAAAGTATAGACATAGGGATTTGGAACTGGATGGCTCAAGGGATTGATGACAAGATTTGAAATTTTTTGTGTGTAAATTGCAAGTTAAAATCCAGACAAACTCACTTGGGATCAAAAGTTGTTGCCATATGGTGGTCAATGTGAATTGAATTCCTGGTGAAATTCCTACTGGTCAGATGCCAATGATCACATTCAGCATCTTTGCCAGATGTGTTTGGAAGTGAACTGGGGCTAGGTAAGAGGTGTAGCGTTTTGATTGTGTGGAACACTGGCTCCCCTTCTGTGGGGAGAAGGGTCTGTATAGTTTGGATAGCCCCACCTCAGTAGAAAGGGGACCAATCTCTGTGGGGACAGGCTGGCTAGAGGGGGCTAAACCAGTGTAGCTCAAATTTGATCACAACCTCCTGGGTGGTGACTGGGGGGGAAGGGAGGAGCAATGGCCCCGGGCCACAAGCAGGGGTTGGGCTTTGCCCCATCTGGAGACACAAACACTGGAAGAGCGGGCAGCCATTGAGTTCCCCACCTTCCTGGGGACAGCAGGCTCCAGCCACAGGGCTTCAGGGTCCATCTCCAGGCCCCATCCCCTGGGCACAGGGCTTCAGGCTTTGGCCCCATGCTCACCCCCCATCCATTCCCCCATCACCCCAGCCCGCCTGTTTCCCTATGCACGCCCCCCACCCTCCCCAACAGGACTCAATTTGTCTCCTTGAATGCCAGGGCTGAGTAAGTCTGCTATGAAAGGTGATATTTGTATGTTTGTTAAAATCACTTTTCACAGTAGACTTAGTAGCTAGCTGAGCGGTTGTGAAAAATGATATTAACATAGAAGTATCACTTTTCATGGCAGCAGACTTATTAGCCAGCAAGTCTAAAATTAAAAAAGGAACCAAAAAAGTAAAAGAAACAAGACAAGAATATGCAAAGTATCTTATTTGTGTTTCTATTCTGTTTAGGTCCAATAAAGAATAGAGTCAACTGTACATTATTTTTATTACGGAGTGATCAAAAAACCTCTAAATAGATAAATTACAATGATTTGGACATACATGTGCATTTTTTTAACCTAACGTTAATGACGTATTTTAGGAAAAATTGTCAGATCAGCCACCAGCAAGAGTTGGTGGCTGCACTCTGAGACCACCAAAAATGTATTGTGAAAACCCTGGGAGGGTAAAAAGAAAAAAGATAGGAGCACTCAGCACAAAGCCAAGATGCTGAGAAGACATTTAATCAAGAAACTACAAAGAGAAGAAATTTCTGAATTGCCTATACACCAATGCTCAAAGTGTGGGTAACAAACAAGAGGAATTGAAATCGCTCATTTATGAGCATAAATTGAGTCTATCTGGCATTACTGAAGCCTGGATGATCTGCATAACCCTAATGTTAAAATCAATGGTTATAAGCTATTATAAGGACTGAGTGGGCAAAAGGGGGATGGGAAGTAGTGCTCTACATTAAAAAAAAAAAGGTATTACCTGTTTCCAAGTCACTGATAACTCGGAAGAAAATGATCTTGAATGATTATGAAGCAATGTTTTAACAGATAAAGCACAAAATGAGGGACCAGTTGGTGTCTGCTACAGATCACCAAATCACACTGAGGAACAGGATGACTTCCTGCTTATGCACCTATCTATAAAGTGCAGGGAGAGGGGGGAGACCTGTGTATAGCGTTGCCAACTGTCTAATCACACAAATCCAAACACCCTTTCCACGCCCCTTCCTCAAGACCCCGCCCACTCTATCCTCCATCTCTCTATCACTTGCTTTCCCCCACTCTCTCACTTTCATGCACCGGGCTGGGGCAGAGCTGTGGGCTCTGGGCTGAGGGTTTCGGATCAGCGAGGGGGCTCTGAGCTGAGCATGGGGCAGGGGTGCAGGAGGGGTGTGGGGTGCCAGCTCTGGGAGGGAGTTGGAATGCATGAGGGGGCTCCAGCTGCGGCAGGGTTCAGAAGTGGGTTTGGGGTGGTGGCTCAGAGCTGGAGTAGGGAGTTGGGGGTGCAGGAGGGGACGCGGAATACAAGCTCTGGGAGGGAGTTTGGGTGAGGGAGGGAGTTTGGGGTACTGGCTCAGGGCTGGGGCAGGGTGTGGGAGGGGATTTGGAGGGCTGACTCCAGGAGGGGGCTCAGAGTTGGGGCAGGAGGGCAGGGTGTGGGCTCCAGCCAGGCAGTGCTTACCTTAGGCAGCTCCCGGTTGGCAGCACAGTGGTACTAAGGCAGGCTCTCTGCCTGCCCAGGCTCCGCGCCACTCCTGGAAGCAGCTGGCATGACCCTGCAGCTCCTGGCGGGGAGGGGCTTCACACGCTGCCCCGCCTGCAGGCACCACCTCCACAGCTCCCATTGGCTGCAGTTCCAGGCCAATGGGAGCTGCGGAGTTGGCGCTCAGGATGCAGACAGCAGCCTCTGAAACCCTCTGCCCCTGCCTCCACCCCCCAAGGCTGCAGGGACGTGCCATCCACTTCCGGGAGCAGCATAAAGCCAGGGCAGGCAGGGAGCCTGCCTTAGTCCTGATGTGCTGCCAGACTTTTAGCAGCTTAAGATCTCCCGGTTTGGCTTCAGCAGCCTCTGGGAAATAGAGACTGATTCTGGGAGATTCCTGGTGAAACCAAGAGGGTTGGCAACCCTAACTGTTTAATAATGGGGAACATCAATTTGAGTATCATATGCTGGAGGTCTCATGCTGCCAGTACTTTAACATAGCTGGAATTTCTAAATATTATAGATAATTTCCTAACCAAAAAGTGCAGCAGCCAATACAAGGGAATTCTATATTTGACCTTGTCTTAATAAATAAAGAAGAACTGATCACAGAACTAAAGATTAATGGTAGCTTAAGTAGAACTGATCTTGACTTGGTCATATTTTATAATGTGCAAGCAGAATAAATTCCAGAACAGTTTTCTATATACTTGGTGATTTAATAGGGACAATTTCACAGAGCTGAAAACAGTTATGAGCCAAATCAATTGTGAGAAAGAACTGAATCAGAAAACTGTGAATGATAATTGGGAATCATTTAAGTATACATCACTCTATGCCCAAAAGCCACAATCAAGAAAGTTAGGCTGGTTAAAAAACCAACCCGGTTTAGAGGGGAAGTGAAGGTAGCTGTAATAAATAAATAAACAAATGGAAGAAAAGGGAAATTGACAGTAATGAGTATAAATCACAAGTTAGGAATTGTAGATAACTGATAAGGGAAACCAAGAGACAAGGCAGAGTTAAGGACAATAAGAATAAGTTTTTTTAAATAAATTAGTAATAAAAAGAATCTTGACAATTATACTGGTCAATTACTACCTGGAAATGGTAGGACTATCAACAATAATGCAGAAAAGGCAGATTCTCAAATATTTTTGTTCTATACTTGGGGGAAAACAGATGATGCAATCTCATTATAGACTCCTTCCATTTCACTAGTGTCTCTGGAATATATTAAACAGAAGCTACTAAAAAGTTAGAAGTACAGTAGACTCTCGATTATCCAGGATGATAGGGAAAAAAATAATTCTGGTTAATAAAATCCCGGATAATCACCATCCATAGGAAATATGGGGTGTGGGGGTTGGTTCACCAGGTACCCTGTGCCGGGGGGGGGGGGGGAGGGGCTGTTGGTTCACTGGCTGCCCTGAGCCCTGGTGGGGGTTTATTTTGTGTGTGCTGGGGGCGGCAGCAAAGCCAGAGCCGGCCCTGCGAGTTGCGCATATTTTTTTTTGACATCCTGGTTAATCCAGATCCTGGTTAATCCAATCCTGGATAATGGAGAGTCTACTGTAGAAGCTAGACAAATTCAGACTAGAAATAAGGGATACATTTTTTTAACAGTGAGCGTAATTAACCCTTGGAACAACTTACCAAGATTCTTGGTGGATTCTCCCTCACTGACCATTTTTAACTCAATATTGGATGTTTTCCTAAAAGCTATGTTCTAGGAATTATTTTGGGGATCTGCTCTGGCCTGCGCTAAATGAGATGTCAGACTAGAGGATCCCAATGGTAACTTCTAGACTCAGACTTTATTAATTATCAGAGAGGCCAAGTATTGAATATACTTGGAGCCTTAACTCAGCTCTACAAGTTCTCCCTCCTGGTGAGAGTTGAAGTACATGGGCAAGGCAGTGTAGATCACTGCCGCTCATGTGTGCCTTTTCTGTTCATTAACAGAGGACTTCTTTTGTCTCTAGGCCTGTCAGTTCAGCACTTTTCAGCAGCATTAAATTCTTTTGGGAAAAAGAGTGAGAGAAAGAAAAAGAAAAAGATACATCGAAAACACAAGCTCAGATGAGAAATGCTCTGAAAGTGTGTTGTTCTTTCTGCAAACTACAAGCTGCTACATGTGCCTATGCCTCGTTAAGGTTTGTAGGCATGATACGAGCCTTTCAAAACACATACTTTCTCTCTTGAAAAGCTTACCCAGCAAACTTGGTCTTTCACTATCCATCAATTTCTACAATAGGTAGAAAGAAAGAAATCCCAGCCACAACAGGTCTAACCTCCAACCTAGAATCTTTACTGTTTGTCAGGAGTATAATATATTTTTGGATAGTCTAAGTTAAAATAACTCCTTAAATATTAAGTTAAACCTTAAATAATAAAGACCAGTAATAGTATGCTTTTGCAAGAGAGAAAGGCATGCCACAACCTGATCCCTTATTTACTGTCCTTGAACTCTTGAATTAATTATAACAAATTACAGGGAGACTAGGTACAATTTATAAGCACAATAAACTCCCTAATAACCACCTATAATTTAATCTGGGTTAATCCAAAATACCAGAAGTATTATTCAATAGAATATACCAACATGCTTTTTAAAGTAAAGTAAACATTTGTGGTAATGTCTAATCTTCACACAGGCTGATCTTGACTTCTTCATGTTAAACTGACTTCACAAATTTCAGTGAATACAAACCCAAGTGACAACATAAACACCTCAGCATTCAGTTTGGCTAGCCCAGTTTCTACAGCTTGGAGTGAAATGGAAAAAATAAGGCAAATCACAAACTAAATCAAAGGAGGTGAGGGGAATGTACAGTTGGCAGGTTTTCAGTTGTAAATTATGTGTTTGATACACATTACAGAGATACTAGTACAAGAGACTTGGTGGTTAACGCTTTGTTAACCATATTCCTTTGAAAGCATGCTGAGGCCTGCCGCTCTGACCCATCAAAGCACTTAACTATGTGCCTAATATTAAGCACATGAACAGGCCCAATAGGACTACTCATGTGTTTAGCATTAGGCACATGCTTGAGTACCTTTCTGAATTGGAGACTGAATGAAGAAGGCCTTTCTTCCTTGTTGGACAAGACAAACAGAGCCTTCACCATTTTAAGATTTCAGGTTGTAAAGGGGAAAAAAAACTTGGTACTTGATGACAAAATAGTCTATTTTGATCACATTCCTCCCCATTCCTTTCCACATTTATTATTCTTTTTTAACATAAAATATTCAAATATAAACAAATAAAATTGAATAATATTTTGTAGCCCAATTACTCATACGGTCAATAATGAATAACATACAACACTTTATCCATAGATCTCAAAGTGCTTTACTGAGGATGTCAATATCATTGTCCTCATTTCACAGATAGGGTAACAGAGGCATAGGGCAGGACATGATTTGTCCAATGTAACCAGCAAAGCAGCAGCAGAGAGGGTAACAATCTAGATCTTCTGTCTCACAATCCTTTGCCCTATCCACTAGGCTACACTGCCTCCCCTGTCAAACAAGTGGATTTCAAATCTGATGTGAAAAAATCTCTCTCTCACTCACTCACTAAAGCACCTTCATTTTCCATAAGCAATGAGAAATGGAGATTTCCAATCAGTTATTTGTGACTCTGCAGTTCAATTATTCTCTGATTTAAACTGAATAACTGGAATTGTACTTTTAGAAGTATAGAAACTAAAAGATGACCCATGGGTGTGTATGGGGAGGGGAAAAGGACCACAAGTCCAAAGCAGTTGGCTCTTCCACCTCTCAGCCCCCAAGAAAAAAAAATACATTACATTCTGCCTTAAAATACAGACGTCTATAGCTCAGCCTACTTCTTCCATTAACACTGGCTGACTCCGTTCAAAATATGCTATTGCCTGCGTGGAAAGGTAAATGCGACTAACATTAGGAGTTATCATCACTGTGGGAAAAGATGGCCTAAATTACACATAGAAGCAACATGAGTCAACAATTTGAAGATTTTTCTGGTAGCCAGCCAGGTTAATGGTCAAGTAGGTTAGAGTATCATGCTAAAAAAATTTCATGAGTTGACTAGAACAAATGTTATGTAGCCTGGAAGGTAAAAACTTTGTAGGAAGGAAGTCACTTTTAAAAAAATATGCTTTAATTCAGAAATAGCTTGCAACTGCTCTTAAATTTATTTTTTAGGCACAAACAAGTCACTTACGGAATTCTTTTTAAAAGCGCTCTTCTCTAGAAGAAACCTAATGTCTTGACTTTCAAAGGCCAGCCACCCTTTGTGTAAAACTGCATTCACACATCACTGCGCCTGCACTTAGCAGTGCAAACATCTTTGACCCCCCAACAGCACCTGTGCACTTGCATATGTGTGAGTTCGCAATCCCAAAACAATGGGATGTGTGGGTACAAACTCGGACCCTTATGTGTACTCAGGTGCTAGTTTATTTAAAGGGTGAGCAAACATTCAACTTTTTACAGAACACATTGAAAGTGTTTGTACTTGGAAACTGCACGCTCTGGTACTGGCAGCAGAATTTTGCTCATGCACAAATGGGGACTGGGTTAAAGCCAAGTTGAAAAGGTACCTCTAAGTATTCTCTCATTAATACTGGGAGACACATGATCACAAATCTGCAACTGACTCTGAAAGCCATCAGTAGAGCCCTTGGATCCAATTCCAAACTCAGTACAGTGTAAACTTATTTATTTTAGAGGAGTGATTTTTTTCCTGCAGTGAGATCAGGATCCAGCCCATTTGCTGCACAGTGCCTTTGTCACTGACTTGTCTTGGAAATGTTGCACAAAGATATTGCTTAAAATGAAATGTGAGGAGTCAGAAGCTGCTACAAAACATAAAACTGTCTGGCTTCAGCATCATCAGTATATCTTAACAAGATACATTCCTGTGAAAAGATTGCCCAAGTGTCCTCCCCTTTGCAGTAGTAACTAATAGTGAGCAATTGTGAAGAAAGCAATAAATTGCACTCAACACTCTGACACTATTTTTTGCAAACACCTTGGAGACCTTCACACCTCCATGGGTAGGATATAAACTAGCCCCCACTTATCAGGAGATAATGGATCCAACCGTGGAAGATGGAAATTTTAACATCTTGCCAAACACGACCCTGTGTTAGTGAACAGTGCTCTACTAGAGGCAGGATGTTGCCAGCACACTATGTGAATCAATGCCCTGCCTGCTGGATGAAGTGGATTTGTTTTATTAAGTGAGTAATTATTCTTTGTAAAAACTTCAAAAACAGCTGAAGATACCAAGTGCCACAGCAGCTGCCAAACATAAAACAGTGAAGCAGTCAACCTCTCACTGCACAGGAATCTGCCATCTTCCTACACTGGTATTTCTGCCAAATTCTTGTTGAGATTTTCATAAGGACCTCCACACAAACACTTCTTTTAAACCCCTTCAAAAGTCCCCAGGACTGTACTGACATCCAACTGCAGATTTTATAGCCTTATATCCTGCCAAGAGGGGGAAAAATGCTGAAGGTATTTGGCTCAAGAAGAAGGCTGCTTCTAGAACTAGTTCCATGGTTTGTGTGCATCTTAGAGAAGGAGAAATATTGCAAGGTATGGGAAATTCACTACCACATTCAACAATTTTTAATAAAGATTAGATAGGTTATTTCAAATAAGGTTTTTGCTGCTTAAATTTTTGACATAGTAAATTTAAAAGCAACAGCCCTTCCTTTTTTGCATGACATTTCTTGCACGATTACATGTGAATCACATAATTGTGTCAAAAATGTGTGGGGTCCTCAGGACTCTCCTGTTTAAAATACAGGCCCACTGTAATATATCCAGGGTTCCTTTATTAGCTGACTCAGTAACTGAGCACTATTACACATGTACAGTCTAGGCGAGAATGTTATTCTGTGATCCTTCAAATGTTATCTACTCTGAAATATAATTGTAAAAATGGCACTTTCTTACTCAGCAGATCTGCTCAGTGTGTGTGTGTGTGTGTGTGTGTGTGTGTGTGTGTGTGTGTGTGTGTGTGTGTGTGTGTGTGTGTGTGTGTGTAGTGCTGTTGTAGCTGTGTCAGTCCCGGAATATTAGAGAGACAAGATGGGTGAGGTAATATCTTCTATTGGACCAACTTCTGTTGGTGAGAGAGACAAGCTTTCAAACTACACAAAGCTCTTCTTCAGGTCACAGTGAGGGTGTACTCAGTCGGCTCTGCAGTGAAAAAAGGCACCACTTCTTTATAACACCAAACAGAACAGGTCTGGGAAGTGAACTGCATTCTTTGTGACTTGCACAAAAACAGAATTGTTAACTAGCTCCCAATTACAGAGTCACCTGTACTACACCATGGTCTTCAAACTGTGCAGTTACACCACAGCATTCAGTGCAGCTGCATATGCATAGCTGAGGGTATAATCTAAGGGAAGTGGGATTTGCACAGGTGTAAGTATGGACTTCATTTGGTTCCCATAATTGTGGAGGTTCACAAACCAATAGAAACAAAGTAAGGCTTTCGGATTGCAGGCTGAATTTATAGTGCTGGCGTTTAAAAGCAAAATTAATATAGCATTCATTGAGACACAAACATGGAACCCCACAATACCTAGTCAGGAACAATGGTCTCATGGTTATGGCACTGGACAGGGACTCAGGAGATCTGGATTCAATTGGCAGTTCTTCCACAGTCTTCCTCTCTGACCCAGAACACATTACAATCTCGCTATGCCTCAGGTCCCTGCGTCTCATATGGGGATATGTCATGTCCATTTGGCTACTCTGTGTCTATGTTTAGCTCACAAGCTTTTGGGGCACGGAGCGTCTCTCCCTATTCTCTCCCTCTCCCTCTCTCAAAAATAGAATCTTAATGTAGCATTCCAAATAGGATGGGGGTTTTCTTCATTTGTTTTGCATGGATTTCTTTTTTCCTTTCCTTTCCTCTGGTTTATTTTGTAATGGAAAATAAAGGGGGATGGCAAGACAGAGAAAAATAAAGTGCCTAGGCATATCAATACTGTTATTTGTTTATTTAGACTGAAAAAACATCTACCCCAATCTCTAGGCATTTGTGTGAAGTCTAAAAAATATTCAGAATTTAAGGACAAATATCTCATCTTAAAAGACATGGTCAAACAATCCATCCTTGCAGGCAAAGGATACAGCACTCTTTAAAATAAATAAATAAATGCCACTTTGGCACCATTACACAAACCCTAAAGCAAACTCCCCAACAAAAGCAATGGAACTAGATTGTCTAGGGCATTGTCTGAGGAGAGATGTAGGATGAGGCAAGTGGTGGTAAATCTACAGTCCACTGGTTTGCCATGCGGGACTCTGCTACTGTGCACTAAAAGTTTCCTAGTGTGCTCTGAGCTACTGCTACAGTAGTACTTTTAGTGCATGGTAGCAGGTTCCACGGGGCCAGATTAACACCCCGGCTTGCCACTTCAGGTAGACAAGCTTTAAGTGTGGCTGAATATCCCCCCAATTCCAGACTCTGCTAAGCCAAAGGCTAGGAATAAATTCTGGGGTCAAGGTTCCCTCGTGCACAACCCCAGCTCCCAGCGTTCGCATGGGGTATATCATCACTGCAGAGACTGTGATCTGCACCCACCTCTGAGAACCCGGGTTAGCCTTGCTAGTCTGCGTGTGAGCAGCCACACTGCAAAGCTATACCCGAGTTACTTGAGTACTCACGGATGCCGTGCTCCTTTGTGTGTCCCTTGGACTTCGGGGGGCACATCCTGCAGTAAGCTGAGCCGCTCTATGATTCTTTCCCACCAAATAACTGGAGAACTTCTCTGTCCTGCTGAGCATACAGGGAGAACTGTGGGAAGGCACTTGAGAACTATCAGCCCTTGAGTGATTTAGCTTGTGTCCTCACTGCAAAGTGGGTAGGTTATTAGTCTGAGTGAGCCGAACATAGGCTCTAATCCCAACCCCCGCACACAACAGGTTGAAAGCACCACTTAACTCAGGCTAGAGGTTTGTGTGTATGGACAGGAGAGGGGCTCGGGACAGCACCCAAATAAGAGCTCAGGCTAACTCTGCAATGAAGTGGATCCGTATCTTTGGTTCAAACCAATGTTGTTAGCCCCAGTGTGTATCTACTGAGGTAGCACCCTCTCACAGAAAGAGCTAAATTCTTGAGAAAACTAGCCCAAAATTATTTAGGGCATGTGTGCATCAAAAAAGAGCTCCTTCGGGTACACCTGAAGACAAATTGGAAGCAGTGTAACATTCCCTCTGCACACAACACTGCGTAATGAGCAGGCAACACTGTTCTGTATTGACTGGAAGAGGTATTTTTATTTTTTAGGATAATCCCATGTAAATCACATTGTCACCTAAAAATTAGGCTTTGACAGAGATCACCATGCCTTAACTCCTCCGGCTGAAATATCACACTCTTCTCACCAAATGTAGAGGAAAGGGAAGGCTCGTGGCCAGAACTGCAACTTGAGAATAGTGGGATGCAAAGTTATCCTTCTCACTCCTAACATAAGAAATTCGGTGGATAGCCTTCGAGCTTTACTGCCCTTGAAAAAAATAAATAGCTCTCTCTGATTTGTTAATCATCTCCATGCCAGCTATACTGAAATTTTACACAACTTATTGGGGGAGAAAAGAGACAACATCAGATGAATTAACATAGGTTATCCATTCACTAACCTCACTTTCAGTATAGCTAGGACCAAATTCCTTTCTGCAAGCCACAAGGAAGAAGATATAAATAGGACAAGAAAGGTGCAGGTCAGTTCAACAAATATTTCTCTAAAAATGTATGTATGTATGTATGTATGTATGTAAATATTTATTTATTTGAAAAATCTGTGTTTCCATGTAACATGACAACATCCTTCACCTGGAGAAGTTTAGGCATAATGAACATTACATTAATGTACAAAAAAATAGCCCGGGCTTCAGTAGGTGTCTCAGATAGGTTGATGAGAAACTGCCATTTATAATTAGTAAATAAGCATAACCTGGTCCTTGTGCTGTATCATTTTAATTCAACTATTTCCTTCCCAATATATAGGAGATGAAAAGTAATTGAAAAGAGGGAAGGAGACAGGAAAATGTCTACAAAGGAAATATATCTAGTTCTAATAATCACTTTCCTGCTGTTCCAGCTTCTTAGGCTTCTTTATTTTCACAAAATCAGTAAAATGTGGGCTCTTTTTAGGCTAGCAAATTAGGTGCTGTACATGGTAATTCATGGGAAGTTATCACAAACCATTTCCTCTCACCAGGGTTCACAGGGATCTTGCATGTTGATTTTTTTTTTTAAATTACACTGCGCCCATCATCAAGATATCTAATGTTACTTCCATCAGTAATCAAACATAATTAAGGCCTTTATAAACAAAAAAGGGTTTCCATCCCCCATTCCTGTCCTACCCCAAACCAAAATTTGGACAAAGCCTTCGAGAGTGAATATCTACATGCAACAAGTCTTATCTGAAATGCTGCATGACTAGCTAGATTTGCTGTTAAAGACCACTTCCCCCTACAAACCCTTAGGCTATAGGGTTTTTTTAAAAAAAAGTTCATTATTCAGAAGGTCGAGCATTTCCCCAAGATAGTGTGCCACATAAACAAAGCTAGACTTGTAATTTTCCACTTCATTTCAAAAGGGAGGAAAAAGTTTAATTTTCATGCATGCTGCAGAACTTCACAGGAAGTTTACAATGGTGCCAAAATTTGGTTTTAAACGAGTCTCAATCAAGCATAAAACAAAAACAAAGGAACACATTCAGATCATATAAGCAGACTTCAGCTGGAAGGTGGTTGAAAAATTTATGGGCAGTACTGTAAAAACCTTATGGAGAAAAGCCTACAGCCATAACATACTTGAAACAGAGGAACATAAGAATTTATGTACTGGATCGTACTAGTGGTCCATATCCCAACATCTGCTTCAGAGGTTAGTGCAAGAGGTCATCCAGAGGTAGTGCTACACACTCATTATAACATATACCCAGACAACAGTTTGTCTGTAGGGACAGACCCCAGGACTACCACCACCACAAGACCCTAAAATTTGAGCCCCTAATGAGTAAACAACAGCCCTTACCCTCACTGGGGCCAGCCAGTACAGACATGATCACATCCTACACCTTTGTAGCACAATACTACAACTTGAGCAGATCTTTAAAATGATTGTCACAATGCATCTTTATTATTTCCCTGTGCAAGGATGGCAGTGTGTTCTGAGCAACCCGTTTGAAAAGTTTTATGGAAGTCCAGTCATCAGGGAGAAGGATTTGCCATCCTCAGCAAATTTTACCAACAGGGAATTAAATGCTGAATCTGAGTCCTTCTTCCGAATGAAATAAAGTCCCAAAAAGGAAGCCCCGTCTGTTCTCTGTGGCTCATACAGCATTGTTCAGAACGTTAGGAGGTTGCTTCCACGCTCAAGGCAAAAATTTCCACTTCTCTCACTGTTGGGCAGTGTGCATACACCCTCTATCCAGCTGGCTGCCCTCACCATAAAAGTGGCATCTGATTCTAGTACTGCCAATCCCCAAGCATTAAAAATCCATGAGTCAGGCCCCCAGAAATTCATCAGATTATTTTTAAATCAATTAGATTTTTTTTTAAACAATACATTTGGGGTTCTTTTTATTTTCATGTGCGGTTTTAAGCCTTTAAGGTGCACTTACGTCCCATTTTCAAGCTTTTCTTTGCAACCACCTGGGCTAGAAATCTGTTATTTTTTATAAAATGAAAATGGAAATAGTCATGGAATTGCAGGACTCCAGGACATCAGGATTTAACAACTATTGTGAGACATGCGATATCACAAGAGCTGGCAAGACTGTTTCCTACAGTAGTGTACAGTAGGTGTAAAATTATGCATTCATATTAACAATGGGCTTGAGTCATTCTTGGGTGGTAGGCCCCAGCTACGCTACTTCAGTCAGGAGCATTCTCCCGCAAAACGCCAGCTGCCACAGCACACAGTGTGGATGGGTTCAGCCCAAGAAATAGCAGGCCAGGCCATCCACCCTCTCCCACCAGTGAACACTTCCACCAGCATAGAAAAGGCAGATCTGGCCCCATGTCTTTAAATATCTATGATAAAGATGTAGAACTTTAGAATTCTAGGAACTCAAAACCTAACCCTTGGGGAAATGCTGCCCTTTAACAAGGCACTATACAAAAACCCAGCTGATTTTAAAGGTACACAAGTCCCAGTGGGAGTAACATATTCATGAATGTGAGACTAAGCCCCCAAATGAAAATGAAATAGTATTTCCTAATGATCAACGTGAAAACATTGTGCTTTCTAATCCCCGGACATTGCTGTTACAATATTTCTAAACTTCAAAATACACCAGCCAGCATTACCACCCCTGCTCTGTTTTAAAGTAGCCTGGATCTTAACACTTACATTTGACACATCATTATTCCATGGAATGGTTAAATATGTATTCAACTCCACCTCCACCACATACATGAAAACACACTAGCTTTTCCAGGCTAAAAGCATAGTATAATGCTTTAGATTAGATTTGGGTGTCAACGGCTTCTGAAAATATCTGGCACAAAAAGTTCAGCTTTCAATTACCAACACACAGAGAGAACAAGCTCCTCATTCACTGGAGGGAGTCAGCCGATAGAAGTGTTTGCCATCCTCAGCAAATTATTTTATAAACAGGAATTAATGCTGAATCTTAAGACTCCCTTGAAGAAGCTCTTATTTTTAAGTCCACAAGAGAGTTTTACCAGCCATTAAAACAACATTTCTAGCTAACATAAAAAATGGGGAAAGAATTCACTAAGTGTTGTTAAAGAAAACAAAAACACCACATTATAACAACATGAAGCACTCAGATTTTGCTTGTTTTTTTAAAGAAAAACATTAAAGTAATTTAAACCCTATTTTGTTTACAATAGGGAAGGGCAATAAAGTTGGTCAATACAGGTGAGTCACATCTTACACGCTTTCATCTTATGCAATTTCAGCTTTACGCAGTCGACAACCCAAAAAAACAAAAACAAAAACCTCCCTGCTTTCGATTCCGCCCGCCAGTCCACTCAATGAGCATAAGACGGGAGACGTGAATCTGCTGTTCCCACCACAGAACTGTACTGCTGTTTCCACAACAACAAAAGAAACACAAAGTTATTAAAAAAAAAACCTAGCCTAAATAGTGCGGGCGATTCCACCCGCCATTCCACTCAATGAGTGCCTGCACAGGAGTGAGCATGAGATGGGAGACGTGAATTTGCTGTTCCCACTACAGTACTATGCCTCTCAAAGTGTGCACATCGCGCCATGCTGAATGTGATTCCATTATACACTCATTGATTTAAAGATACAGTATGGATTTTTCATATAACCATGGCCCCTAAACGCAAGCCAGCTACTTCATCTGGTGTCAACTGAAGAAACAACGATCTTGCTGGAGGAAAACTGGCTGTGTTGAACTTATTGAGAGGCGTTATGTCGGTCTTCAACATGGCGCGTAAATACGGCTGCAATGAATCTAGCATCTGTGCCATCAAGATTCGAGAGAGAGAAATTCGTCAAGCTGTGGCATCAAGTGCTCCAGTAACTGCTAAGGTGATGAGTCAGGTGCATGATGGGACTTCAGTGATGACTGAAAAGGCATTAAACTTATGGCTGGAAGACATGAACCGTAAACGTGTGCCTATCAATGGCAACATGTTGCGAGAAAAGGCTCTTAGCATCTATGCGCTGTTAAAACGTCCCGCCGAAGAGGGACAGCCTTCCGATGAGAAGGAATTCAAAGCCAGCCAGCGAAGATATGATCCCTGTATGGAACGAAGCCTTAAAATCGCACATAGCATTACAGATGCTTTGAGACAGTACCAAGAAATGTTTGAGGAGCTCAAGAGACAACAGCGACAGTCGCCAATAGCCATGATTTTCAAGAAAAAACAGCCAGCAGAGCCTACACAGTCAACTTCTCAAGCTGAAGCAGAGCCAACCACTTAGTCTACGGCTCGTTCTCTGTCCCCCAAGCCTGGCCCATCGTCTCCTGGATCGACATCAAGCCCGGACGACTCCCAGATAGTGTTGTTAGGGGAAGAGGAAGACTAATCATTGGACTGTGTGTATACTGGATTAATGATGACTGTTCTGGTTTACAGTACTGTACAGTTTTCATTTTTTATTCTTCCGTCTCTATATGTTATTAATGTTTTTAAAATATCTTGTTACTATATTTTGTATATATTCTCTATTATATCCTGTACTGTACATTGCTATATACAGCACATAATACATAATATATACACATAATACATAAGATATACACAAAACTGTACTTTATGGGCAATTTAAGGGACTTTCAAGAGTAGTCTTGACTATACGCGGTTTTCGCTTTACGCGCTAACCGCGGAACATAACCCCCGCGTAAGATACGACTTGCCTGTATATTTTGTGCTGCAGTAACTATCAGTATTAAAGACAAAAAAGTATTGTAGCACCTTATAGACTAACAGATGTTTAGGAGCATAAGCTTTCGTGGGCGGCTAACACAACTACCCCTCTGACACTACCAGTATTAAAGAAATCCAGTGGCTTAAAATAAAATAAATAAATAAATAAAAAATCACAGAAACATTGCAACAGGAAAAGGAAAATACTTCAGATTATCTAGTCTAATAGAGGATTCTTCCCTAAGGTAAATTTCATTGCTTTGTCCACTATGACTTTATATGATTTGAGTTTCTGCTGCTTTCTTTGGGAGACTGTATTACAGTTGAATCTCATTATTAAGATATTTATGCTGAAGTCTAACTTCTCCTTTTCTTTATTTCATCACCGTACTCTTGCTATAGTGTGAGGGTTGTAGAAAGCAAATAATGATAAATGTTGATGCAGATATGTAAAGATCAAAACATAAGATCTCCATTAAGGAAAATAATAGATAGTTATAGTTATTGTTTAATGTTAATGTTTATTTTAATAAGGTTATGAAAATGTTTTGAATCAATCATGTAACAATTGGTTTTTGCACATTTATACAATCACTACCTCATCAAAAGTAAAATGCTGCTATTGCATGTTCTGTGCACAAGCAATGCAACAATCCTGCAAAAAGGGCGCGAAATTCTGTCCAATCACGCTGTTCCTACCACGTGCCTGCTCCACGTGCGTAGTCTAAATCTGCCTAGCAATATGGGATAGCCAATCATGTAACACATAAAGAAACTGCGTAGTTAACCAAGACTATAAAACTGTAAGTTAAGCATGGTTGGTGTGGCAGTTTCTTCACGCTTTTGGGCGGCTGCCACCTCGGCCGAATAAACACGTTTTGTTTTGAGCCTCATTGGTCTCCTTGAACTTTATTACTGGTCTCCCTCTATAGCCTAGCGAATATCCCACTACATCTTCTGGGGGCTCGTCCGGGATGTCGAGGGACGATCAGGAGCAGGTTCAGGGATAAGTCCATTGGGGACTTGCAGGGGTGAGTCTGCTTCGGGGACCGGCACAAAAGCGGTGCATCGAGAGGGGCCCCGTTTCGACCGGTGGCCGCTCGTGGGCCGGTTCACCGTTCAGATTGCCTTTTTGCACCAACGGAGAGGCTTTGAAAACAACCGTGGGGAAAGGGAGGGAAACTCCAGCCAGTCTCCGGAGAGGCAAGTATAAGAGGGTCTCTGGGAGGGATCTTCTCGTTGGAGTGACTGATTGTGTGTGTGACTGAGTGAATGGCCATTACGGTTCCTGTTGTCAGCCGTTGGAACGTCCGGTGACTCAGGCTAGTGGCGATTGAGAGTAAACCTCAACCCTCCCACCAACCGGCTCCCCCATCCTCTATAGTCGGTTGGGAACCCGTCTTCCCTATTGTGTCTGTTTTATCTGTTCTATCTGGGTGGAGAGGTAAATAAGAAAAAGTAAAGACAGCTGTAAAGTCAGGCTAGTGAGGGTGCCCCAAGACCTAGTTTGCAAAATGGGAGGAAGCGGATCCAAGGAAGACCGCAAAACACCTCTAACTTGCATGTTAGAGCATTTTGGAGAATTCAAAAAGCGCATTCCCACCGGCAGCCGTAAGGCCGGATTGTTAAAGAAATTTTGTGAAAAAGACTGGCCGGCATTTCCAATTCAGCCCACGTGGCCGGCCATAGGGACTTTGGACATGGATATTATTAGAGATGTCCTCAATTTCGCGGGACACCAACACCCCGATCAGTACCCTTATATATCTGCATGGTTTGATATAGTAGAGGAGAATCCATCTTGGTTACAAAGATACACCAAATGCCTAGTCCTTCGCACACGTTCACAAAGGGGGCTCAGGGGAACCCAGGAGGAATTGAAACCTATCTATCCAAGCCTCCCAGACGATGAGCCACAAGCCCCACCCCCTTACATGCCGCTACCCGTAGTCCCGGCCGCCCCGCTCGAGCCTATGCCTATACCGCAAGCACCAACAGTCCCGCCGCCAAGCGTAGCAGGCATGTCCGTCTCAAATTCACCAACTGACTCCGGTCAATCAGGCTTACAGCAACTTGAAGAAAGTGTGGCAAAACTTCAACAACTCCTAACCCCTGAGAGAAAACCCGAGGATCATGATTCTAATCGGGATGAGAAAAGAAACATTACAAAGGAGCATTCCTATGCCCTCCGGAGTAGGGACCGCGATACCTCTCCGGTGCGACAGTTCCCTCTCCGGGTAGTTAATCAATTAATTCCTCCTCCCCCAGACAACCCCACAGGACAGTACCGGGTCCAGGGAGTGTATCAACATGTTCCCTTCACTAGTAGCGATCTCCTTAATTGGAAAGCTTCAAAGGCACCGTGGACAAACGATCCTACAGCTATTGCCACCTTAGTAGAGGGAATTATTGGAACTCACTATCCTTCTTGGATGGACATCAGCCAACTTCTCCAAATGTTGCTTAGCCCAGAAGAGCGAACCCTAGTTCTAAGCCGAGGGAGGGAAGAAGCCCGTATAGAATATGGAACAAGAGACCCTAATGGCCTCCTAGATTTTATGGACAGTACATTTCCCACAATTAGAGATCCAGGATGGGACCCTAACACACCAGATAGCAAAACTGCCCTTGATTTATACCATCGGTTACTTGTTAGGGCTCTCAAAAGGGGGCCACCTAGAGTTGTAAACCTCCGAAAAATTCATGATTTGCTCCAAGATAGAGAAGAAACACCTGGAGCATTCCTAGAGAGATTGAGAGAAGGATATCGTAAATGGTCCCCATATGATATGGACAATGAATCAGAAGACAGCCCAGGATCCCAAGCTTTGAAGAATAGTTTTATCAGTCAATGTGCATCAGACATCAGGCGTAAGCTTCAGAAGGATCAGGGATTAGTCCACATGAATATGGGGCGCATTCTTGAAGTAGCTGCTCGAGTATATGCTGCCCGAGAAGGTGAAGAGGAAAGGAAAGCGGAAGAAAAGGTGAGAAAGAGAGCCCAGTTGGTTGCCGCAGCCTTCCAGGATAATTACAATGGAAAAGGAAGAGGAAATGCCCAGCACAGTGGAGGAAGAGGGCGAGGCAGAGGTCGACTAGGATTCACCCAGTGTGCCCATTGCTTCCAGGTTGGACACTGGAAGAATGAGTGTCCTAACAAAGAAAGTGAAAATACCTCAGAAAGTGAGAAAGGAAGAGGAGGGCCACACAATAGGGGAAATAGAAAGGAGTATGGGGCACCTGTCTGGTCCAAAGCAGCAACTGCTCAAGCACTTGATGGAGATACCTTTGGTATGGCAGTGATAGAGGATTGGGAAAGAAATCAAGATTAGGCCAGACCGGTTCCTCGGATCCCGACAGAAGTATTTACAACTGGCCCCGGGGAGCCGATGGTCTGTATGAATGTGGGAGGCCAGTTCATAGACTTTCTAATTGATACAGGAGCTACCAGGTCTGTGGTTAACACTAAAGTAGCCCCTGAGAGCCAACAACAAACCACTATCGTTGGAGCAACAGGACAAATAAAACCCTGTCCCTATTTACAAGAGAGAGCATGTAAATTAGGAAGCCACGTTGTTACCCATAAACTTCTCTATATACCTGAATGTCCCATTCCCCTCCTTGGGAGAGATATGCTGTCAAAACTCAGAGCCACTCTCACCTTTGATAGTGATGGAAACATGAAAATGCAATTAGGAGAAAAACCATCCCCAACTCAAAGCCTTATGTTAGCACTCCCTGTAGAAGAAGAATGGCGACTTTACACCTCCATGGAAAATAGACAAGACTGGCAAGCTTTCAATATCCCAGGTGTATGGGCAGAAGATAATCCACCTGGACTGGCAGTTGACATCCCTCCCATAATCATTGATTTAAAACCCATGGCAACTCCTGTCTCCATTCCCCAATATCCTCTACCTCGAAAAGCAGTAATTGGCATACATGAACACTTACAAAAATTATCAGACACTGGTATTATCGTCAAATGCCAGTCAGCCTGGAATACTCCCTTGCTACCTGTGGAGAAGCCTGAGAAAAGCTTCCGACCTGTACATGACTTACGGGCCGTAAATAAAAGAGTGATCCCATTGCACCCAGTAGTACCAAATCCCTACACTCTTCTCAGTTTGGTACCAGCTAATGCCAAATGGTTCTCAGTACTAGATCTTAAAGACGCCTTCTTCTGTCTCCGGATTGCACCCATCAGTCAGCCTATTTTCGCTTTTCAATGGGAACATCCTGATACTGGTCAAAAGACTCATATGACATGGGCACGTCTCCCACAGGGATTCTGTAACTCACCCTCCTTATTCGGACAAGCCCTAGCCCAAGACTTAGTGCCTCTCACACAAGGAGGTAACCGCTGGAACATCCTTCAATATGCTGACGACCTTCTAGTAGCTGCTCGTACCTACACTGAATGCACAGAGGCTACTGCTAATCTCTTAAAACATCTCTATCTCAATGGTTACAAGGTTTCTAAGAAAAAGGCTCAGCTAGTACAACAGGAAGTAAAATATCTGGGATTTAAGCTCACAAAAGGAATCCGCATGCTGGACATCGAGAGAAAAGAGGCAGTCTGTGCCATCCCTACCCCTACAAACAGACGCCAAGTGCGCGAGTTTTTAGGAGCTGCTGGCTTCTGCCGTCTTTGGATCCCTAACTATGCTACACTAGCTAAACCTCTTCATGAGGCCACAAAAGGAGGGGCTGCAGATCCCTTTATTTGGACAGAAACACAACAAAAAGGGTTTGAAGATATCAAGTCTGCATTGATGACAGCCCCTGCATTAGGCCTCCCTGATTTGGAAAAACCTTTCACACTGTATGTAGGAGAGAGAAAAGGTATTGCAGTTGGTGTCTTAACCCAGACCATCGGTAGCTGGCCGCGACCAGTAGCATACTTCTCTAAGCAACTAGACACTGTAATACAAGGATGGCCACCCTGCCTACGGGCCGTAGCTGCAGCTGCCCTTCTTGCTGAAGAGGCAAGTAAACTCACCCTAGGACAACCAATCTCCTTAAAGTGCCCACATGCTGTGGTCACCCTAATGGAACACAGGGGCCATCATTGGATGACAAACACCAAACTCCTTAAGTATGAAAGTATATTAGTAGACAATCCTTCTGTTACCATCTCTGTCTGTTCCACCCTTAATCCTGCAACTATATTGCCAGTAGAAGAAGATCCCACTGAAAAACATGATTGCCTTCAAGTCATGGAAGAAGTTTATTCTAGCCGACCTGACTTACTGGATACACCTTTAGCCACACCTGACTCTGTCCTTTTCACCGATGGTAGTAGTTTCATTGATCAGGGTCAACGTTTGGCAGGGTATGCCATAGTCAACGATCAAGGCACTGTCTGTGAAGCAAAGGCACTTCCTCCTGGCACCTCCGCCCAGAAGGCTGAACTGGTCGCCCTCCGTCGAGCACTTGAGCTAGCAACAGGGCAGAAGGTCAATGTTTACACTGACTCAAAATATGCCTTCCTAACACTCCATGCCCATGGTGCCATATATAGGGAAAGAGGACTTCTGACTTCAAACGGACAGAAAATAAAACATGCAGATGAAATCCTGGCCCTTCTTGATGCTGTTTGGATGCCCAAACAAGTTGCTGTAATGCACTGCAAAGGACACCAACATGGTGAGGATCCTGTCGCAAAAGGAAACCGACAGGCGGATGAAGAAGCAAGGAATGCAGCGCGTCAGCAATCTCCAGCTATTCATATCCAGCACCTCAATGTGGCTGAAATGATTCCTGCTGAAGTACACTACACTGCACAAGAACAACTTTGGGCTGAACAGGAAAAAGGAGTAAAGCGATCAGGTTTATATGTCTTGCCAAATAATAAAATCTTCCTGCCCGCAGTGGTAGCTTGGGAATTGATCCAGGAATTACATCAACAGACCCATTTAGGTAGCACTAGTCTAACTGAACTCCTAGACCGTGAACTGTACATAAATGGTCTACATTCACTCACCAGACGTGCTGCCCTACGTTGTCAAACCTGTGCAAAACATAATCCTCGTGTAGGACCTCTTCGACCACCTGGAGTCCAGCATATAGGATATAGTCCGATGGAATCACTAGTTGTGGACTTCACTGAAATGCCAAAGTCTGGGAAATTCAAGTACCTGCTTGTAGCGGTTTGCACATATTCCGGTTGGGTTGAGGCATGGCCTACCACTAATGAAAAAGCTGAGCAGGTTACTAAGGCCCTGCTCCGAGATGTAATCCCCCGATTTGGACTCCCATTACACATTGGAAGTGACAATGGTCCCGCTTTCGTTCACAGAGTCATCCGCTCTTTGTCAGTACTCCTAGGCATCACCTGGAAACTCCATTGTGCATATCATCCACAGGCGTCAGGAAAAGTTGAAAGAATGAATAGGACTTTAAAAGATGCCCTAGGTAAAATTTGTCAGGAGACCGACCTATCATGGACTGTAGCCCTGCCCATGGTACTGCTCAGAGTTCGATGCACTCCCACACGATCCTTAAAGCTCTCACCCTATGAGCTAGTGTTTGGCCGACCACCGCTAGGGGTCCGCCACTTGAAAGGGGATACTTACCTTCTGGGAAAACAAGATCTTATCAGAGAAGTTCAGCTCCTAAGCAAAGTGTTAGCTCAATTATCCACCTACGTTAGTGAGCTCAAGTTCCCTTTCCCTGTCACTGCTCTACACCCTTTCTCCCCAGGAGATTCTGTATGGCTCAAGGACTGGAAAACTAACCCCTTGGGACCTAAATGGAAGGGCCCCTATGCTGTTCTCCTTACCACTCCCACTGCTGTTAAATTAGCCGGTGTTAAGCCATGGATCCATTATACCCGTGTCAAGTCTGATCACACATCGCCTCCACCCAACTGGCAGGTCTCTGTAAAAAGCTCCAACCCTCTGCAAATCGTCTTCCGCAAACCAGCCCAGCCACCTAGTCAGCAAGATGTTCAACCTACCTCTTGTGAGTCAGGTGACCAAGCACCACTCTGAAAACCTGCACTACTGTATGAACATTTGTTCTTGGAAAATCCTATTCACCTGTTGCCCCAAAATGTTACTGTAATGTTTCTCAGGAAAAGGGGCAGAGGTGGGTTTGTTTAATGTGTGTGAAGTATACTATTTTTAATATTTTTGTTTATAATAAGTTCTTCTGTTTAACCTTATCTTGATATGTTATATATATTTTGTATGTCTGAAAAGTAGTTTAGATCCTGTAATCTGTTATGATCCAAAAGAATAATGTTAATGTTTCAAAATTCACCAATAACTGGTAATAATAATGTTTTAGAGTGTTACTAGTTTGCAATAACTAGCAACAAGAAAAAGGAGGGAATGTGAGGGTTGTAGAAAGCAAATAATGATAAATGTTGATGCAGATATGTAAAGATCAAAACATAAGATCTCCATTAAGGAAAATAATAGATAGTTATAGTTATTGTTTAATGTTAATGTTTATTTTAATAAGGTTATGAAAATGTTTTGAATCAATCATGTAACAATTGGTTTTTGCACATTTATACAATCACTACCTCATCAAAAGTAATATGCTGCTATTGCATGTTCTGTGCACAAGCAATGCAACAATCCTGCAAAAAGGGCGCGAAATTCTGTCCAATCACGCTGTTCCTACCACGAGCCTGCTCCACGTGCGTAGTCTAAATCTGCCTAGCAATATGGGATAGCCAATCATGTAACACATAAAGAAACTGCGTAGTTAACCAAGACTATAAAACTGTAAGTTAAGCATGGTTGGTGTGGCAGTTTCTTCACGCTTTTGGGCGGCTGCCACCTCGGCCGAATAAACACGTTTTGTTTTGAGCCTCATTGATCTCCTTGAACTTTATTACTGGTCTCCCTCTATAGCCTAGCGAATATCCCGCTACAATAGCACTTTGGATCAATCCTTCAGATAGGCCAATGAGACAATTGCCAAAGTAAGTCTGTGTATAGCCTACTAATAACTTTTATAGTATCTCTTTAACACGCATAATCATTCAGTTTCTTTGGAGGGAATTATTGAATTGGAGACCACAGAGTTTAACTAGAGTAAAGAGATAAAACTAACAAGAGGGCAATTTAGACTGGATGTCAGGAAAAAAAACATCTTCCTAACCATGTGATCTATTTGGCTATGAAAGAGTTTCCCTGATAGAGAAGTGGTAGATGTCTGACTGCTGGAACTTTTAAAACTAGACATGTCAATCCTGCGAACAGTGAGAAGATGATAGATATACTTCAGTCATTCTTTCCCATTTTTACTACCTGCTCTTTTAGGATAATGCTCTTTAGCTATGATCACTATATCTGGAAATGGTTACTTCTTTTAAAGTTACAGTCAGCTGGTGTAAACAGGAACTACTACCACTGAAGTCAATAGAGCTACAGCAACTGACAATCTGGCTCAGTGTCTTATCAGGTAACACAAAATCAACACATTTTGGAGGTCTTCAAAGTTACTTAACGGACAACAAACAGTTAAAAACAAACAGTCTTTTCCCTTAGAGCACTGAAAAGCTACAGAATCTAGAGCTTCAGAATCTAGAGATACCAATGGCTAGATGGTAACACCAGACAGGTAAAGTTCTATGGAGTGGATAAAGTCTGCACTGAAGAAGAAATCAATGCATGCTCACTTGTTGTATGAGATAGCAACCTGCTTCAGAGAGAGGCTGATGCTGCAATGCCGGAAGTTTCTGTAACAGTCCACTGTGAAAATGAGGTGCTCTTAAGAATAACAGGTGCAGCAACATTGTCCGGAGTGAGGCTCTCTGTGAGGTGGGACAGATGAGGGATGTCTCTCACACTGCCACTTGTTTGAGACTTAAAAGGCCACTTGTATACTTCAAGAATCAGAGAGGTAGCCGTGTTAGTCTGGAATAGCAGAGGTAACAAAGTCCTGTGGCACCTTAAAGACTAATACTTCAGCAACTAGAAGATTTGCACAGCCTGTTCAGGCTCTCAGTGATTAAGAACTTGGCTGGGAGGACAGGAGTTTTAAATTTGAATTAACAGCCATGACTTCAGTAGAGTTAACCTAGGTGTACACTGATGTAAAAGATATCAGACTCCGGCCACTGTCAGTTCCCGCACAGTTCTCCCAGCCTATCATGTGGCAAGACGTTTCATTTTATTTTATTTACAGTATTTTACAAATTTACATTTGAAGTTTTTTGTATTTAAAAATTGTGATGATCTTTTGTACAACATTAATGTTAAGGATCTTTCTACATTTCCTGCTCTTGTAAAATCACAGTAAGACACAAGTATGTAGCACTTCTTTGTCTCATGCCTTACTTCACACCAGAGGTGTGCATTAATCGGCACTGCCATATAGTCTGAAATGTCTCATTACTTCAGGCTTATGCACTCTTGATTATCCTGAATGGCACATACCCTATGATTTTCTTGATATACATATGACGTTCTGAATATCTATTTTGGCCAATGGCATTGCTATATTGCTCAAACCCATTACTCCACTTTGAATTCTGAAGCAGACAAAGAGACTCTCAGCCACAAGGCACAGATGTGAACAAAACTGAAAAGAAAAGCAGTTTCTGTACTGTACCACATTAACAGCCAAAATCGTTCCACATCACTGAGCTTGCCACAAAGAGGGACTGACTGGAATAGAAAAATGTGTTATCCTTATCAAGGCAATTAAGAGCACCATTTAAAAACAACAGTGACTAATACAAAAACAATCAAACGGTATTTGTATTAAAAATTATAAAAACAGTAACTACACTCCTCAGCACTTGATGAAGTTTAACTTTAACTTATTTAAAAAACACAAAACAAAACAAATTAAAAGAAAATACGAGTTCAAATAGCTGAGATATTTAAGAGAAGGACTTTTCTTCAATGGGAAAAAAAAAAATCTGCCCTGATCAAAACAAACTGATCTTGCCAGCCATTTTCTCTTTTCCTCCCTGAATATATTTATGTTCCACATCTAGTCACAACCCAGATTTTCTCCCAGCCCTATTCTTCAGTGAAGTCAAAAGCATCAGTTCATAACAGTCTCTTGCCATGCTAATGGTAACAGTACATCAATTCCTCACTTCGCATTTGAAGCAAAATAAAAATAGGACGAGAAGGGCTGTGAAGAAGAAACCTTTGTTTAAAGCATGAACAGTAAAGCTGGAGAAAAGAGGAGGAGGTGGTTAAATGTATGAAGAAATAGATTTAAACTGAGTTAAAAGAGAGTAGCGGTGGGCCCCGTTTTTCAAAAGGCCGCCAAACATGCTTGGCAGCCACAAACGCTCCTTTTCCATCTGCAAATACATTTGTTTCCAAATTTTGCAGGTGCAGTTGTGGCCGTCCCTTTCCAAATTTAGTTCCTGCATAAAAGCTGTACATTGCCTTCCTTGAGGAAAATGCAGAGTTGGGAGTGGGATTCAGATTAGGGGCACAATCCACCATGGTGCTGAGTGACTCCTACAAAATGCAGAGTACTCTGATCTTCCTAAACAGACAATAAACCAATCCTCCAAGGTGCAGCATGCCTCCTATAAGGTGCTGTGTGCTTCTGAAACCCACTGACTGCAATGAGAGGAAAGGTCCTCAGCATCTTGCAGGATTTGGCCCCAGAGGCCCAATTCTGCAAGGGGACAAACACTGATAGCACACAAAACAATGGGCTTAAATTCTACAAGGTACTGAACGCCTCCTGCAAAGTTGATTTTTTTTTAAAAAAAAGCACCGCAAGAGGCACACCACCATGCATCATGTCTGAAGATGGGAATGATCTGGGGACTAAAATGCAACCTCCACACTTGCCCTGGAATGGTCTGCAGTGAGTGGGTACTGACTTGACACTTGTTCAGAAAACAGTATTACACCCACATGAAAAGCAGCCAGGAGGGCACGTGGGGTCTGTTTGCAAAACAACAGTACAATGAAAACAAGTGAGTTTGCTCTAGACATTATACAAAGGCTTATTTTTAAGCCCAAATGGTTGGAAGGATGCCTCCTCTGAGTCAGCAGCAAATAAAAGTCAGATTTATAATTTATAATCTATGCAAATATCTACATTGTAGGGCATCACAAAGACTGCTTTATATCAGACACCATGCAAATCCGAGGCACTTTAGATATCCAAAGCAGACACAGCATCTCCACCTGTGATGGCTGGACTCAGAGACCAGCTGGATGACTGGGGAAGTTCTCATTTAACGAGCCCATAACTGAAATAGTGCCCTCCATGAAAAAAATCTTTTGCTAATGTGCCAAGATCCCTACTCCCAACCCAATTGCTTCTGCTATGGTTGCCATTTTTAAGGGCAGATAGTTTGAGAAATCCTAGAAAAATCTGTGGATAAACCAGGTAGCAAAACTATGTGAACACTTTAATAATAAAACTGTCACTGATTACGTAGCAAAAAGAGCCTGCACTTATATTAGACTCTGCAATGAATTTCTAAACTGGAAAGGAACTTTTACCAAAAATGTCTAGGTATAGTTTTCTGCCACCATGGACCTTCTGTTACCTTACTCGCTCATCCAATGATGAATTATCATGATGTGCATTTATAAAAAGGAAGCATCATCATAGTTCACGACAGGGATCTCAAACTCAAATCACCAGGAGGGCCACATTAGGACTAGTACATTGGCCCAAGGGCCGCATCACTGACACCCCCTGCCCTTCACATGGTTTAGATGAAGAGTCAATATCATCTTCCCAAATATAGGGCCCTATTTAGGTGACTAATAAGTTGATTTGTATTCAGTTTATTACTAATTCTCCTGTCTAGGCAAGGCAGGGCTTTGGGAGTCTCGACCCGACCCTGTGGATCCCAGTCCTTTTTCACTGATGAACAACTTTTATGTTAAAAGGTGTGACTGCCTTCAGATCAGGAGGGAGGGGATAGCTCAGTGGCATTGGCCTGCTCAACCCAGGGTTGTGAGTTCAATCCCTGAGAGGGCCATTTAGGGATCCGGGGCAAAAATCTGTCAGGGACTGTACTTGGTCCTGCTAGTGAAGGCAGGGAACTGGACTCGATGACCTTCAAGTTCTATGAGATAGGCATATCTCCATATATATCATGTTAAGGGTGAATTTACCGCCCATTGTGGGATTTCCAGAAGTGCTCAGTGTTAGACTAACTCTGCTCTTATTGAAGTCAATGATAGAACTCAATTACACCACTGCTGAGTGCTTCTTAAAACCCAAACAATGAATGTGTGATCAGCTATACCTGCGGTTCTCAAACTATTGAGAACCGCAACCCCTTTTTGCTTTCTGCCTCGGTGTGGTGGACCCTTGTATGTCCGCCGAATTAATTAGTTCCGCATTCCGCGGCTATTTTCGGTGGACATATCGAGCGCTCCCGAAAGAGCTCAGTATGTCCGCCGAAAAGCCGCCGAATGCGGAAGTGATCAGGTCAGCGGCTTTTTGGTGGTGCAAGGAACTCACAACCCCTCGGAAGGCAGCCGGCGACCCCTTGAGGGGTCGCAACCCCCGGTTTGAGGAATGCTCAGCTATACCATCTTGGGTGGACCAGCGGGAGCTTAATACTGACAGTGATTTGTTCCTACCTCCCCTAGCTTTCACCCACCTAGCTGGGAACTATTTCCCAATTTCCTCCCAAATCCTAGCATTTCTGCCCTTTGATCTTGCCTACTCCTTACAGTTACTGGATGTTGATGTGCGGTCGAGTCACCCCTATCTGGAGGTGTTGGATGGAGTCAAGATCATTCTATCTTTAAAGTGACAGAATTATAGTTTCCTCTCACCAGTATTTTCACACTGTATGGAGTAGTGCCATATCAGAGTCCATGTGGCACACAGCCAGCTGGACATCCTACCTTCCCTCCACCCACACAGCCCAAAGCCCCAGGATAATTTCCCCCTCCTCCATACCACAAGAAGTGGGATCTGGGGTCTTGGTCTTCCCTTCACTCCTGGAAGTCAGGGGGCAGGGAGAGAATTAACTAATAATCCATTGTAGAACCCCACTTACTAATCTTAGAGAGCAGGGGCAGAGAAAACGTTGCCAGTAAACGAAATGCCTTGAATTCTGCATATTTGTGGACTGTGTGTATAATTGTTGCCCTGACCACTTCATAGAACAATCCAGGAATATTAATCAATGCCAGGAACTCCAGGCCCTACAGTTAGTGGAAAGCCTAGATTAAGAGAGGAGTTTTAGACCATACTCTAAATGTGACCAGGTTTAGGCTTAGACCTATTTCAAGCAAGAGCAAAATTCCTGAAGTAAGGCGCTCACCACCAGCAACACACTCTCATTGGCTTCACAGGCAGTAAATTTTTTGATTTCTTTTTGCAGCTTTAAATGGAGTGTTTGATCAGAAGGAAATACTTGAAAAAAATCAAATTCCAATACATACCATTTGTAATTAACAGGCCAGATACAAGGCTGCTGCTAGCATACCCTGAGGAGCAGTACTTCCAGGAAGGGGAGCTCTGGAAACTCCATCAGGAGGTCCAAAGCCAGCCAATACACCTTCAAATATGGAACATGGCCTCGCACTGATCGTATGGAGCACTGACTAGAAGTTAAAGCTTCCTCTCCTAGAAATAGGGTAGTCAAATCCCCATTCTGGGGAGCAGCTGTCAAATCCTGTTATTCAAGATTTGTCAGAAACTATTAGAGACTTTGCCCAGCTAGTCTTCTCTCAACTGTCCTTTGATGTTTCAGACAGATATCCTCCACTACCCATGTGGAAGGGAGATTCTTCCTGATCCCCATAAGTGAGCATCCCATGCCCTGAAAAATGAAAGGTCTTGCCTTTATCTGAATTTGTTAAGCTAAACATTAGGTACAATAAGATTTTCCAACTCCTTGATACCTAGGAGAAATTTTGCTTTGATAGACCATTGTAAAACTATTTAGGGGGTCATGTTTCCTTTTTTTATTCTAAATGTACTGCCCTTTAATTTCCAGTCTCCTTGTTCTCATAACAAGTAACTAAATAGAAAGACAGAAGCCATATATTTCCACTGTATCCTCCATAATTTTAATGCCTTTATAAATACAATATACTGTACCAAAGATCCATTAGTGGGTTACTATGTTCTCTGTTGCCACTTACTGAGAAAAACTGTCAACTATAACTAAAGAAACACAGAATGTAATTATAGGAATCCACAGCCACTCAAACCTGCAGTACTCGCAAGGACAACAGAAGTTTCAAAGGCCTCAGAATTACCTTCCCAAAAAATTATTTACAGCAAGACTGTCAAATGCCTAACACACCTGTGCATGGTTGTAAGGGGGTGTCTCTCTTCTCCTCTGCAAGAGCTACCAGCACTGCAGGTCATAGCATCCAATGTCTACACTTCAGTAAAACATTTGCAGCTGGCCTGCGTCTGCTGACTTGGCCTCTCAGGGCTAACGTGCAGTGTAGATGTTCGGGCTCAGATTGGAGCCCCTCCTTGGGCTTGGGGACCCTGCGAGGGGTGAGGGTCACAGAGCCCAGGCTCCAACTTGAACCCGAACATCTACATTGCAATTTTATAGCCCTGCAGCCAAAGCCTGAGGCAGCGGATATGGGCCCATTGCAGGTTTTTTACTGCAGTGCAGACATACCCCAGGCCTGGGCCACTATTGCCCCTTCCACGCAGGCAGGGGTGAGGAAAAGACAGTGCACCTCAAGGCTGTCCCTCAGTGTGTACATTAAGAGGATTGAGACCTGCTGAAGTGCTGGCAGGAGTTTCTTCCCCCCTACCCTGAAGCAAGTGGGGAACAAGGGAATAAATTGGGACTGAGTCACAATTCACTCTTTAGGCAGCCCCTTATCCAGAGCAGATTTTATTGTCAGTCTAGTCACCAATCTGGTGGGAAGATCTGTCAGAGCCTAAATATCCAGTGGTGAAAGGGCAGGGTGGCAAAGGGTTTTCCTTTTACAACTAGGGCTGTCAAACTATTTAAAAAATGAATAGTGATTAGACGCAGTTTTAATCGCAGTCAATAACAGAATATCATTTATTTAAATATTTTGGGTGTTTTCTGCATTTTCAAATATACTGAGTTCAATTATAACACAAAATACAAAGTGTACAGTGCTGACTTTATATTACTTTTATTACAAATATTTGCACTGTAACAGAGAAACAGAAGAAATAATATTTTTCAATTCATCTCATACAAGTACTGTAGTGCAATCTCTATCGTGAAAGTCCATTACAGGTAGGACCCCATAAACATAAATTAACCTGTTTGCCTTACTTATTGGCTGAACAAGAAGTAGGACTCTAAAGTTTTATATTGTTTTATTTTTGAGTGCAGTTATGTAACAAAAACAAATCTTCATTTGTAAATTGCACCTTCATGATCAAGAGATTGCACTATAGTAACTGTATGAGGTGAACTGAAAAAAATCTATTTCTTTTGTTAATCTTTATTGTTAATCTTTATTTATTTCTTTTGTTAATCTTTATTGTTTTCGAAATGGTGGAAAGTGACGCATAAATAGTGAACTTATATAAAATAAGGTTTGAAATTAAAAAAAAACTAATTGCAATGCTGTCACTAACTGCAGGAGAAAAGAGAAAAATACAAGAAAGAAAAATACAGATAGTAAACAAAACTAAGATTTATTCACAGCAGACGTTATTAGAGAATATAAAGTAGAAACCAAAAATGTAAACAGATGTCATGTGTGTAAGGCTTGTAGAAGGACACACCACAGCAAATGAAGATCTGGCAACTATATTACCCTGCCAACTGATCCAGACACAGAGGGAAAACGGGGACAGACACATGGATGGATTTGAAGTGGCAGACCGCAACTTTTATTACTCAAACACAAGGGGGTGGTGACCCATTCTCTCCCATGTCAGGCATTTAAGTGGTTCCACAGCAGAGGTTATGGGGATCCATAATCCAGGGTAGGCTCTCCTCAGTCAATTCCTCAGGACTCAACTTGCTCTGAGTTTTAGGCCCTCCCCCATGATGTGGGAGTCAGAGGATGCCAAAGGGTGGGGACTTTGCCCCATAAGGACCACAATATCTGACCCTATGCCCTGAGCTCAAGACCCATCAGCAAAATCCCAGTCTTTTTCCTCTGGGCCCATTTATTGTTCCTTTTTAACTGCACTGGAAATCAACAGTAACTTGCTAGAAATTAACAACTTAACCAAGTACAGTCGGACCCCGCAATACCGCAACGATCGGGAGCCAAAAAATCCCGATCGTGGTAAGTATGGGGTTGTGCTATTGCGGGGCCACCGCCATAGGGAGCCCCACGTGCCCCGCATTATAAGCGGATTCGTGCTATAGCGGGGCGCAGTGTTCGGGGCTCCACTGTACCTCAGCTGGGTACTAAGCACATTCCTACTTAACCCACGCTGACTCCAAGGTGCTGAAAAGAAGGCAAAAATACATTCCTGAGCCTCTGACAATTGGCCCTGTGCAAGATAAAATTCCTTCATGATCCCCACAGCATCTGCAAGGCCGGATTCCCATTTCTTGTTCAGGGTGGGTAAGGCAGGGCTTCTGGAATGGAGATGGAAGAGGCTCTGCCTAGCCTGTGCTCCATGTTAAATCCCTGGAGCTAGGCTATGCCTGTCAATCAGTGTCCTTTTCCACCAATCGGTTAATGGGTGCCAGAGACTCCAACTGACAGGGAGGAGAGCTACATGGAGCTCCCTCGCTGCTGGGGCTGTCCCTCTTCGCCGCTGGCCCCATCAAGTTCCCCCGCCAGTTGAGGCAGGCAGGTAGCATTTTTATTTCATGTTTTTAATGTATTTTTATCATCTTGTTTTTGCAGGACACTATCTAATGCAACACACAGAGTAAATATTTTCAAATGGACATGCCAACTGGTCATTTCTCTTACTGGTTTTCCTTGGAACTGGACAGGAAGGGAACAAAATAGAGGACACTCAAATCTTAAAAATCAAAACTAAAAAGAGTAATTGTCTGTTCATACCCAGCTATGTCACAGATTTACTCTCAAGAGAGCAACCAGAAGGAATTCACATACCTTGTGACCTCCTGCTGCAGTCGGGACACACTGGGCACATAGAACATTACCCCAAAGAAAAGCAGAGACTCATTGGCAAATTTGTCCAGCTGTTTCTTCAGAGGTTTTTCCAGTTCCACCCATCGTGCTTGCTGGTTCTTGCTGAGAAACCAAAGGCCAAAGTAGTGTGTCTAGATGAAGAAGTAAAAAAAGAGACAGTTTATTTTCTGGGCCAGTTTACCAAGACCACACACACAACTGACACACAATTACAGATTTAAAAGTCACCATACTGCAGCAAAAAAACTTCAAGACCAGACTGCAAAGAGAAACTGCAGAGCTGCAATTCATTTGCAAATTTGACACAATCAATCTGGGATTGAACAAGGATCTTGAATGGCTTGCTAATTACAGAAACAGCTTCTCCTCTCTCCGAGTTCACACCTCCAATTCAGCTGCTAGAAGAATACCTCACCCTCCCTGATTTGAGATAACAAGCTGGTTCAGGCTGATTGGACTAACCTTGTTACCTCCTACCTGGTTCTTGCCTACTTATCTATACCTGCCCCTGGACACTTCCACTGCTTGCATCCGATGAAGTGGGTATTAGCCCACGAAAGCTTATGCTTCAATACTTTAGTTAGTCTTTAAGGTGCCACAGGACTCTCTGTTACCTCTGCTATTCCAGACTAACACGGCTACCTCTCTGATTCTTGACAACTGACATCATAAATGCAAATAAAAATAGAAGGCAATAGTGTGTCAATTTCCTCAACCCAGATGCAAGGCCAAAGTTATCTTTTGCTTTCTCTTTTATTTCTTAGGACTAATTTGAAGATGTCAAATAATTTCTGAAACACAGTATACATCACAATGCAGCGTTAGTGCTTTTCACCACCGTCTATAAAGGGTTGCACGTTAAGGGTATGTCTACTCAGCAGTTAAACAGCCACAGCTGGCCTGTGTCAGCTGACTCAGGCTCACATGGCTTGGACATGCATCTGCTGCAGAGAAAGTAGAAGCTAACTGCAAAGTTGAAAAATACCTCTTCTATAGGAAGGTTGTGAGAGGGGCGTGGTGTTTTCACCCCTCTCTTCTCCCCATCTAGCACAATGAGATACAAAGAATCTACACATGGAACTTTAGGATTAGAGTAAAAGATGTTATACACATTCAGACTTTTTTCACGAAGTTTTGAAAGGTCTCAAATTCTGTGTCAATATGAAAACATTATAACAGCTCAATTTTTCCCCAAAAAACAAATGTTTTCTGGCCAGCTCTAGTACTAATAAGCCCTTAAAGTGTGATGTTAGCATGCATTATATATATGCAGAACTATCAATGATTTCTATCTATTGTCTAAGAAGAACGTGTATATTCCAAGAAACCCCATGTCATATACATAATGCTGGTGCCGTGTGGAACTTGAGGCAATTTTTAGAAAGCTCTTGATGAAAACTGTACCAAAACCGTTTTTCCCCCCTACAGCTCTTTGTATGTGTGTGAACGGTGACAGACCAGATTCTAGCAACACATTCTCTTTCTAGCCACAAAATGGATACACTATGGGTAGTGCCATTGCAAACTTCCCCTCACAGTACTACTTTGAAGTAGAGTCATTGGCAGTGCTGCTTCAGTCACTGACCTCTTTGCCGCAATAATTTACAGTGTTGCAATTTCTGCTCCTTGTGGCTGTGGTTTTTTTTTATGTGGATATTTGTCCAATGAAAACTGGTGATCTGCGTGAAATGAGCGATGCATCTTCATCCAAAGAGCCATCAGATGGTACCAACTTTTGGGAATGATATATGGGCTGGTTCTGAATCATTTGCCTAGAGATGAAAGGCACTTTATTCCATGGCTAATACCCAGAGGCAGAGTCTCCATATTTGTGAATTCCTTACCTTGTTATACAGGAGGTCAGTAATCTTCAGGTTGTTTAGCACCGTTAGCATTATAAAATACTTGAAAGTGTCAAGAATTAATGCCTCAGTGAACTTTCTTTTAAATCAGGTAGCTGAGATTCAGCTAATTGGTGCAGCTTTTTGAGTCATTTATCATGTACACAGAAAAGTATTCTCACACTCACAAATGTATTCAGTCTCTGTTTGTGACTTACTTCTCCTCCCATAAAGCATTTAGCATATCATTTCTTCTACGTTCCATAAATGCCCAATGTACTTTCCACCTTTTCTTTCACAATTATCTGAGATGCATGCTGCCCTTGGACAGCCTGTTACATCTACCACATGCCAGAAGCGTAGGGCTTGGTTACACTGGCACTTTATAGCGCTATAAAGCCTCCAGGAGCGCTATAACTCCCTACCCATCCACACTGGCAAGGCATGTATTGCGCTACAAACCCACAGTTATACCGCTCCTGGTAATCCTACCTTCCTTGAGGATTAACAGCTATTGCGTATTCACTGCTCCGTATTATCGCAAGTGTGAATGGGCATTACGCTATAAGTGATCTCTGGCACACCTCTGAGCCATTTAAGGCAACTGACGTCTCTTCGCTTTGTTTTGAACTCAGCAGGAGGAATGCGAAGTACCTTTTCAGAGTTTCTCTCTTAACTGGGCAGATAAGGACTGCAAATGTTTACAAAGAGAGCTGTGTCACCGAGAAAACTAGCAGGCTCTGAATTTCAGAGGACACCCACTGACAAGACTCTCAGCCCGTAGAAAATCCCTTCGCTCTCTCCGTCTGCATACACACACAACACGTTCCCCCTCTCCCCCCTCGTTTGAAAAGCACGTTGCACCCAGCTGAATGCTGGGATAGCTGCCCATAATGCACCACTCCCTGTACCGCTGCAAGTGCCGCAAATGTGGCCACGCCAGGACATCCTATAGCGCTATACCTATTGCTGTATATGGGGACAGCTATAACCAAAAGTGCTATAATCCTGTAAATGTAACCATGCCCTTAGAAGTCAGAGATGAATTCACTTCATTTTCCTTAGAAAGTTTAAAGTAGTTCAAAAAGTTTGATTTTATTTTTCCTTAGTTTTTATTCCCAGGCTAAAATGACTTCTGCTGTTCAAAACCTCTTAGTCACAGTATTTATATTTTTCCCTAGCCTTTAAATAACAGATATAAACTTTAGACTACAAATGGTCTTGGTTATTTGGGTGATTTTTAGGATTGCTGATATTGGAAACTTCAAATCAAGCAGACACAGATTACTGCAAGCCCTTTAATAACTTTGAAAATTCAGTACAGTATCTTCAGTAAGGTCTATGTTATTTCATGCTGAATGTGAACTAGGTTTGTTTCAAGAGTTCAGGTATTAAAATATTTCTTCTGAGAGGTGGTAAAATTAATATACTTTTTTCTACTCCTACACATTCCTTTTCCTTGCAATCTCTCCTCTCCTCCCACCTGCACTAAATCTAATCTAATATGGGAATGAATTAGTAAGGAAGGAACATTCATTTGATGATTACATATATGGAATGATTATGCAGCAGGAAATTAGTTTTAACTGTGTGTATTTTTACATTTATACTTTGGGATGCATTGTTACCTCTTAATGTTTTATTCTGTCTACTTCTTTAAAATCTTGATGGAAATTCTACATTCATTTTAAACAAAACAGGGACAGTTTGCCTCACCACAGCAAACAACTGCGAAGAGTAGGAAAGAAGTTACAATTTTCAAACAGCCTTTCCTATAATATGCACCGTATTACACATTTTTATTTGAATATACTTTTTCCATCAGAATTTGAGGTTGAAATTTTTCTATATATAAAAAGTTGTAAAAAGTTCCAACATTTTCAATATTGTTTCCATTTTACAGGATTCAATATCCTTTTTAATATATTTTTATTGAAATTTTTATCAAAGACTTTCTTGAAATGTTTAGTTTTACTTTAAACTGGGTACCAGTATAACCCTTCCTCCTATTGTTCTGACATGGAGGGACCCCAACTATAGGGATGAAAAGGCAGAACATTTTGATATCTGTTCAGTTGTTGGCCTCTTAGAATCATAGGGTTAGAAGAGACTGCAAGGGTCATCTAGTCCAGTGGTCCCCAACCCCCGGGCTGCGGACCGGTACCGGTCCGTGGATCAATCGGTACCGGGCCGCGGCCGCTTTCCTTTCAGCAGTGCCGCGGGGAACGCAGCGCCGCCGCGATCGCTTCCGCATCGTAGGTAATGTATTCGGCGGCTTTTCGGCGGACATACGAGCGTGCCGCCTCCGCTTTCCCTCCCTCAGCAACGCGATGACTTAGCGATGACTTAGCGCTGCCGTCATCGCTTCCGCTTCGGATTAAATTTATCCGGTGGCTGTTCAGCGGACATGCAAGGGTCCGCCGCGCCGCGGTAAAAATTAAAAAGTATAACCCCCTCCCCCGGGCCGCAGTAAAATTCTCCTGCATTGACCGGTCCGCGTGGATAAAAAGGTTGGGGACCACTGATCTAGTCTAACTTCCTACCAAGAGGCAGAATTTGTTATGTCTAAATCATCCCCCTCCTGTCCAGCCTCCTTTCTGAAAACCTCCAGTGAAGGAACTTCCACAACCTCCCTAGGCAGTCTGTTCCATTGTCCTACTGCTCTCAAGTTGGGAAGTTTTCACTGAGGACACATCTACCCAGGGACACATAACAAAGGTGAGCCAAATTAACTGAAGGTGTGAAGTTAAAGTGAATTAATAATCAATTAATTTAAAATGAACAACGAGACCTTTATACAAAACTTTGCTGTAAAGGCTTAAAAATCCCACAACTTTCAGTTTTATAAATTTTTGCTATAAGGTTGTACTTCAGAGTTACAAAAACCTTGGGAATGAATGGAGGTTGCTCATAACTCTGAAATGATCCTACCTCTGAACAAAATGTTATGGGGTTGTTCTTTCAAAAGTTTATAACTGAACATTGACTTAATTTAGCTTTGAAACTTTACTATGCAGAAGAAAAATGCTGCTTTCCCTTTATTTTTTTTAATAGTCTACATTTTACATGCCCCACTCCCATCTCTGTGGCTGCCTGATTGCATACTTCCAGTTCTAAGTGAGGTGTGTGGTTCACTGGTCGGTTCGTAACTCTGATGTTCGTAACTCTGAGCTTCTACTGTAACCTGCAGTCTGTTATAGAGACGTCCCTACTCATTTGTGAAACAGCCTGGTGGGAATGCCTGGAGGAGGAAGGCTCATAACACCCAATGAAGTAATTAACTTAAATCAAAGGAATCTAGTGACAACATTTATTTGTATATTCAGCATAAATTGAACTCTAAACAAGAAGAGTCCCTCTTTAGCCATAAAGCATCAGCATACCTCTAATAGAAGAGCTCCCCCTAATCCAATGCTGGGATATCAGTTCAATGCTGATTTAGAGGGGAGATCACCACCTACCGCAGCTACTCGTTCTTGGAAGGTTCTCTCCATTTATGTACTGAGAGGTTCTCCCATTTATGTACTTATGTACTGGGGTTTAATCTTGTTTAGTCTGAGACAAGTCACACAAAATGAGGTAGTAGGGCTTCAGAATTCAGGACTTCCCCTTATGTCCAGCCAGTACTTGGATAGGAGCTCTTCCAAGGAAAGCCCAGAGTGCTGTAGTAAGGTGCTGATGATTCAGTACGTGGCACTCTTCCCCCTGCCTCAGTACTGAAGCAGTGATCCATGTGAAGTTCTGTGGCACCATATGGTGCTAGAGGTGCCATTTTTCTTACTTTAAAATGTAGGGTTACACCCAAACCCCTGGCTACCGCGAGTAGCATAATATCAAGGTACAGTTTGCTGTTCATGCTTAATATCAACCAATTAATCTATTAATCAGTTAAAAAGTGCATTATTGATTTACATATCCTTAACCAAAAGAAAAAAGAACATTTCATAGTCAGCTAGCACAGCAAAATTCTTCTGTAATAGTTAATACAAATATTCCTCTCCGATAAAGGAACTAGTGTAAATCCTAGTATATTAAATTTCTTTCCTGCTCTGTGTGTGTTTGGGGGAGGAGGGGATGGGGAAGAGAGAGAGATGATGTAATGCTAAAAGTACCAAAAAATTAAGGCCTACAAGACTTAGCTAAAATTTCATCTCACTGCAACTGATAACTGTCAACAACTTAATCAGGTCTTCAAGCTGATGCTTTCTAGAAAGAATTCAAGCTGATTTTACAGTAGTTACATGGCTATATTTTCAGCTGACCTATGCTTGACCCCTGACTCAGACAGGCAAAGAACTGCATTCCCTGGAGATGAAATAAAAATATGCAGAACCCATTAAATACAGTTTTTCAGTCATGTGTGGTACGGTGATTGACAGCTCTTCCACAACAATACACATAGTCAATGCAAAATATTTTCCTTCGAAGTCAGCCTGACTGAAAGGTGTGTTTATTTCTGATCCTGAAAGTACAATTTACAACACACCTGGGAGTTATATAACAGGAGAACTAGTAGAAGTATATCAAATTAAAAACACAATTACTGTTTATGTCCTTCAAACAATTAACATCACTGGACACCCCAAGCACTGAAATACTGATTTTTAGGTAGACACACAAAAATATACAATTTTACAAAAGAGATTAGATAGTTTTTGTAATCCTGCTTTAGATAAAGGTAAGACGAGGGTAGGACTCAAGGTTAGCAAGAGAGAAGAGAGGCAGTTTTCAGGGAGGAGATATTGCGCAGAGTTGGTCGTGGCATAGCGCTGGAAGAGAGCTCTCCCCATGCTCTAAAAAATCCTCAACAAAGGGCGCGGCTCCCAGCGCTGGTGCATGGTTTACACTGGTGCTTTAGAGCAGCGGTTGCCAACCAGTGGTCCGCGGACCACTGGTGGTCCGTCAGAAAATTTGGGTGGTCCGTGGGGAAATTTCGGGGCAGGGGGGGAGGGGAAGGGAGGCAAGCGGCGGGAGCAGTGTGCTGCGGCGCGGCGCCGCAGGAGTGTGCCCCCGTGGGGCGGGGAGGCAAGCGGCGGGAGCTCCCGCCCCCTGCCTGCACGGACTGTGGTGCAGCGGCGCGGGGCGCGAGAGTGTATGGGGCGGGGGGGGTGAGACAAGCGGCAGGAGCCCCCCCCCCCCACCTGCATGGAGCATGGTGCAGCGGCGCGGCACCGTGAGTGTGCCCCTATGGGGCGGGGGGGGGGGGGTGAGGGAAGCGGCGGGAGCCCCCCCCCGCCTGCCCGGAGCAGGGTGCAGCACCGCGGCGCCGCGAGACTGTGCCCCTATGGGGCGGGAGGGTGAGGGAAGCGGCGGGAGCCCCCCTCCCCCGCCGAGAGAGAGAACGAGCGAGCCTCCAGCTACCGCGGCCGCTCCTGCGCCCCTTCCCCCCTCCCGCTCGAGCAGCACGGCATCGCAGCCCCCCCCCCAGCTGGAGCGGGGGGGCGGGGCTGCGGTGCCGCGCCGCTTGAGGGGGGGGGGGGGGGACTTTAATGGTCCGTGAGCTCTAAAAGGTTGGCGACCACTGCTTTAGAGTGCTACAACTTGCTGTGCTCAGAGGAGTGTTTTTTCACACACCGGAGCAAGAAAGTTGCAGTGATGTTAATTACCAGTGTAGACAAGCCCTTAGTTCTGCACCTGTAAAATGGGGATAATAGATAATGCTTTCTCACAGGCGTCGTGAGGAAAAATACATTAAAGATTGTGACATGCTCAGATATTACAGGTTTGGTTAGTCTCTAAGGTGCCACATGTACTTCTCCTTTTTCCAGATATTACAGAGGCCATACAAGTGCCTAAGAGAGATACCTAGGGAGTTGCATCTGTTTACAGCTCTTTTTTTTTTTTTTTTTTTTTTGCCCTACATGCCTTCAGAGAATTGGTTTCCATCCTGGCACAACCTAAGACATAACATAGGTTCACAAAACACTGGTGTCACCTGCCAGCTATGCAGGACATGGAGAAATATGGATTGTAAATGAAAGACCCAGGACTAATTAGCAAGTCTCAGCAACAGAAACCTGGAGATAAATGTAGACAGGAAAGTGCACACTTCACAGAGGAAGTCCAAACCCAATGGGCCAATCCCTGCCTTGACTTACATCCTGTGAAGCCCTGTTGACTATGGTGGGCTGCACAGCATATAAGTCAGCACAGAATTTGGCCCAGAGTATCTAAACTTTTTTTTTTAAGTATATTTCTTATTAAAATCAATTGTAAAACTACCCATTCAATCCTATGACACAAAGTAGAAAATAAAGAAGGACCAGATATAAGATGGGAAGGCTCAGCCTCTCAACAAATTTTGAGAATAAAAAGCCGCCAAAAGAAGCTTTTCACATATCCACAGGATTTCACCACATACACTACTCAACTTCTATGTACATTTTACTTACTAAGTAAGTTGCTCTTACTAAGCAAGCTGCTCTTACTAAGCCTATTTTCATATTAAAATAGTGTTATGTGATTCCCAAATTCAGAAGACAATGGACATGATTCCCATCATTGTAAATTGGAGAGTGGAGTTACTGAAATCAATGATGTTATATCAAAATAAAAACAACGAAACCAGAGCCAAAGATACCACCTAACGCAGGAAGATGGGTCTTAAGGAACAGTCAGACATTACACAGTTATCACGTATAGCTTTAGTGAAGGTGTAAGTCAAGTTTTTCTAATATTTTTTTTTAGCCACTCAACTTTCTCAATCATGTTTCTTTTAGGGCTGGTCTTCACTACCCACCGGATCGGTGGGTAGTGATCGATCTTTTGGCGATCGATTTCTTGCGTCTTGTGAAGATGCAAGAAATCGATCGCCCGCGGCTCCCCCGTTGACTCCAGAACTCCAGCCTGCCGTGAGGCGCAAGCTGGAGTCGACATGAGTGCACCACCAACTGCCGGCGCCGTGAGGACAGCAGGAAAGTCGGCTGCAGATACGCAAACTTCAGCTACGTGATTCACGTAGCTGAAGTTGCATATCTGCCGTCGATCCCCCCCTGGTAGTGAGGACCAGCCCTTAGACTGAAACTTCCCACAAAACATGGGTTCCAGAGATGTCACTGCTAAACTGATGGAATGATCTGATCATGTATTTTAATAATTTTTGTGACACAATCTTTTTTTAAAATACATCTGTAGCAAGGTGGTTACCCACTGCTGCCCTGCGGGGCTTAAAACAGTCCAGGAGAGGGCTGTGGCTGGGGGCAAGCAGCTTCCAGGCTGATTGGGGGAAGCAGGCACAGCTGGCCCCAAACAAACCATAGTTGGCTCTTATAAAAGGGCTGTGAGCCAGGCACTCAGAAAGTCTCTCTCCATGGTGGGAGAGAGCAGGGTCTGGCTGCTTGCATGACAGGGTACTGAGGATACAGCAGTGCTGGGGAAGGAGCAGGCTGATCTGGGGAGCTCAGGCCTGGTGACCTCCCAGGCTGCAAGCCTGTTAGCAAGGCCTAAAAAGGTATTGGGGGTTAGGCAAAGGCAACTGGTCCAAAAACCCCTTGCCTATGATGACTGGCTCTTACACTGCAGTCTGCCCCAGGGAACGGGGGCTTGATGATGACTGGCAGTAGCCCAGACTGAGGCAAGGTTAGAGGGTTGGGGGGTTCCCCAAAGAGGGAAGACCCATAGAAACGGCAGGGGTATTGCCAAGGGGCAGCACCCAGGGTAAGAGGGCACCAGGGTCCAGGAGGGACACGGAGCCAGCAGTCTGTGAGATATTAGCCTGCAGAGGGCGCTCTGAGGGCTAGTGAGCTAATTCCCAGACTAATAGAAGGAGGTTCCAGAGGGGTGAGTCGTCGCGCCATCACAACATCCAAATACTGAAACTTTATATACACATATTGTCTACACAATAGGGTTGCCACCAAGAAATACATTCAATTATAGATATAAAGAATGAAAGAAACAAATCTTGAAGTCTATCTCCAGCTTGTCTTACTAAGGACTACGTAAAAACCTTAGGATCTGACCCAAAATTTGCACAGTTAAATTAATATATATTTGTACTTTGTTCCTTAACAACTACAAAAGTAACAACAACAAAAGTAAAAACATTAGTCTACTGCCTCTGCCACAAGTAGGAGTTTTAACATTTTTGATGTGATGCCCAAATGTGGAAATTATCAGCTACACACTCAAAGGTAAAGTAATACACATTTATTTTCATAAGCAAAGAAGAAAGCTCTCTTTCAGATCATGTAGATTTCTTCCCAACAAGGATGAATGTAAATCACAGTACAAACCATAGGCAGTGTGCTGTCCTCAGTTTTCATTAAACCAGATTTGCCAAAGTTCTGTTTACTGATAAGATCAGGCCAACACGAAGAACAACATAATTCTACTAAACAGATTCTAAATGACAAATTACTTGAGCTAAAAATATGTTAAATTACCACTGACCGATGGCCTTTCCTGGGTCACCCTTACCTCACGTAATTCCAGCCTCTGGGCCACAGCCTCCAGACACTCCTGCCCTGTGCTCTCCACGGAAAGCGTGCACTCGATCACATTGTTGTCCAGCAGACGGATTTGTGTCACAAAGCAGTTCTTGCTCAGGACGTTATAACGCCTGGTTCGTCGTAATTTTAGCCCGAAAGGCATGGTGGTTGGGCTGGAAGGCTGCCCCTTCCTGTCACACTTTGGATATCCTCAGCACGTTTTTTGGTTTGTCTTGAATGCCACTCCACTAGTTACTACTCTCCTCCAAGACTGGTAATAGTTGTCCATGCCCAGGGCCAACTCCAAGGGATTCCTGTAACATATAAACACGAAGCATAGTTAACAAAAATGGATTTTTTTAGCAGGTTTGAACTCAAAGAAAGACTTACACTTGACAAGTAAAATAGATTCCAAAGCACTTTCTACAGCTCCCCAAAACAAAATCTTTTAAAACTATATTTCGGCACTGAATTTTAAACGCATCTTTAATGTCAGATGCAATCTTTGAGGAGCTCCAGAAGCAGCTACTGTACAGGTAGATTTTTAGAGAGGCATTAGATTTTTATCAGAAACTGTCAGTAAATGTTGATTTCCCCATGCATATTATATTATATATATATATATATATATATATATATATATATATATATATATATATATATATATATATATATATATATATATATATATATATATATATATATATATATATATAATTTCCATCAATAATCTAAATGTACAGATAGACAAACTAAGACAAACACTACTTGAAAACAGAGTAAGACATCGACAACATGGTTCACAATTTGATTTAAGGATATTTACTTTCTCTATTTTGACACATAATTTGACATTTTGTGTTTTAATGGTTATAAAGCTTTAACTTTTTGAAATCTCAATGTCTGCTGTCATTAAATTATTTGTCTGGACATTCCCAGTGTCTGACGTCTCCTCCCAGCTAATTTTCCACAACTATGAACATTTAAAGAGATAAAAATTGAAACGTTGCTTAAAAATAAACATTGATATTAGTCATCAACATTATTTTTTTTTAAAACTGAATTCTGCCAAGCCCCATTCAGAGGTGCTAACTGTCCCACCATTAACCTAGCCTTGGTTCTCAATCTTTGGGGGCCCCAGGCCAGCCCTGAACACTGGCTTGAAGTGCTATGTAACTAAACTATTCAAAAGAGGCCTGACTTTCAGAGATGCTAAAGTCAGCAGGAGCTGCCGGTGTTCAGCACGACTGAAAATCTGGCCCAATGTGGCTAGAATGCATGTGAAAGGGAAGAAGTGTCAGAAACATTGGAGACAAACCTCCTGTGGGGCAATTCCTGCCATTCTACTTATTTCAGCTCCATAATAGTTACATGTCCCACTCTGAGCTGGGATAAATAACGACAATCTCAGCTGACAAAGAAGGTAAAGCCAAATGGGAAGAGAGGAGCACATATTTTAGATACTATTTTTAATTAAAACTATTCTTCTTAACAGTCATAGACATCCCTGACAAGATTTGTCTTCTTGGGGCTAAAACATAATGGAGTTAGAAAAGAGGAGGTAGACTTCTCCAAAATAGAATTAAGTCATTCTTTAATTTTGAGAGAGAGAGCTTATTTCTGTTTAGCTAAAGTCAATTAGGAAGTGGTTTAAGATAAAGCAAAAGAAGCCTCTCAGACCAAAATAAGGTGTTTCCTCTGGTATTACTAAAATAGTTGAAACCCAAGTTTAATTTTAAAAGGTGCAACTTTCTCCTGGGCCTAAATACAAAAAAGGAAAAAGGTTTGGTAGCAAAATCCCCCTGGATTCTTTTCTGGTGAGTGCGTTTTGGGGTACTGCACTTACAATTAAAAGGGTCATTTGCTTTTAACAAGTATTGTAGAAAGATGAATACTGAATTAGAGCAAGCTATCATTTTCGTTCTGCTGAAGAGAAGTAACAAAGTGCTTCCATCAAATTATGCATCATTTAGCTAAATGTAGTGAAATTTTAAATTGATCGTACATTGCCCAGCTGTAACATTTGACATGAAAATGCAGTCATTAGTTATTTTCAGTTTTTACTAAGTTGCTATGGTGATTATTAGAAAGACGTAAGCGATAACCACTGCACAGCAATGCAACCACCATACCGTTGGTTAAAGTTATTTTTCAAACCACTTTACATCTTGACATTTACTAGCAGTTAAAAATAGCTGCTGTTGTCGATCTTTCATAATTGCACAGGCAATATGATAACTTTACCATGAGGCACACAGAACATAGAGATGCTGACTGTAAGTAACCATCTTACACTGGCATCTGTACAGTGCAATATTAACATTACTGTATACTACTAGTGTATTTATAGGCCCTTGCATCATCAGAACACCTGAACACTTCAAAACAGAACATTTATCCTCATACTGCTCCCCTGCCTCACAAGGGTGTTATCATCTACATTTTACAGATGGGGAACGGAAACACAAAGATGAAAATGCCTTGCACAAGATCATTTAGGAACTCTGTTGAAGATCCAAGATTTGAATCTGTATCTGGAGTTCAATCCAGTGTCTTAACACTCAAATCTTGTGAACTGAGAGTTATTTTTCCCATTAATATACCCAAAATAATAGTTTGATGCTAAAAAATAGAAAAAGAAAAAAAAAAAAGAAATCACCGACATAACCTAGGCAAGACAGATCCACGTCTTATCAAATATTTTTGTTTGGTCTCAGATTTTGTTCTCATTAGCCAATCCAATTTTAGAGATGAATATACTGATTTCAGGATAAGGAATTTGGTAATTTTTTTTTTAAAATAGGTCTTAGCTACACAAGGAAATTTACTGAAATAGCTATGGTAGAATAAACTAATCAAGAACAGTTCCCCATGTGATACACTCTTTTGGAATAAAAGTTATTTTTATTCTGGAATAGTTCCACTTGGAAAGCAGATCGGTATTCCAGAATAAAAGTGACCTTTATTCCTGAAGAGAGTATCCATTTGGGGAACTATTTGGGTATAGCTTATTTCACAATACCTATTCCAGTCAATCTCCCTGTGCAGACAAACATTATCGTCACTTTATTATTAATTATTATTATTAAGCAGTCACAAAGCAGATTAACAAAACTTCAATTTTAGTAAGTTAATAGGTGCTCAATAAAGAGTGGTGGATCAGTATGAGAAATTAGAGAGGTAAAACATTGTAGGCTTTATACCAAGGAGACAAAATTTGGAAGTCAGAAGATATGGCTTCTATTCCTGGCTTTACCACAGACTTTGAAAGGCCTCAGAGCTCTACCAATGGAAAGTGCAAATACAGAACAAGTACAGTGAAATTTTCTATGGGGACTAATGGAGTCAGAAGTCCAACTGAGCATCCAGCTCCCTTAAGCTCCTTTGAATGTCCCAGCCTTACTATATAATAATTGCACGTTACAAATGCTTTAATCATTATATACATCCTGGTTCTAAAACAACACTTGCCAGGGCTCTCCAAGTATTATCTGCATAACAATTTACACTAAGAAACATATAATACTATATAAACATACTCTCTTAAAACACAGCACAAAACCGCTCTCATAAAACTAGATATTCCTGGGCTGGCAAGGAGGAAATATTATTCATGTAACTGTATTTAAATAAACCCACACACAAAAACACTTAGCCATGCCCTCTAAGAATCATCAAGTCTGTTACAAATACAATGCATAAACATTTCAAACAAAACTTCAAAAATACACTCACCCCTTATCCAAGCACTGCCACCTCTATCCTTACTCTACCCTTACTCAAGAAAATGGGCTTTGCAGCACTGCCTGAGTACCAGGCTATTTAAGACCAAGATGAACAGTGAATTTCAAAGTTACAGGAACCATCCTGCCAGTCACTCCCTCTCTTACATATCAAGGGAGCTCCAGCTTGCGAGCTTCTTCAGATTTAAACTGCAGCAGTAAGGTACAAGGCAAGGGGCAACCTCTCAAACTGGATGGTCTCAGCTCATTAGGGCTTTATAGGTTGGAATCAACATCCTAATATCCACTCAGAAGTCAACAGACAACCAGTGCAGCTCAAGGCATTAATTAGAATCACCGCCATACTCTCTCATCCTATCAATGGAGATTTTAGCCTGTACTCTTTTTTTAAAAAAAATAGTACAAAGACTTTCTGAAGTGCTGCTTTTGCTATGTTTTCACATTAATCAATAGTTGACTAAGCATGGATTCCCTATGGTACCTTTCTTTTACATTGATTTATTTTATTAATTTTAACAAACAACGTTATTTTCCAAATAAAGACTAAACTGAAAAAATAAATCTATCACTCCACCCTCCCACCGCCCACTTCCCAGAGAGCTTATGCTGAGTCTGCCAGAACTATTTTATGACAAAATCAGTGATATCAACACAGGAAAATCTTTACCCTTGATTCTGTGCACAAGACTAGCATTCCTGTTTGGTCACACATCAAGAAGCGAGGCATATCTGTTCTTTGCCTTTCATCACTGTCTTAAGATGACATTTTGCAGATTTAAATAAAACTTTCTGAATAAGATATAACACAGAGAAACCCTGGTCACTTTTGGTCCTTAAAAGAAATCTTCAAATACAGGATGAGGGATAGAGGAATTGTGCTTTGCCTCACTTCCTTCATTATGATGTATAAGAAAGGCCTGAAAAATTCTATTTTCCTCTCTCTTCTTCAGCTTTCTTCACAGCTCCCTTCTCCCCTACACCCGCCCATATCCTTAGAAGTACCAGGAATATCAACTCTTGTATACCCATATTTCTTGGAAAACTCTGAGGAATAAAGAACTGCAGGAAGAATTCTCTCCAGCCTCCACTAAAAGCACAGGAGTGCTGAATTTTTAGAGCTTTTCTCCCAAAAGGTTGTCCGAAGCTGGGATTAAATAAACAAAAAATCTACAGCATTTTGAAACAGTTTAACTAAAAACATCTCTTCCTTCTCAATTATTATTATCTGTATTGTGGTCATGCCTAGAGGACCTCAGGTGCCAGATATTATACACACAGAGAAAGAAAAGACTATCCCTGCCCCATATTTCAGTCTAGGGTTGCCAACTGTATAATCACACAAACACAAACACCCTTGCCCCACCCCTTATCCCGCTCCTTCCCTGAGGCCCTGCCCCTGCCCCGTCCCTTCCCCAAAGCCCATCCCATCCCCCGACCCTCACTCACTTTCATTAGACAAGGGTGGGGAGCTGGGGTGCAGGCTCTGGGAGGGAGTTTCCATGCAGGAGGGGGATCGGAGATGGAGCAGGATGTTGGGGTGCAGGCTCTGGCCAGGCAGCGCTTACCTGGGCAGCTCCCAGTCAGCAGAGCAGCAGGGCTAAGCCTGCGCCACTCCTGGCAAATGGGAGCTGTGGAGTTGGCATTCAGGACATGGGCAGCGTCCGAAGGCCCCTGCCCCCTCACCACAGGGGGCCGTAAGGATGCCGGCTGCTACCAGGAGCAGCCTGGGGCCAGGGCAAGCAGGGAGTCTGCCTTAGCCCCGCTGCGCCACTGGACTTTTAGCAACCTAAAATCTCCTGGTTTGGCTTCAGTGGCCTATTTCAGTGTCTTGTGATATGGTTTGTGCTGATGCATCCTGGTTTCAGGAGTACTTTTGACCACTGGGAAACTACAGCCTACAGTCCGTAAATTCTGGGTAGGGAATCTTCTCACAGGCTGTACTAATGGATGGAAAACGGGCTTACTGTGAGCTATATTCTGCCACCATTACTCATATTGACTAGTATCTTATTCCATTAGTTTCATTAAAATCAAATGGGAAATCTCATAAATAAGATAGACCCCAAATGTGAATAAGGATGCCAGAATCAGCCCCGGAATTATTTGCTACAGCAAATTAATTGCACATGCACCAAACTAATTATGGAAACATTTTTAGGGCAGCAATAAGAATTAAATATATACGCACTTTAATGCTGGTCTGTTTATTTCATGCCAGGGCCACCACTGTTAACCAATTCCTGTTTACAAGCCTACAGACTTTCAATTAAATCAATTAAGCAAACCAGTAACTGATGGGTTGAATAAATACTATGTGCATATTTCATTCTGTTTTAAATAAGCCTCCTCGTTATGACTAAGGCCTTGTCTACACAAGCTTCTATGCAGTAAAGCAGCTTTCTCTGTTGTAACTCCCAAAGGTGTACACACTGCCAAGCCACTTAGTGCTCAGAAACTGTGCAGTTGCAACGCTATTAAAAATAAATAAATAAAAATGCCCTGATGAGAGGTGTACAGCTTTCTGCGCCAGGAGTACAGTGCTGAGGTGTCAGTGTAGACACGCTGGTCGATTACAGTGCTGTGACTGACCTCCGGGAGGTGTCCCACAATGCCTGTTCTCACCTCTCAGATCATCGGTTTGAACTCTATTGCCCTACCATCAGGTGACCAATGCTCCAGGCACTACTCGCCCTACCCTGCAGCCGCTGTTACAACATTCTTTCCTATGCGCCCTCCGGACACTGCCAACATACTCTTAACCTCCTGGCTCCAGTCCGTATCCACTACATTCCAGTCCTGCCCCATCACAGTCCAGCCTTGCAGACTCCCAGTACCCACTGCACTCAAACACACGTCTCTTTGCAGTATAGCCCTGCTGATGTACAGTACCCACTGCCCTGTACTTCAAAGGACAAGGCTGCACAGGATATATCGACATACACAGATCTTTAACTGTCCCAGAACGCCACCTTCTCCTGGGATCCTCCCTTCCCCAATCCACCACAGTGCTGATGTGTTTTTGTTTGTCTCTCCCCTCTGGTTGTTCTTTTTTAATAAAAGAATTGTTCTAATTTGAAAGCAATCTTTATTTCATTAACTGAAATCAAACAGAACCCTGCAAAGCAACGGGCAATTTTCTTAAACCTTCATACTGCATTGTCTGCAACCACAATCACCTCCTAGCATTGCAAGCACTTCAGTCCAGAGCATAGCAACAAATGTTAGTGGATTTCAGCTTCAAATTGCTGCCTCAAGGCATCCCTGATCCTTATAGTCCCACACTGCACCCCTCTAATAGCCCTGGTCTCTGACTCTTCAAATTCAGCTTCCAGGCGCTGAGTGTCAATGGTCCAGTCTCAGGTGAAGCTTTCACCCTTCCCTTCACAAATATTATGGAGTGTACAGCATGTGGCTATAAGCATAGGAATACTGCCATTGTCCAGGTCCAGCCTCCCAGATAGGCAGCGCCAGCAGGCCTTTAAACAGCCAAAAGCACACTCAACAGTCATTCTGCACTCACTCAGCCTGTTGTTGAACCACTCCTTGCTGCTGTCGAAATGCCTCATATAAGGCTTCATAAGCCATCACATTAAGAGATAGGCAGGTTCTCCCAGGATCACAAGGGGCATTTCGACTTCTCCTATGGTGATCTTCTGGTCCGGGAAGAAAGTCCCTCCTTGCAGCTTCCTGAACAGGCCAATACTCCGAAAGATGCTTGTGTCATGCACCTTTCCGGACCAGCCTGCATTAAATGTCCATAAAACGCCCACAGTTATCCACAAGTGCCTGGAAAACCATAAAGAAATACCCCTTCAGATTAATGTACTTAGTGGGTAGGTGGTCTAGTGCCATAATTGGAATATGCGTGCCATCTATTGCCCCTCCACAGTTAGGGAAGTCCATTAGTGCAAAACCATCCACAATGTCATGCACGTTGCTCAGAGTCATGGTCTTTTGGCACAGGCGATTAATGGCCCTGCACACTTCCATCAACACGACTCCAACGGTCGACTTTACCACTCCGAGCTGGTCAGCGGCTGATTTGTGGAAGTTTGGAGTAGCCGGTTTCGACAGTGCCATCGCTGTGCATTTCTCCAATGAGAAGGCAGCTCCCATTCTCATGTCCTTGCGCTGCAGGGCTGGGATGAGCTCATCACACAGTCCCATGAATGTGGCTTTCCTCATCCGAAAGTTCTGCAGCCACTGCTCATAATTCCAGACTTGCATGATGATGTGATCCCACCACTCAGTGCTTGTTTCCCGAGCCCAAAAGAGCATTCCACTGTGGTCAGCACCTCCGTGAATGCCACATGTAATCTCGTGTCACAAGGCAAGATCAATGTCACACTCCTTTGTCTTTGTAGTTTCAGTAATAACTCCACTGCCACTCGTGACAGGTTAGTGAGAGCGAGCAGCATATTGGTTGACAGTGCGGGATCCATTCCTCCATACTAAAGAGGCAGAGCACCCAGTACACTAACCATTGAAAGATGGCATCAAATGCGGATGAAGCACAGGGATTGCTGGGATGCAAAGTAATGCATCACAGGGCATTGGGACAGGACCCAGGAAGTTCCACAACCACCTCTGCCTTCCCACAACTCTTAGCTGCAGAAGAGGAAGAGATGATCTGTGGGATAGCTTCCCAGTGTGCACAGCTCCAAATACCGCTGCAAGTGCTGCATGTGTGAACATGCTGATGCGCAGGCAGCTGGCAGTGTGAACACACAACAGTGGTTTCCCTTCAGGTCTCTTTGAGCGATGCTGTAACTCTGGCAGCATAGACATACCCTATATGTATGTCAGATGGGAAAGGCAGTGTCCAGGTTAGAATCTTATTTATTCATCAAGGTTCTTTGTGTTCTTTACTTAAAGTTCAGTTTCTCATAGAAGAGTGTTTAGCCGACACAGATTTTATTCAAATGTTGTTTAGGAAAAAGTTGTGAAACTCTTGATAAAAGGAAGACAAACACCACCACCAACAGAACCACACATGTCACTCCAGTAATCCTGCTAATCTGAATTGAGGTTTGTATTAAATCCTCAGCTAATAAACTGTCTAAATTCTACTACTTGTGCCTAAAACTGATTGCTAATTCAAAACTGAAGTCCCAAAATTATAGGCTGAAGTGAGGTTCCTTGAAATGGTGCAGCACTAAAAGTTGTAAAATATGTATGGGGATAATAAAATCTCTCAGAATTACTACATGGTCGCAAAAAAATTTAAAGATGAAAAGTGCTACATTAAAATATATATATAATTTTTTAGGTTCAGGGCTAAGCCAGAGTGTAGAGTACTGACTTCAATTTAAACTTTTTAAAACTTTTCAACATCTACTTATTTCAAGAGGCAAACTATGTTCTGCAAAATATTGTGCCCAAACCTCTGTAAAACATTGATGGCAAATCCGTCATTTATAGTTAGAATAACCTATCCAAGAATGCCTTTCCTGAATGCAGGCTGTTCAGTACAAAGACTGAAAAGACACCATCTTAGAGGTGACCCAGTGAAGCGTAAGAAACTTCAGCTAGACAGAAGAGATTAAACCAAGAAATATTGAAGAAAATAATTAAACCAATCCATTGCTCCCATGGATATTAAATTGGATATGGCATGTTATTTACTTGCAAAGCCATGTGGATAAAATCATTGGCGAGATAAAGTGTGAGAACAGATTTAGCACAACGTAAATCCAAACAGTCTTCTCTCCCAATCCAAAATAAAATCTCTAATAGTTTATACTGGACCCCTGCCAGATTCCAGGCTGCTAACTTTGGACTCTGTGTCCTCCTGGAGATGTGATTGTTCATCCACCTCCTTATCACACACATTCTTTACTCTTGCCAGAATAGTTCCCACACATGGACAATAACCTGGATGCACACTGCAGAACCACTAAATCACTCTAGCACCCTTCCTGTCACTCTGCCAAGAAACAACACTATTACTATCCCACTTCAAAAAAGGGGGACAATGTTCTTGCAGCCATTACTTTTATATAAATGAACCCGAAAGAGAGTGGAAACAGATCAGTACGTCACCCTTGGTACAATGGAAAACAGCACTTGGACCCAGAATTGTTATACTGGCTGTACATGCCTATATGTCTCCCTCCAATGTCTCACATGGGAAAACCAATTATCTCCGCACTGGTAAGTGAGTTACTCCTTTGGGTCAAGCTGTCATAAGTGTAAAGTGCTGGAGAGGGTTAATGTTACCTGAGAACAAGTGACGTAAAAGCTTCCCTGCCATGAGAGAGGGAGGGAGGGATTTTCAGTTTGAGTTTGGCTTGCCATGCTATCATGGGCAAGGGTCCCGGAGCATCTCTGGCTATTGGGAATGACTCTACTTTCCTTCTTATATTCCTAATTAGCTAACTGTAAGTAATAAGTTTTGATTTTCCTAAGTCTGTACCTATTTGGGGTGTCTCTATCCTTTTCAGAGGGGGAGTTAGGGAACTCTAAATTGTAAGTTGTACTGTAGCCTATGTTCTAATCTCTTGTCTTTATTAAATCTTGTTAGTTATAAAAAGCATTTGGTTTATTTCCCTTAAGGTTTTCTCTGCTTCCAGACTGGGAAGAGAGGAGGGAGGGGAGTAGTAAAAAGACCAGCTCAGGGTAGGAGCTGAGAAGCAGAGTCTGTCTCTAACTTCGGCCAAGAAGGGGGAGGGGGAGGGGAAACAGCCTCCAAGTGTCTGGCTCTCAGCGAGGGAGACAGAGTTAGGGTTTTGGGGAGTCTGAGTACCCCACTCCAGGGCTTTGGAGATTTGCTCAAATGGTGGCAGCCGGGGGTCCCCAAGTTCCCAGCTGGTAAAGTGTGGGAGTCTGGGGGTGTAGAGAATTAACTTAAGCTGGGGAGCAGCTTAAGTTGGTTGGTCTGGCATACAAGAGTCCCCTTCTCTGTACTCAAGAGCACAGAGACTGGGTAGCACACTCTTACACAAGTAATTTAAGCTTATTTGTTTGATGCAGACACTGGGATCTATTCCCATTAATGACAATGGTGCACGCAGCAACTGGTTTACTGCACATTTCTAATCACCAAAGAGGCAACATGGACCTACTCTCCTGACTCTTAGGAGTTTCTTCAGGAAGAACACTACAATAGCCCCTCTATACGAACACAGCCTAGAAAAGAATGATTAGGGCCTAGTCTATACTAGAAGTGCTACAGCAGCTCAGCTGCATCACTGTAGCGTATCAGGTGAAAATGGTCTATGCCGACGGGAGAGAGCTCTGCTGTCAACATACAGTAGACTCTCGATTATCCAGGATGACAGGGAAAAAATTAATCCTGGTTAATAAAATCCCGGATAATCACCATCAATAGGAAATATGGCGGGGGGGGGGGGAGGGGGCTTCACCAGTCACCCTGCACCGGGGGAAGCGGGTGTTGGTTCACTGGCTACCCTGCGCCCTGGTGGATTGGGGTTTTTCTGTTCTTGGGGCAGCAAGAAAGCCAGATCCGGCCTTGCGAGTTACGCATATATTTTTTGACATCCTGGTTAATCCACATCCTGGTTAACCCAATCCTGAATAATCAAGAGTCTACTGTAATTAAACCACCTCTGGGTAGGGTGACCAGACAGCAAATGTGAAAAATCAGGACAGGCAATGGGGGATAATAGGAGCCTATATAAGAAAAAGGCCCCAAAATCAGGACTGTCCCTATAAAATTGGGACATCTGGTCACCCTACCACTGGGAGAGGCAGTAGCTATGCTGGTGGGAGAAGTTCTCCCACTGACATAGTGCTGTCCACACAGAAGCTTAGGGTGGTGTAACTTATGTTGCTCGGAGGCGCTGGCTTATTCACATCCCTGAGTGACAAACTATGCTGACATAACCAGTAGTGCAGACAAAACCTAGATCCCTCAAATCTGCAGGTTCTCACTGCAAAAAGCACACTTCCCAACTCTTCGGTGTATCTGCTGGGGGTTAATTTCAAGTGAAGGCAGGTCATTTTGTCTCCTTCATATGGTAGAGACAGATGGCTTTATTTCCTTTTTGCAGAACTCCCAACAAGCTAGAATTTAAAAGTGGTGGATTATTTTTTAATCCATAGAATGTATAATCTGGAAATTTTCAATGTATATTGAGACTGGTAGAACTGCTATAAACTATCTGATCAAAGGAACAGGGGGCATACATATGGGGTTGAGAAATATAAAGATATGCAGCAATCGCAAAATGCATTTTTCTTCTTTCCTTAGCACTCAGGCAAAATATTAGCCCCCTCTCCCTGCTGGAAATTGTTTCAAGACTATCTAGTCAAACCCAATGTTTTATATCCACCCATAAGAGGATAAGAAGAATACTTCATAGGTGATATACAGGAAAATAATACATTTTGAGAGAAGTGCGTGCTGAAATAAAACCTCCTGGATAAAACTGAAGAATTTACTCAAAACACAATCTGGGTGCATAATCAGAGCACTCGTCTTCAAGGCAAAGATGGTGCTAAAGGAAAACTGGAGCCTTAACCAACAGCTGACGAAAAGTACCACACTATATGTAGAGCAGTGGTTCTTAACCAGGAGTCCAGGGCCCAAGGGGTCCGTCAAGCAGGGCCAGCATTAGACTTGCTGGGGCTCAGGGCAGAAAGACAAAGCCCCACCCATGGGGCTGAAACCTGAGGCCCAGAGCCCCACCACCCAGAACTGAATCCAAAGCCTGAGCAATGTGGTGGGGGGGGGGGAGAGAAGCCCGTGACAAGGGGCCCCAGGCAATTGCCCTGCTTACTAACCCCTAACGCAGGCCCTGTCTTTTATATGCAGCAAACCAGTTATTGTGGCACAGGTGAGCCATGGAGTTTTTAATAACATGGGGGGAGGTGTTGCGGGGGACAACTCAGAAAGAAAAAAAGTTGAGAATCCCTGATTTAGAGCACCATGGTTATTCAAATAACTGGCCAAATGCTGGTGTTTTTTACTTCAGTGGTAATTTTGCCTGTGACAGGACCAAATATAAGCTCACAATTCAGTCCATAGCTCTGGAGCATTTCATTTTTAATTGTGGTTTCTGATAAATTCTGTTAGCCTTATTTACAACATATATCACCTTCTAGGGTTACTCCTGATTAAGTTCTGATTCAGATGCAAATTTATCTTTCCAACATCATGCTATTTTTCTCCTCTATAGAAGACTACAGAGGAGCAAAAGTGATATAGGATCTATGCTAAGCAAAAAGGACAAACAACAGAATATTTTGCACCCATTGCTGCATGTGCATATAAACAGGGCAAGGAGACCAATTCCATTTAGGAAGTGCTGCTCTGGTTCCCCCAAGGCCAGCATACTGGGGCTAGGAGGAGCAGTCAGAAAACTTTTATTTATTAAGACTGATAGGCAAGAGCAATGGAAAACTCTAGATTTGAAGTACAGGGAGTCAGCAGCCAAAGTCTTCTTGTAGGCTGAAGGGCACAGCAGCAACTGCTGCTCCAATCACAGGGAGTTCTCTCACTTCCCCTAAAAATATTTAATACCAGCACCGACGAAGGGTCTATATATTAAGGCCAAGAAGATTCTCGGGATATTCCAGGCATATGCTATGCTCCTATTAGAAGAAGCTTCAACTACTTAAATGTACTGTATTCCAAGGAGAAAAACTGACCACTTAACATGTATAATTAAATAATATTTAAAAGACTTTTCCTGCTACATCTGCTTTTGAATTTAATTTCTAAAATTCCAAGAAGAAAATAATTACTGTAAAACTGCGGCCTGTATTTACTACCAGCCTCTGGAACAATTTCAGCATTCCATATATTACAAAGCAGAAGCACACCTAACAGAACTATGTAACCCTGGGCAGGGCATGAGAAGGGAATAATTGATGCAACTTGCTTATGCTGTGCGAGCTTGCAATTTTAGGGAAGGGTAAAAATAAGAGTAAGGGAAACAGGATTCACCTGGGCAATTCATCTAACAAGAATTCTTTCACAGGTTTTTGAAAGAGACAACATTCTTTCCACTGTTTAACCAGTGTCATGGGAATTTTTCCTGCAGAAATTTTACAGTGCAGTCTATCTCGGTAACACAGCCAAGGCAGAGTATATTTTTGTAGTTGATGAGGTGTCTCCATGCTAGGAAGTGGGTGGGATTTGGATAAACCCTGCTACATACTCAACACTCAAATAGAGTCATGGACAAATTACGTTTTTCCTCTCGGATTATAAGTCCCCAAGGGTAAAGACTGTCTTCTTGGACAACAGGGGATGGATCACTCGATAATTGCCTGTTCTGTTCATTCCCTCTGAAGCACCTGGCATTGATCATTGTCAGAAGACAGGATATTGGGCTAGATGGACCATTGGTCTGACCAGTATGGCCATTCTTATGTTCTTTGTTTCTTCTCTGTACAATGACTAGCACAATAGGGCCCTGATCCAAAACTATGTTCTTAGGCGGTACCATAATGCAAACAAATAAGAACACTATTGATAATATCCACACAACTTTTCTGGTTGTGGGGAAAAAGTCAATTTGACATTTTGTTTAATTTTAACAATTAAAATGGCATTTTGCCCAGAAGCTGTACCATGGAACATTATTTACGCCCGATTTCACTGTACACTTCTCTGCGCCAGCATGGCTCTCGCTCCACTGGGGGATCCAACCCAAAGGATGGGAGTTGGAGGGACCATGACTCTTGCCCTCCCACAGGAGGCTCTTTTACTCAAGGCAGATACTCCCTAGTGGTTCTGATGGCACAATCTCCTGAGGAGATACATACAAACAGTGCGCTACTTGGACAGCCAAGTCATGCAGTTTCTCAGCCAGGCCGCCCATTTTTGGTGTCCTCTTCAGATTCTTAAGTCATCTAGCACAAAGGAAACGGCAGCCACTTTCTATCACTGCCACCTCCTCTTCTGACTGACTTTGTGCCACTGAGGTGTCTAACAGACCCTATCCTCTCCATGCTTTGCAGCTACCACATTTTTCCTAACAGAAATGACTGCACACCTTAGGCCTGACTTTGTTCTCAGTAACCCCACTATAGATCTGGAATAACTCAGTTGAAGACAACTGAAGAATTCTAATGTTATGCCTGTCTCAATCTAGAATGAAATGAATGCTTTGTTTCTTCTCATTTTTATTTTTAAGAGAAGACTAGAAGGTGACAAGAAGTTAAGAGAAGATACCAGAAAAGAAGTAAAATGTTAGCCAAAATGTTAAGTGAGGAAAAAAGTTTGTAAAAGTTCCTTCAATTATGTCAACATCGCTTTTTTGTTAATCTTTTTACCTTTTGTCCAAAATCAACTGTCACGTCCTTTCAAAAATCTGATCATGTCCTCTGTTGGTGAGTGTCCTACCATTGCCTTCTACCTACCTATCATAAGTTACCACAGTATCTGTGCATCTCACAATCTTTAATATATGTATCTTCCCAACATCCTTGCATTGTATGGACGTACTCTTAACCCCATTTTACTGATGAAAACTTAAGCAGAAAGACTATATGACTCATCCACAAGGTCACACAGGACATCTGTGGCAGAACAGCCAACAACAAATGAGGGCCCTAACCACACGAAACCATTCTTCCTCATTGCTGGGGGGATGGACTCAATAACCTAACAGGTCTTTTTCATTAGCGGAGGTTGAGAAAGCTGTATGATGAACTAGGTGACATTTTTAACACTGCATCCGATCAACGCCAACATTTCAGAGAACGTTCGAGCTGTCAACTATCAGAACATTATTGATTTTGGGCAAAGATTGGAAAACACATGCGGTAGGTTTACACTGCAATGACAAGCTGTCATAAGTATAAAGTAGCCTAGAATTACTTTTTTCCTGTAAAGGGTTAACCTGAAGGTAACATGAGAGGGGATGATGAACCGCAGATGCTAATCGACCTCGGAGACAAATAGTTTTTAGTTTTGGTTTCTCTCTCTTGTGCTGTTCTCTCTGGCTATGGGATGAACCACACCTATGTCTTTTACTCTACCTTTCTATAATCTTCTAACAAGTCAAGTTCAGTAGTAAGTGAATTGTATGCTTAAACTGTATCACTTAATAATTGATCCACGGTGTTTCTTATACGGTTAAGCTTTAGCAGAGGAAGAATTCCTAGGGAGGGGGTCAGTGATGCTATGTGATGCAAGTGGGTTTTTTTCTATTAATTTCTGTACAAGGGAGTTCTGCTTTTCTTTTCTTTAATTAAAATCTTTCTTTTAAGACTCTGACTGCTTGTTTCCATTGGGTAGATCCTGGTTTGGATCGGCAAGTCTCACAGAAAGTGAGGGTTTCCTTTGTTTCTCAAGCCTCTCCCAGGTAAAGGGAGGAGGTTTGGGGGGTGTTAAGGGGGGTTCCAATTTACCCAAACCCATTGTTTTGTGGGTTTAAATTGGTGGTGGCAGTGGTACCAAGTCCAGACACAGAAGAAGTTTGTGTTCTGGGGAAAAAGTTTTAACCTAAGCTGGTAAAATAAGCTTGGGGGGTTATTTCTTTTTTTTCAATTTTACCCTAGAGTTCAGAGTGGGGAGGCAATCCTGACACCAGCCCACAGCTGGGCAGTGCCAGATGACTCAGGCTCACAAGGATTGGGCTGCGGGGCTGTTTAATCACGGTGTAGGTATTTTGAGTTTGGGCTCTAGGACCCTGCAAAGCGGAAGGGTCACAGAGCTCAGGCTACAGCTGGCGCCAGTTCGTCTACACCACAATTAATCAGCCTCTTAGCTTGAGTCAGCATGGTCCATTCCCAGGTTTCTAATTGCAGTGTAGACATACCCGGTCATCTGTTTAGCACAGCCGCAGCTTTAGACACCTCTTGATTGTCTACAGATTAAACAATTGTTAATGCCCTCCAGCATAACAACACCCCTGCTCATCCTCCCAATAGATCTGAACACACTAAATTACTTATCTCCCAGACGAATAATAATAATGGGGGAAAAGGGAAAATGGGTGGGGACACAGAAGGAATGGGGGGGAATCAAGGCACGCAAAAAGCCATGGTAGGGGGAGGCACAATGGGGGACTCTGGTAAAGGAGAGGGGGGAGAGTAGCATTACAGGGAGTACCTGAAATTGAGGAGGATGAAAAAGTGGCACACAGGGAGCTTGTGGGGTGCAATGGAGGGATGCAAGGAGTCCCTGCAGTATGCAATAAGTTTGATTGACAGAAGCTGTGAGGTGCGCAACTCCCCTCTGCCCCTCCCCCAGTCTATAACTATTGTGATTCCATTGCGGCATAAAGAGCTCTTATTGGATTTGAGTAGATGTTCACCTTAGCATTAATACTTTTATGAAGTGTCATTCACATGGATCACAAGTTGTCTCTAATTAATTTCTGCTTTTCTTTATATCAGAGTAGGAAATCTCTTTAAAACTGCCAGTGATGAAGCAGGAACTGTCTCTTCTTGCCTCTCTAACTTGTACGACTTCATATCTGGGGGTGGGGGTGGGGAATACCCTGAATTGTTTACCTCCTTGAATATGCACACACTGCCTGTTCATGCCGGGAATGCATTCCTAGCAACTCCACCTCTTTTAGAGGGAGTTATGCAATGCTAAAGAGTACAGCAAACCTAACCCTTTATAACCTTATAAGCTCTAATGTGGTCAGATCTCAAAGTAAGCAAGGGTGAAACTAATCAGTATTCAAGTCCTGGAATGATTTGCATAGTGGGGGTGTAGAAAGGCATCAGACCAAACTGTAAACCCTGTATATGTTGGAAATAGGGTGACCAGATCAGAAGAGTGAAATATCAGGACACATTGGGTATGGGGGGGAGGGGTCAGAGGGGCGTGAGCAGAGGGCGGGGCATGAGCAGGGGGCGGGGCATGAGTGGGGGATGGGCACAACAGGCACAGGCACACAGCCCTGACCAGAGCCATGAGAGGGGCACACAGCCCTAGAAAGCTGAAAAAGGGGTTGTAGAAACCATGGGGCCGGGGGTTAAATATACTATTTTTTAGTTTATATATTTAATGAAAATAAATGAATAATCTGATAGTATTACATTGTTATTGTTTTTATTTTGCACCCTCCCCTCCCCCAGACACTCAGGGAAGACCTGACAGCCCTGCATGACTTGGTTTGCAAAGGGTGGGGGTGGCACCCTACAAGTGACCCAAACTTTCGGGGGGAGAGGACGGCTTTTTTTCCTGGTGCGCGGGGAACCGCAGCACCAAACTGCCTGTTCCTGCCCCCGGCTTCCACCTTTGGTCCTCGCCACATCGCGCACTTACCATATAACCATGCCCTCGTTTTCCAATTGCGCTTTTGTGCGGCTGTGCCTTGCGTTGTTTTAAACTGTACCTGGCGGGGGGTTTTCTACGGCGCGGCAGGGAAGATAGCGGAGGTGCTGGCTTTGTTAGCTTTAAGAGCTGTCCCCCACTAGCACCCCAAAACACATACACCTCCCTCACTGCCCATCCTCCCATCCCCACCTCCCAGACACTCATCCCAACACCCCCTGCCCCTTTCCCTGGCCACATTCACCAGCCCCACTGGGAGGTCTTTGGCTCCTAGGGTGAGAGCAATAAGGGGTCTCCAGACTCTTCAGCCAAAAGGACTAGCTCTGTGGATCTCAGTGGCTGGGAAAAGTGCCAGTGGGAGCTGCCGGAGCCTGGAGCGGGGCTTGCAGCCAGGTAAGCATGCAAAGCCCCCTCCCCCAAGAGCCGGAGGGACCTGCCAGGGGCTGAGGTAGGGAGTCCCAGCGATGCTTACCTGTGGCAGCTCTGTTCTCCTGTCCCAGGAAGTATCCGGCAGGCAGGTCCCTCTGGCTCCTGGGGTCAGGTCAGGACTGGGTCAGAGGCAGGAGCTGGGGGGGGCGGAGCTCTCTGCCCCCTCTGCAAGCAGCCCAGCCCCTGCAGCATGCTCCACGGCAGAGACCTCTCCTGCGGGGAGGGACCGGCCGTTTAGAAGCTGCCTGGGGCAGTGAGGTGTGGAGCTGTGCTGCTGATGAGGTGAGAGGGGCCAGAGCAGGGGTGGGGTGGGGCACTGCTTGCAGGTGCTGGCAGAGAGAGGGGGCAGGGGCAGAGAGCCCCCAGCCACCACACCCTCCAGCTCCTCATCAGGGACCATCAGCCCCACCCACAGCCCCCTGCCCCAGGCAGAGAGAGATTCAGGACAGGTCTCTCTCTGACGGTGCATGCGGGGGGAGAGGGGCTGTTTGCACAGGTGCCGGCAGAGACCTGTCCTGACTCTCTCTCTACCTGGGGCGGTGGCTGTGGGTGGGGCTGATGATCGCTGATGAAGGGCTCGGGGGCTCTCTCCCCCTTCCCCCTATCGGCACCTGCAGGCAGAGCCCCCCTCCTCCACCCCTGCAGCATGCTTGGGCACTGGCAGAGGGACGAGGCTGCCCTGACTCTGACTGGGGCAATCAGCTGTGTGCTCCTGCCGGCAGGGAGTGTCTCAGCCGCCCTGCCTGCCGGCTGGAAGCAGTGAGTAAGTGGAGCAAGGTCCCGAATATCGGGACAAAAGGGTGTCCCGACCATACTTCGGTCGGGACGCGGGACAAGTCCCCTAAAATTGGGACTGTCCCGATTAAATCGGGACGTCTGGTCACCCTAGTTGGAAACCACTTCAAGCCAGGGGGTTGAGCAGCACCCCCAGTGCCAGCACCTATGGCAGTACTTGGATAGAGGGCCTCTAAGGAACACTTGGGGCTTGTCTACATGGAGAAATTGACTAGAATAACTATTGCAGAATAAGCTATTCCACAACAGCTCACTGTGTGTTCTGGTGGGCATATTTTATTCCCAATTAATCAGTGTGCTCACAAAGTGTACTAATTATTCCAGTAACCTGCTCCGGAATAGAGATGCCACACAGAGATTTGTTTTGCAATAATGACTGTGGAATAGCTTGTTCAGAAAAGCTATTTTCAAGGGAGAAAGGGATAACTCAGTGGTTTGAGCATTGGCCTGCTAAACCCAGGGCTGTGAGCTCAATCCTTGAGGGAGCCATTTAGAGATATAGGGCAAAAATAGGGATTGGCCCTGCTTTGAGAAGGGGGTTGGACTAGATGATCTCCTGAGGTCCCTTCCAACTCTGAGTTTCTATGAAAGAACTATTCTGGTCAATTTCTTCATATAAACAAGATTTTTGGTGCTGCAGAAGTGGAGGTGGCAATTCTGAAGTCTGGCATACTACATTCTCTCAAATTAAAGTGTAGCACTGTGGTCCATTGTGTTGCTGGAGGTACCATCAACTATCTTTTGATAAGACAGAATATCAAAGTCCTGGAGCATGTGTTTATTGTATATCCCCTTGTTCTGTTGCAAAGAAGAGAGCTGTAATCCCCAGGAGCCTGGCCAAATGATAATTTTGAGTAATTAAATTCTGCCTGCTTAAAATTTCCCTTGTGGTTTAATTGGATAAAATATGCTTCATTTCTTGTGCTAAAACCTTTCCACATTCCACTTCAGGGTGGCTACATTCAATGGCAATGAAGTGTTCCTGCCATATACTTCATATTTCAGTTAGTTGTATTTATCAATTGCCTTCAGATCCTTCTGTATGACTGGTGCTATATAAATAAGAGATTCCATTTCCTAATTAAGGTAATTATCAAGTGTGCAAAAACCATTATAGAACAGCGATAAATTGGTGCTTGAATGAAGAATAGTTTCAGGTGTTTGTTTTCACATTTCTTTCATACTGCAAGGACACAAGCAAAATCTGTGAATGAATATGCCTTTAAAACACCAATCACCTGCCTACCACTATAGAGTTAAAATGCAGCAGCCCTTCATCAGAGTGGGTTATAAGAAAGAGCCTTAGAAGGAAGCAATTCAATTATTAATAATAAATACACTTTTAACATATTACCACCGGTGTGCATGTAACTTGACAAACTGTAGATTCTTTGGGGCCAAGATCTTGACTATGGAAAACATATAAACCAATTATCAGTAACAGAACAAATGACTACAGGTTAGGAAAAAATTTTAAAATGCACAAAGGAGAAGTTGCACAAATCTAAGTCAGCTGTTACACAAGTAAAATCTGGAAGCCTGGGTGCCAAGCGTAGAAGAAACCTGACTCAGAGGTCTGGGGACACACAACTATTATTACATTCCACGGGAACTGTGAGTGCTCAGCCCCTGAGTAAATTGGGCCACTTGTTCAAGTGCCTAACTTTAGCATCCAAGTTTGAAAGGCTCGATCTTTGTAGCAGCCACTGATTTAGATTTATGTAGGTGATTTATAGATTTGGATGTCAATTTTAGACACCCAAGTTAGAAAATTTTGGCCACATTATATTATTGACAGCATGCAAGTCAATAATACCATCTGGGTTAATGAAGTGCTATGAACAGTCTAAGCAATACATTTTCTGCAGAATCAAGCAGTTGGATCAGGTATGAGAATGACAAAATTTCCAAACAGTATCTATGCTGCTGAATTTAAAGCTAGACCAAGAAATCATCACCAAATTTCTTGAAAAGTTCAGTACATATTCAATTGTCTATTAAAAGGCTGAAATTTTGTTTAAGTGGCTCTCAGACATTATAAACTACCAGAGCTTTCCTGTCTAAGAGTACAGCAACTTAAATTCTTGTGATAAAGACGACATGTGTGTCACATAATTTCATGTAACCAACAGAGGTATCAAAATCTCTGTATGGGTATCACTAGTGTGGTCTCATACCTCTCTCCTGTTCTGAACTGATGCACTGCCAATTCCATAACTCTCCATGATGCCTCTGTTCCTATTCTTCCTCCTGTCCCTTTTTCTCACGGATGCCATCTATTCCTGGAGTGTCATTCCTGATCCTGTATTCCATTTCTTGTGTTTTAAATCCCTCCTGGAAACCCAACTTCTTCCATAATCCCAGTTACAGCTGACACAAAAATATCGAGTACTGCAGTACAACAATAGAAGTCTGGAATATAAACCTATAAATGAACCTGTACAAAAATTACTCAGATCTCCAAAATGTATTAACCCAAATGGAAATGGGAACAACAACAACAAACACCACACAAGTGTGCTTACAACATACTTTTAGCACAGGCCATTTTATCATCCCAAACTGTAATTTAACATCTGGAAAGAACTGACTAAATTCACTCCTGATCACTTGAACAACCCCTGGAAAAGTAACTGGGCCTAAGGGATAAACCTGGTTCCAGCTATTCATTTAACTGACAGATTCCAATCCCGCTCTGAAGTCATTCTCTCATTTGTGTTCAGATTTCTACACAGAAAATACAGCTGAGCCTTTACCTGTCAGAGCCGTGTAAAAGAAAAGAGTGCTCATGTGTTTTGTTTTGAACTACAACATTTTTGGAGGATACCAAGTTACAGAAATTATGCTCTCAAGTAAACGGGCATATAGGAAGGAGAGGTTAGTCACCTTGTGCAGTAACTGGAGTTCTTCGAGATCATGCCCTTATGGATGCTCCACGTCAGGTGCGCATGCACCTTTCATCAGAAATTCATCACACATGCGCTCTAGTCCTCCTCATGCCCTGCCCTCAGGATAGATAGAGCTGCCCTCAGTTCCTTCTCTAGCGGAGAGTCAAGAACCGGGAACAGAGGGGAAGGAGGGTGGGTAATGGAGCACTCATGGGGGGAAACACATCACAAACAACTCCAATTAGGCGAGTAACCTCTCCTCCTTCTTTGAATAGTGTCCTATAAATGGTGACTCCCAAGCAGTAACCCCTGATGGATTGTGATAGCTTCAGAGTCAGATTTAGCACTGAAGACGTGTCATTGTCAATATCAGCTCTAGAACCGAAGTCACAATATATTATGCTCAGTGGTCCCGCAGGAGATAATCAGGGTTTTAAAATATACACATTGTAAAGCCTAAAAGAGGGGGCAACTATTCTGACAATATATATTTTTTAAAGAGACTAAACAAAAACACACTCACTCCATGTGCTAAACAATCTGATGTAAATAAACTTGTGCATAAGGAGAAAAGATTATCTGTCTTTTAGATCAATTCTGCTTTCATTGACTGCAGTGATTCAGGATTAGACCCTTGAGTATTTATGATATTAGTAATAATACTTCAACAGTCTTCATGATACCCACAGTAAAAGACCATCTCCCAATGTGTCAGAGTGGCTTAATTAATTGAACAGGCAAGCTTCTTTAAATGGGAGGACAGGAAATCTGGGAATGCTTACCAACAGCTGAATTTGAGCACAGATATATTGCATATATTAAACCTAATTTAAGTTAAATGAGCTGTTATTTGATGCAAACTCACAACATGAACTTTCGAACTTGGGTAGCAGTGGCACCCAAGCCTCGTCTCAACAAAACTCTCAGCCTCGTCTCAACAAAATGTGAATTGTACCAATCATTGAAAAAAAATCTTTTAAGTCCCATGAGAGAAAGTGTATGTGTATGCCTGCATGAAGAAAGTGAATTTTATCTTTAACTGAATAAAAGCCTTGATGTAAATCATGCTGCTAATATTTAATGAATAACTGCATTTGTTTCAATCACATAACAGAACACCACCTCCTTTACAATACTGAGTAGTAGTCAGAAGTGAGCTAATGGTACAGTTCTTTTTGTATGATAGGATTATTTTCCAGTTGCACTGTGTAGGCTTAAAAACTCCAGCCTGAAACAGCCAAAATAATTAGCAGGAAGACTTATGACTGAAATGAGGGGGATCTTTCTTTCAAGTGACTGACTTCTTTGGTGTCTCAGAATTACAAAGCTTCAAATGGACCCCTTTCTGTGAACAACCTTTTACATTTTTCCTTCATCTCCACTGCATATAATTATATTGCTAAGCAATGTTTGAAAATAATTAAGTGGACATCAGTAGGGGTGAATGGAACATAAGAATGCAGATGTTATTGAAAACAGATGCCCATTACTGTAATAATGTTAAACACAGAAAGTGGTATGATTTCCTTTACAACAACTGCATAAACAAACAATAGTAATTCTTCAGTAGCGCATTTTTCATCAAAAGAACTTAAAGTGCTTTACAAACATTAATGAATTTAGACTCAAAATGCTCACGAGATAAGTGTTGTTATCCTTAACTACAGATGAGGCAACTGTATATGTTGTAATTACATACTGTTTCTTAATGCAACAGTGTCCTTCTCAATTCTGACTAATTATAGCTGATCAGAATAACTTGCCCATTCCAATTTCGCAGGTTGTTTATATTTTACTTTCCCTAACATATATTATTCACCATTAATTATCATCAAGAGAACAGTTTTGCAACAAAGGCCAGAAAAAAAATTGGAATACAAATTGTAAGTTAAAAAATTTTTGTACACAAACCTATTAAAATCAATTGTAAAAATTGTGACACATTCTTTAATGCTGAGTGTAATATGTTATAAGTGTATGTAATAAGCCTTCTACAACCACTGTCCAATGGAGGGATTGGCAGGATGTTTGGCATTTGAGTACGGTGCTATCCTGAAGTATTACCTCAAAGAAAGCTTTCAGCTTTTAATGAGACTAAAATTTATCGTCTCACAGAAAGTGGACGTGCTCCAATAGACTAATAGACCTACTGTCATTCCTTACAATTTTCTATTAACTGCCCTGGCTATTCAAACAACTGCCTTCAAAACATTCCATGGAAAAACATTTTACGTAAGTTTACAAAGAGACATGGGCAAGTTAGAAATCCTATTTTAAAATACAGAGCTTGTTTCACCAGGTACTCCAATTTTATACCAGTATACAACTGTATATATAACAACGATGAGGAGGAGTCTTAGGGCTGGTCTTCACTGGGGGGGAGGTCGGCTGTAGATACGCAAATTCAGCTACGTTAACAACACGTTGCGTATCTACAGCCGACTTACCTGCCGTCCTCCGGAGTCGACGGGGGCGCCACTGGCGATCAATTTATCACGTCTTGACGAAACGCGATAAATCGATCGCCAAAAGATCGATCCCTGCCGGCTTTAGTGAAGACAAGCACTATAACTGGCATGAAACAGATGCAATGCAATAATGAAGTAGCTCTATGTATTTTCTTATCTTCAGACAACATATTTCAATACTAAAACTGTAGAAAAAACAGCTACTTTAATTTTCCCAATTTTATTGTTCATTTGCATTATTTGCACATTTGTTAGCTTGAGTAATTGAAACAGAGAGGTCAGTTTCAGTTTCTGCTTCTGACACAGTAACACTAAAGATGTTGCAAAGCTGAAGGTTGCAAAGGAATAGTAGTTTGGATCTAAATGTTTTTGATGCAATTTTTTTAAAAATTATGAAAACACTTCTATTAATATGCAGGTTTTTTATTATGATGTATATAGAGGTAGTGCAATAGGCCCATGAACTGTGGCAGGGTCTAGCTGCTATTACAATACGACTAAAAAAAATAGGTTAATTTTTAACATTTTAAATTAAATTGTTGGACAGATTTGGTCCAATGTTTACATTTTGTATTTAAGAGGAGAATTAGGAGCCAAACTGATTGCTCCCCCATACGTAGCCTGATTGGAGCTGCAGGGGCGGTGCCTTTGGACAGGGTGGCGCCTGTGGACAGGGCGGTATGCAGCGCCGCCTGGATGTGCCTTTGTGTAGGCACCTGAGGTAAGCACCACTGGGAGCCTGCACCCTGAGCCCTCCCCCCAAATCCTTCATCCCCGGCCTCACAGCAGAGACTGAACTCATAGGCAGAGCCCTCACCCCCCCCCCCCCCATACATCCACCTCAACCCCCTACCCCAGCCCAGAGCCCCCTCCAGTACCCTGAACCCCTCGTTTCTGACCCCATCCCCAAAGCTGCACCCCCAGTCCAAACCCATACCTCCTCCCACACCCCAACCCCAGCCCAGAGGCCCCTCCTGCACCCCAAACCCCTCATCTCCAGCCTCATCCCAGAATCCGCACCCCCAGCCGGAGCCATCATCTTCCTATGCCCTAATCTCCTGCCCCAGCCCAGAGCCCCCTCCAACACTCCAAACCCATTGGTCCCAGCCTGAAGCATCTTCCTACACCCCAACCCCCAAATTCCTAGCCACACCCCAGAGCCCAGATCTCCAGCCGAAGCCCTGACCCCCACAGCTCTGTCTCAGCCCAGAACCCCCTCCCGCACTCTGAACTCCTTATTTCTGGCCCCACCCCAGACTCCACACTCCCAGTCAGAGCCCTCACCCCTTCATGTACCCCAATCCCAGTTTTGTGAGCATTTATGGCCCACCATACAATTTTCATACCCAGATGTGGCCCTCAGGCCAAAATGTTTTCCCACCCCTGACACAAATGCACTCTGAGTAGACTAAGAAATAAATGAGTTAAGTTGAATCCAAGAAACACCAAGAGAAGACAGAAAAAGTGAAGTGCGGAAAGACATGCAAGAGTGCTCTTCCTGTAATTCTGTTCTGAGCTAGTCAGCTGGAAGCAGTGCATTCTTTGACCTGGAGCTTGATATGTAGATTCCTTTGTAAATTAACAAGGATGAGGGCAACAGAATACATTAGTGTCTTAAAGAAGGTAAATGATTTAGTGTAGCAAGCCCACAATCTACAAATTAGAGGGTAAGAAGCCTTATATCTGTATCTACTGAAGAAGGGGGGAAAAAATCAAAAGGAAACCAACTTTTATGACAACTATTTCTCCTATAAAAAGTAGTTTATTAGGTGCATAACCAAGAGACATAAGACCTCAGTCACCAAGTGCAACCCTAGATACACAACTCCACTGAAGTAATTGTGTTGTGCGACCCCCAACAGCTTTGAAATGTGTTAATCAGGATCTGTAACCATATATGCTAATTATAACATTTGGACAAACACTGGTAAATGGCTTTTGGCTGAATGAGAAACCAAATAGTGGACAGAGCAATAAATGATAGTGACTTGTATTACACCATATCATTTACCACAGCAGGATGTTGGTAATAAAATAGTCATATTGTCACAAAACAGAACACATATTTGATATTACCTTTCCTATTATACTGGCTTAATAATTACCATGCATCAGAAAAACATAGCAAGTAAAAATGTGTTGTTCTATATTTGTCTTATAGTGACATCTACACTGTGTTAGACAACTTCCATCACTCACAGGAAGATACAGTCCCTGCCCGATAACGTTTACAATTCATTTTGATTAAAATAGGTGCACAAGAATTTCAGTTCTGAACCCCTGTCACTTACGGTTGCTCTTCTCATTTTTTGTAATAAGGTTTTGACAGATAAATCTTAACAGAATTATTTGCTTTTTATTAAAAAAAAATATCATTTTTGTTTTTAAAAAGGTCTAAGGTGAACCTTTTTTATGCACTCCAGAAAAGTGAAGACTCTATAGCATGCTTACTTGGGACACTGACCTAAAAGGTTAAACCAATAAATAATGGGGAAATTGTCATTTTAGAGTAAGGAATGAGATAAACAACTTCCTCGAAGACTGCAGGCACATCTCAAACCTGCATTTTCCCAGAATTCCTGAGTTTGCTCTTGAATAAAGGAGGGAATCTGATAGTAAGCCACAAGAAGAGGGGAGAAGTAATGACCAATGAAGTGGAGCCTTATTACCTAACTTACCCTCCCCTCCTAGCTCACATTGGGCCTACATCCAATCTGGACACAAAGGAGAGAAGCAGCAGCGACTAAGCCGACCATGTTGCAGATACTACAAGATCAGTGATGCTTCCTCCTGTCATCTGAAAAGCTATGTAGCTGAAAGCGAATGTTATAAACTTTAGCTATAATTCAGGTGACTATATAATCAATATGAAGGTTGTTTCAGAACACGCTACCTAAAGAATGTACCACAGTACCAGTCTACTCTTTAAGAAGCCAACAGATTGAAGAGCTATACCACAAACAACTGTCTGGTTTCCTGGGGGATATTTTATTTAATCATTGGGGTGACTTGTGATCCAGTGGAAGCATAACATGCTGCCATAGAAGGGGATTGCCCGGTGACAGAATACAGGTCCCGTGGAATCTCTGTGGTGGCAGCATACTTAGCTTCTTGTTTGCAAAAGAAGGAACAGGCTAATTTTCTCCAATAATTTCTCCCTTTGTTGGGCACAATGGAATACATTAGACTAGCTCCAGAGAGTACAATCAGACTAAACAAAGCATTTACATACAATGGTGGGGAAAACAGAAGAATCCTTCTGAAGGACCATCCCCCAAAACATATTGTTTTTTAGAGTTATGTTGAAAGTGGCCATATATTAGCATGTCAAACTCAGGAAGTCCTTGGAACTATCACTACTCTGTTAGCATGCCCTGGAGTGTTTACAAACAAGTATGTGGAAGCTGGTGAAGAATATGACATTTGCTTAACAGATTATTCCCAGGGCTTTTTGTCTTCAACACTCTCAAATGCAAAAATGCTTACGGAATGTTTTTGCATCCTTACATGATTTCATGGCTTTATTATTATTATTGGCACTTATTAGTACTGCTCCTCCACTACAATCTTACACCTGCTATCAGTGTATTACTCAGAAATATGAAATTGACAGACAAGTAATGAAGCTGATCATCATGAATGGAAACCACTGGGAGGAGAGATGGGGAATCTAAATCTATTAGAATTCTGGAACTTTATTGTCTGCAGGCTTTTAAACATGAAAAAATCATCTCAAAAACAAAACATTCAGTCTTAGGAGACTGTTTCGCATAAAAGCTGTATCTAGAGAAATAAAAAAATCTGTCCAGCCGTTTGACAGAGAATGTTAAGGAGAAGAGAAGGTGGTCAGGGGGTAATCATATGACTCTTACGGTTATAACATGTAAGTGGTACAACTATTTTGGGTAAGTATAATGAACAGGCAAGGCATTTTCTGGGGGAAATAATAAATAACAATAAAATGAAGAATACTTTGCAAATATACAGTAACTTTGTCCAAAAGTTCTCAAAGTGTTCCACTAGCATTAATTAAATCTTATGCCCCCTGTGTAATAAAGGAGTTTGCTAACAAACAAACAAACTGAGGGACAGGAAAGGCAACTGACCATCCCTAAAATCAGACACTGCATTAGTGGAAAATCTAGAAATAGAATCCAAGAGTCTTGACTCTAATTTCATGCTCTAATCATTAGAAAATACTCCAATTAATACCCTGCTTGGGGAAACTGATGGTCAAACTTACAATTGGAGACTATTAATCCCCAAGGTTTCTGTAATCTCCTAAAGCTAGGGAACCTTATTTCCTTTCTTCCTTCTTTGCTTGTTTCCCATTCTGAGCACAAGGTCAGGACTCCATGCTTAAACATGAGAGATAGGACCACCAAATGTTGTCTAATTCAGGGGTCTCAAACATGCGGCCCGCGGGCCACATGCGGCCCGCCAAGCCCTTCCCTGCAGCCAGTGAAGCTCCCCGTGCCCCCCTCGATTCACCCCACCAAGCTCCCCCAGTCCTCCCCTCCCTCCACCTCGTGCACTGCGAGTGTGGCGCCTCTTTCTGAAGCAGCTGCCAGCACAGTCCTGCTCTTCCTGCCCTGACCCACCTGCTGCACCCGACCCCCTACCACAGGCATGTCCAAAGTCCGGCCCGGGGGCCAATTGAGGCCCGTGTTCTAATTTTAACCGGCCCGCAGACGCTTTTCTAAAATCAATACTATGCGGCCCGCCAGCACTGTCGCCAACCAGTGCGCGGAGCCGCAGCCGAAGGAGAGGGGCGGGGTCAGTAAGAGGCGAGCGGGGGGGGGAGAAGAGCGGAGGCGGAGCCGGGGGAGAAGAGCGGAGGCGGAGCCGGGGCCGGGGCACGAGGTGAAGCGGAGCTGGCGGAGAAGACCGGAGGCGGAGCCGGGGCCGGGGCACGAGGCGAAGCGAGGCGGAGAAGAGCAGAGTCAGGGCCGGGGCACGAGGCGAAGCGAGGCAGAGCCGGCAGAGAAGAGCGGAGTCGGAGTCAGAGCCGGGGCCGGGGCACGAGGCGAGGCAAGGCAAGCAGGGGGAGGGGGGAGTGAGAGTACGGCCGGAGCGGGGGGGGGGAGGGAGGGAGGAAGGGGGGGAGGGAGGGAGAAAGAGGGGGAGGGGGGGAGGGAGGGAGAAAGGGGAGGAGGGGAGGGGGAGGGAAGAAGAGCGAGAGCGCGGCTGGAGGGGAGGGGGAGGGAAGAAGAGCGAGAGCGTGGCTGGAGGGGAGGGGGAGGGAAGAAGAGCGAGAGCGTGGCTGGAGGGGAGGGGGGGAGAAGAGCCGGTGCCGGGGGGAGGCAAGTGGCAGGAGCCCCGCATGCCTGCCGGGGAACAGGGTGCTTTCCCACTTTGCAGGGAATAGCTACCATCATCTCTATTTTTAAATTAGCAAATTGCATTTTAAATAGTTTTCAGGGCATTTAAAAACTTTTTTCTGTAATAAATGAAAGCGCAGTGATATTTAGATGAGTTGTGTGCCAGGAAGAGAAAACTACCAAACAAGCACCTAAAGATCCCCTGTCTTCACATGCTTGATTTCATTCCTTAATTAGAGCCATTAATCAGTAGATATGAGATATGAGGCTTAAGGGCCGCCAAGACAGAGAGCCTCCAGCTACCGGGGCTGCTCCTGTCCCCCCCTCCCCCCCTCCTGCTGAGTCCATAATTGGCCCCATACCCCAGGAGGTGATGATGGCTAGGAGAACAGGTCTTTCACCTTCCTGCTGCCTGCGGGGCATGCATAGTGCAGGGGTGTGGGGTCTGATTGCAGGCACTAGCAGAAGAAGGTGGGGGGAAGAGACCCCCTCCACCTCCCCAACCGAGATCCAGCCACGGACCTACCTGCTGGATACTTCCTGGCTCTCTTCGCCCCCCCCCCCCCCCCCGCAAGCCCTGCTCCAGCTCCCAATGGGAGCCATGGAGCTAGTGCTTTTGGCTGGAGAGTCCCCTTGGAGCCAGAGACATCCAGAGCTGGTGAGTGTGGCCAGGGAAGGGGGGCAGGGTCAAGTGTGGATGAGTGTTTGGGATGCTGGGCTGTGAGGATTGGTGTGGACTGTGGAGGATGTCTGGTGGAGGGCGCAAAATAAAAAGAACAACAATATCAAGACTATCAAATTATTCATTTATTTTCATTAAATATATAAGGTAAATAATGAAATTACAAACCAAACATATATTCTAATATGCAATGCTACCTTATGCAATATTCATTTAAAAAGTTTAAAATAAGCAGTGCTCCAGGAAAAGGGAATGGGGGGGGGGGTGCAGAGGTGCAAGATAAAATTTTTGCCAAGTTCGCTATTTTATAGCAGCTTCCCTCTCCTGCAAATCTGGGTCTGTGTCCATTGCTCCTTTTTGCTGCTTCTCTCTGGTCTGGTGCTAACCCCTGAGGGTTATGTCTGCTCTTAGTCAGCCCACTTGACAAGTTTGATTGTCCTTGATCTGTCTCTCCTTCCTCATTCACACCTCATTCATTCAACAGGGCACTTGATTATAAAGTCGGGGGGGGGGAGCGAGAGCACACCGGAGCGGCGGGAGGAGAGCGGGGGGGGGGGAGGAGAAGAGCAAGAGCGCGGCCGGAGCGTGGGGGGGGGGGGGGAAGGGGTCGGCCCTCACACATCTTCACCTTACCAAATCTGGCCCTTTTCCCAAAAAGTTTGGACACCCCTGCCCTACCACAACCCTCACCCCTCTTGCACCTCACACCAACTCCCTGCCCTGAGCCCCTACCACACCCTGCACACCTCCTGCACCTAAACTCCCTGCCCTGAGTCCCCGCTGCATCCTGCACCCTTTTCCTTCAACAACAACAATAAAGTGCACACATCACGAAAAACTCTAATCCACTTGAGTTGAGGTCATCTATGGTCCCTATAAATCTCCTCCACTAAGTTTTCCCTATGCTCCTCAAAATTTCACCAAGCTTGGTGAAAGTAAATGATCGTCTAACATATGCAGTATTGCCAACTATAAACATTCAAATCATGGGTCAACACCCAACAAAGTCACAAGACTGATTTAAAAATTGTGAGATTTTAAAATAATAATAATAAATAATAATAATGTTTCTTTTTATTTACTGTAAAGTGCACTCAGGTTACATTTGCAAGCTTTTCTCCATAAACTTGAGGAGCAGAAACTTACTTAAAAAGAGAAAGACAAGTGCAATTTGCATATGATCATTTGTTTCCTGGAGTCGGGGCTTAAAGTAAAACACCTAATACCATGAAACTAACAATAAAATTGCAAGAGTTGGCAACAATATGCTAAAGGCCAAATACATCTCATTTTTTTCCTGTGCCTTGTCTGTCTAGCAGCTTCCTAGAAAATAAAAGAAAACATTCACAACCCTCAACAAAAAATATAGAAATACTTTCCTACTGTTACTTTTCCAATTGCTGTAGTTGCCACTGCGGTGTTACACGATTGTGAATGGAGGGGAGATAGTATGTTGTATTGGAACGGGAGATAGCTATTGTGAACAGAAGGGAGGTGTCCATGAGACAACCCCTGTATTAAGATTGGCCCACCTGATGAACAAGGATGGAGGGAAGAATCTGATCGTAATAATGAAATTATTTTAAATTACATGAGAACCAAACTGCTTTACAATGGTACACAGAGAACCACTGAAATACAGCCAGCTCCCACAACAAGAGTGATAGTCACAATACAGCATAGCAGAATAGGGAGGGAAAGTTAATCTACAAACAATAGTCCAAGCCTCTAATTTTAGGCATGTTTTTCTACAAAACAATGAGTGAAATATTCCATGTAACATTTTATTCTTCTGCAAATCAAGTGTACAGCATGCAGACTTCCTGTAGTTGAATGCACTTTTCTTTTCCATATGCAATTTACACTGCCAAGATTAAACAGAGAAAAATATTATATGTATCCATGGATATCTAAATTTAGAAATACAAACTGTTCTGCTGCTGCAGCGGAAAAGAGATGGTAGGAAATCAGTACTTGCTAAAAACCATACAGAAGGAGCTCTCATGGTATATGTTGTGAATAGGGCACTGGACGTATTAAAAGACTAAGATCTAGCAGCACTAGGGCAAGTACAATTGCTGGGGTGGGAGTGGGTCATTTACGCTTTGCAGTTAAAATGAACTGGAAATGGTAAATATCAGCATGCTGGCAGCAATAGAAAGATGCCAAAAAAGTGAGTGAATAGACGAAAGGTCTGTGCTTAGGCCCATGCAAATCAAAAATGGGGGCTTCTGCACAAAACTCTTGGCACTAAATAAGGACAACCCCCTAACGTGGCCTCAGTTACACCAGTATAAAGCTGTTTATATTGGTACAGTGTGCCGGCCAGCTCAGAAGGAGTTCATTGCAGAAAGCATCCTTCAGTACATAAAGAGGCATTGCTCTGATGCCCTGCTGAGCCAGGCAGACCTTGGAATAGACAGCTATTTATCCTCTCTTTGAGGAAAGCCAAGATGTCCTTAAAGCAGGGGTGGGCAAACGTTTTGGCCCAAGGGCCACATCTGGGCATGGAAATTGTATGGTGGGTCATGAATGCTCACGAAATTGGGGTTGGGGTTCAGGAGGATGTGGGGGATCTGGGATTGGGCCAGAAATAAGGAGTTCAAGATGTGGGAGAGATCAGGGCTGAGGCAGGGGGTTGGAGCATGGGAGGGGGTCAGGGGTCCAGGCTCCAGGCGGCGCTTACCTCAAGCAGCTCTTGGAAACAGCAGCATGTCCCCCAATCCGGCTTCTATGCAGAGGTGTGGCCAGAAGGCTCTGACCACTGCTCTGTCCCCAGATACCACCCCTGCAGCTGCCATTAGCCGCAGTTCCCAGCCAATGGGAGCTAGCTGCGGGGGTGGTGCTTGGGGCAGCACGCAGAGCCCCCTGGCTACTCCTAAATGTAGGAGCCAGAGGGGGGACATGCTGCTGCTTCCGAGAGCCTCGGCATGCGCACACAAAGCAGTCTCCAACCCCGCTCCCCGGCTGGAGCGCAGGAGCAGAGAAAGCCCCAGACCTCATTCCCCAATGAGAATTAGAGGGCCAGATTAAATAGAATGGAGGGCCGGATATGACCCCCAGGCCGTAGTTTACCCACTCCTGCCTTAAAGGCTTTCAACACATTATTTTCAGTTTTCATCCCACGAGTATAACCACGAAGACTGTCATGCTTCTAAAGCATGCAAGTAGTTATACACTGTTTTGTCCAGTAGCCATGCTTACATGGACAGAATCTGGCCAGATTATTTAATAAACTTGTTTGGGGATCTGTTCATACCCAGGACCTGAAGGAGAGAATATAGGTATGTCACGTTTTACACGTATTTAACTTGTGTAATTTCCACTTTATGCAGTCGTCCGGGGGGGAAAAAAAAGGAAAAATAAAAATATAAACACATTTTTTTTTTTTGAGGGCGGGCAGTTTCGCCAACCATTGAAGTCAATGGGGTTTCGGCTATTGGGAACCGAACCCTTGCGCAAGACATGACATGCCTGTAATATATATTGTGCTGGATACTGTAGTACAAATATGAAAATGGTATTTATTGATTACTGGGTATTGTGTAACATGTAGTGTATGCTTCTGGTAACTACGGGGTTAATAGTTATAGAATATGTAATGCAAAATAGAGTTTTGTTTTAAAATGGAGTCTGTCAGCTGGGTGGGCATGTAGCTATAATCAGAGGCTGAGCTTGCACATAGGCCTAGCAGCTCATGCCTTACTTTGCAACAATGTCTGTCATGCTTGTGTTACAGAAAGAGCGGGAACTAACGGCTGGTAGCCATAGTGATGTTTGAATCTGTGTACAAGCATGTATGTGGCATATGATTATTGGCTGTATGTAGCTGTGACTCTCTGTAATGTAATTGGTTGCTTACATATTTGTATTCTGTATATATGTTTTGCCCACCCTGTGTCAGTGGGCTTTCAGGCTTTGGATTTCTATTCCCCTGATCCCCTATTTGTGCACAAATAAACCCTTTTTGTTCAGGATTTCCTTGTGTCTTTTGCCTGTTCTTGGAAGGTAATTGGGAGAGGCCTCCAAGGAAAGAACAGACTTGTGCAACAATACCTTTCCTTTCTAGTGCTACCATCAAAAAGGAAATTAAATCCAATATCTAAAGTATACCTAGAACTTACTAGGAGGAGGAGCAATATAGATCAAAACCCTCCCACGTCCTTATTTAAAATGTGTTGCCTTTCTTCTTAGGTAAAAATTTCACTTGTAATGCTCAAGACAGAACACTCACATGAGAACCCAGTTAATATGGGTCAGTTAATATGTAAACAGCGATGGAGGGGTTAGAGAATGAAAAAGACTACAGAGCAACAAGGCCGAGACATTAAGAACCCATCATTCTAAGGGACAGGCTGGTGGGATAAGATGACTAGTGAGAGTGCTACAGGCTCTTCCCCTTCCCAAAAGAAGGTGGTGATGTGACAAAACTGATGAGACATGGGCAGTGAAAGCTCCTGTTCTTAAGGATTTCAGTTCCACTTGTAAAGAAACCAGCTGCAAGCCAAAGGATGGCAAGCAGAATGGCAGGTAGCCAAGAACTTTCTGCCATCAAGAAGTTTCTTGATAATGAATGGCACCGAAAGAGAGAGGGTCTTCCATGGGGAGCACACATTCTGTGAGTATAATTACAAGTACAGAAAGCTTCTTGAGACAGCAGTATTTTCAAAGATAAACATACATGAACTACCTCATTCTTCTAAATGTAAAACAAATCATATCACTTCAACTTTAAGTTCATTTTCCACTTCAGTTTTATGCAAGTTTATGAACGTAATAACAGCCCTCAAACAAAATATTTATGCTCACTTGAGGATGTGTTGCTTCTGCATAAGTTGGGCCCAGCAAACAAATAAGAAAGGTATCTAAGAGGAAATGCAGAGCCACAGTATGCAAAGAGGCTCTGGAGTAGAGAGTCAGTCTAGGAAACAGTTTTATAAATGTAATTTCCATGTTGGAAAACTGATGCCAGAACTAAGGGGTGAGGAAATTAATCTTAATTAGCCTAGATAGTTGTAGGGCTCCTTCATGAGCTCCCAGCATTCATCGCTGGCACAATTCCATTACAGGCATATATGGTTTATCAAAGGTACTTTGCATAGCATTATAGTATGCCTTGTGAGCAGTGCAGGCACTGGGCCAGTTTCAATTATGAACACATTCCATAATTCAGAGGTGCCTTCAGGTTGTGTTGTGCAATTTATAAAGCATTGTTACATTATTTTTAAAAATAATTAACTTAATATTTGAAGCAAGAATTGCCATCTCACCTTAGAAAGTGGAATTCTGCTTCTCATGTCTTTGATCACATGTCCAGGATCATGAGGAAAAGTTTACTGGTCCTGAGAGCATTTGTACTAGTGGGCCAAACCATCTCTTATTCTGCAAAGTCATTTGGAGTTTTAAAAGCATTCTCTCTGATGTAGCTCATTAATTTCAACTATTGCAGATTAGTTCACATCTGTGATTTCAGATCTTCAACACTAGTTTTTAATATTTGTCCAACATTCAACAGAAAGTGAAATGGGGAAAAGTAAAACAGTAATCAGATCACCATGACCTTGAAAGGTCCCACTTATCAAGACTTTCCACAATTCCTCCCACTGAAAAGCTGAGGTCAGCTTCCCAAATGAATCAGATACGCATTTCTAACCCTGATGCTTGCAAACTGTTGGACCACAGGTGTATTTGATCCACTGGTTTTAACAGTCCTCTTTCTGGCACTGGTCCAGGAATGAATGCAGCAAGTCCCAGATCTCAGAACAGTACCACTTTTACTCCCTACTGTTACAAAGCAAATGCAATAGCAATGTCCTATTAGAACTGTCCCACTGTATGAGATGTATGTTTTCTTAATTGCGTTAATAATGTTCAGTCAACTGAGCAATCTGACCATCTTAATGTTAATAAAAATGCATTATTAAAGAGCAAATTTTTAAACTTTGATTAAATTTGATGATGGTGCAATTAAAAATTGGCCTGATTCTAAACAAAACAAAAAACCTATGGAAACCCAGGAATTTTGTATTTTTATTAAGAAAAAATAATTATAAAAATTCTAGTCTTAAAAAGTTTACAATACTATTGTGATCTTAATGGCAGCTGTAGAAACAGCTGCTGGACAATAACCATTTTCACTTAGAGTGACAATTTCATTAAAAATGCAAAAAGCTTTAAATGAGGCATTTAATCATCATAAGCAGAGCTGTCCTTCACACAAAGCTTTTCCTTGGATGCCTACATCCTATATGAACCTTGCAAATGAGGAGCCTGCAGATTTTCTCCCTCTGACAGTGGGCCAATATGGGGAGTCAATTCATGGCCCAGTGCCCATACAAGGCTGCCCTCATTACATATCTCCTCACATTAGCACATCCCTAGAGATTAAGCATAAATAATCAACAGTAGATCAAGAAAACAACAGTGAAAAAAAGATACTAGTGAAGTAATATGTAAAGCATTTCCCCACTCCCACATTAAAGCCTGGCCTTGCGTTCTGCATTTCAATGTTGAAATTTATCGATGTTCTCCAGCCACTTTGCATTGGCAAACCGACAGAACCTTGCTCTGAATGACCAGCTGAGAATCCCCCAGCACAGAAATTATGCCAACAGGCCAGGGCACCCTGATAATCAGGTAGGGGATTGTTGTGCCTCTGTCCACAGCAAGCAGATCTCAGTACAGGAGAGAGTCTCGGACGATAAAAGACGAACAGTACTGACTGAACACACTTTACACAAAGACCCCAAATCCTTGTAGCCAAAGGGTGAAAGGTCAGTGAATAAAAGCAATAATGCCAAACCTAGAGAGCTAGGACCCAGGTCATAAGCATATGTTCAAGAACAGACAGACGGTAATTTGAAATGTGATCTGGTCTCTTCGATATAGCTCAGTAGTTTAGAAAGTGGAAAAATCATATCCTATTAAAAAAACAGGAAATTGACTGTAGCAATAAATCTAAAGCTCTGGCTGCTGCTATTTCTTATCTTGGATAAGCAGTTGTTAGTGTGTAAGAGACCAGATAGGGTTTTTTCTCTTTTAAAAACAAAAAGATTAAATTCACTTTAGAACTGCAACTTCCACTTGGTGGTATAACTGACCCTGTATCAGTCAGCCAGAGCCTTTGGACACGTGGAGCCCTAAGATCTTCTTTCTGTCATGGCAGGGTATCCGGTTATATTTCTGATGGTTTATTGCTACCTGTACGCAAAAATTTGTCACGGAGAGTTAAGGCGGTGCACTGAGGTTGACAGGTCCCAAGGATTCTAATCAGGGACTTTGACAGTACTTGTGTATTCCTATTGTGTGAACACTGCACCCAAATGATACCTATAACTCCTCTGCTGACATCTCTCCCTGTCTATTAAAAGCACTGAGGATCATGACATTTCTTTAAACTGAGGATTTGTTTTTAGCACAGAGGTTTAAGTGACTCTCCAGTCTTATTTCCTGCCCAATCTAACCATTAGTCAGCAATGTCTTTGCATTTGTTTGTTAATCTGATTATGAAATAGGAGCTCCTTTGTTCCAAGGGGCAGGTGTTCTTCACACACACATCCATTTTTAAAAACACTCAGTATGGGTCAACAGAGGCAAGAGAGAAACTGACTACAACTGTTTTATAGCACAATGGACAAATGTCCAGTAGAAGAGCGATGGAAGTCCCCAAACCATTTATTCCATGCCTATGTTTAGAGACATACTTGATATCTCTCAGTTGGGTATTCAGTTTTTGTACGAAATATTTACAAAAACAAAAATATGAAGATCTGATGGCAGCTTCCAGGAGAAAGTAAGCAGGGCCGGCGACAGGGGGGTACTATGGGTACAGCTGTACCGGGCCCCAGACTTAAGGGGGGCCCCCTTAAGTCCAGGGTCCGGTACACAGGGGGCGGAGCAAGACTGTTCCCAGGGATTTCCTGCTCGCGCCGCTGCCATGGGGGAGCCGCTGCCGCCACGAGCTGGTGAGGGCGGGAGGGGCCTGGGCCGGTCTGCCCGGCTCCGTCGCTGCCTGTGGGTGCCGGGGCTGCTCTGCTGCCGCCTGGGCTGGGAGCGCCTCTTTGTGTCTCTGCGCTCTCCCCGCTCCGGCCGCCGCCGCTCTGGGCATGTCAGCCAGCTGCAGCCGCAGGGGCAATTCCTTCCCCGCTGCCTCCCCTGCCGGTGCTCAGTGGGGTACGCAGCGTGCAGCGAGGGGGCCCCAGGGAGCTCGGAGTGGGCACAAGGTAAGAGGAGCCTGCCCGGCTTGATACTGCCGGGTCTCTGTCTCCCGCTGAGCTCTCAGCGGCAAACTCCCCCTCTCCCGCTTGGCCTATCCGCCCCCCTCCCCGACTCTTATATCCTTTTATTTCAAAATGTGGCATTGTAGAGTTGCTCCAAACTCCGCTTTGGGCGTTGAAAAGGGCGGCAGGCGAGTGGAGTGGGCTTGGGAGAGACCATGGAGTCTGCCTGTGCTGAGGGCTTTGCAGCTTTCTTCTCTTTCTCTCTCCCTTTATCTTTTGTGTGTGTTGCTTCCTTATAAAGAGAGAGAAGCAGCTGCAGCCCTTGGCCGAGTTGTTGAAATTTATCCCTTTGTGTATATTACAATATCCTCCATTTTTCTGCCCTCTAAACAACAAGGCTTTCGCCATCTTGGCCAATTTTTTATTCCCAAATCTCTCTCTCTCTGTTTAGGAGGCTGGGTTGGGAGTGGGAGGGGGGAGGAGGTTAGGTTTGGTGGGATGGGCCGGGCCAGGCAGGGGTGGGGGAGGAAGGTGATTAGAGATGGGGGGAGGCTGGGCAGGGGTAAAGGAAGATCACCCCCAACAGCGGGGTGGGCCAGGCAGGGATGGGTGGGGAGGGGAGGAGGTTAGGCTGGGGGGAGGAGATTAGGTTGGGTGGGCCGGGTCAGGCAGGGGGGAAGGAGAATAAGCTGGGGGGGGGGGGGCAGGCAGTGGTGGTGTGCTAGATGCCGCCCGCAGGCGCCTCACGCCACCGTGCTACCGCCGACCGCGCCCGGTACCCCTGCGACACGACACCCCCGCTATGCCCGACTTTGCCTCTGTAAAAGTGAGAAGACTCCTATAGTGTTTTTAAAAAATATTTATGTTCATCATTAAACAATTTAACTAATGATTCATTATTTTAATTACCTACCAATAATACCTGTCTAGCTATGTTCAGAGGCGTACTATATAGGTACATCTATCTATCTATATATATAAAAGTCAAGTGGTGTATGTATGTATGTATGTATGACTGCGAACTCCTCCCACACCGTTTGAGCCAGAGACTTGAAATTTGGTACAGTGAGGGGTCTTGGGGTCTAGATGCTGGTAAGGGTCGAAAAATTTTCGGATCTCACCTCTGACGCCCCCCAGGGGTGAAAGTCTTTCAGGGCCAATCACATCAGCTGGGCGGTTAGGTGGTGGTGATGTCATAATACCCCCTCCAACAGACACCGCACTCGCTCAGCTCACCCCTCCCTCCACCAACGGAACCTCGGAGATCCCTCAGTTCTCTGCCCCTCCCCCCTCCCAACGGAACCCCGGAGATCCCTCAGTTCTCTGCCCCTCCCCCCTCCCAACGGAACCCCAGAATCCATCAGCTCTGTGCCGCCCCCCACCTGCGAATCTGAGTTGGATTTGGTGGGACGGTAAGTGAGGTGGGGGTGTCGGGTTCGGTCGGGGGGGTGAGGTGAGGGTGTCGGGGTGGGTGAGGGGTGAGGTGTGGGTGTTGGGGTTGGTCAGGGGGTGTCAGCTGTCTGCCACCTCCCCACCTCCGACTGACCCGAGCAGCGCCGGGCACTTATGCTAGTAGTTACTATTAGGCAGGCCCGGCGACAAGGGGGGACTGCGGGTACAGCTGTACCGGGCCCCGGACTTAAGGGGGCGCGTCGCTCCATCTTCCCCTCCCAGTGAGTCGCGTCCGGAGCAGCGTGACCCGGCAGGCGACCCACGTTGGCCCAGGCAGGGCAGGGCGCGGGCGGCGGGAGACCAGCCGGGGGGGGCCCACAAACGATCAGAGTACGGGGCCCCAAAATTTCTGTCGCCGGCCCTGAAAGTAAGTACTTCCAACCCCAATGGTTTATGTGCAGCTCTGATGCAAGCAGGTCATTTCAATGGAGTTGCAAACACTTGCACCAGTATTAAATATCTAAAACATCTATTTGGCACAAATCTAAGGCCAGATACTCTCCTCAGTGGCTGCCAACGGAAGGCAAGAGGAAGGGGAGCTCTGTCTCTTTAGAGGGGAGAAACACTCTTCTCCCCTCTGTGTAAGAGCCACAAATCAACTCCAAAGCCCCTTTGGAAGAGTGTTTCAATTCATGGAGTTCCCTACAGTTTCCACTCCTGTATGAAGGTTATTCTGGCTGAGAAGACAAGGAGGCTCTTTGTTTCAAATTATGTTCTTAGATAGCTCAAACCACTGTGGAATCAGCTCCTGTAAGTTACTGTAAACAATTAATGAAGTAGAAAACAGCTACCCCAAAGTTCAGGTTCTTCTTTCTCTACTTTGGGCAAGTGCATTCTTTCTACCCAAATGACACCAGTGTTTTAACTGAGGAAACTGCTGCATCCACAACTGTTGTGTGACCCTTTCACTCCAAGTGCATCATTTTGAGCCGAGAGTAATATCTATTCGAGAATAGTTTCTGAAAAGCATCTGATGCCTTGTCCATACTTACACACAAAGCCATACCAGTTTAAAAAAAAAACACACACACACAAAAAACTTTGTTTTTATAAACCGTTTCCTTGAATTGTCTCTTCTGTAGTACAGATAGTACCCTATACAAGTTTGCAACGTGATTGGGGATACTTCTGGAGAAAAGTTGCTATATACAAAGCAGATAATCATCATCATCTCAAACCACCACAATGCCTTTCAACTCAATTATTAAAAGACAGAGTTAAAGCCATGGAATTCCTTCATGCTTGAGGGCTAACTCTTACCAACATCAACCCATCTATCATATGTTGTTTTATGTCTGCTTTGTTTTTCTTCTGTTTCCAAAAAGGGAATGCACTCGACAAACGTTATGGACCACCAGATTAGTTTCATATTTTATCAAAACTAAACATTCAAACATTTTATGGAGATTAAGAGATTACAGTCCAAGTGTTTTTATTCTTCTGCATTCAAGGTTCTTTCTCTTTCAATCAAATTAAGTCGTACTGCTAGGTATGATGTTAACTGCTGAGGGGAAATTATATACAACACCCCCACACACACACACACACACACAGAAGTTGGCTTGCTTGTGGTTGCTTTTACAGCCTGGAATCCGTTTCAATCTATGCTTGTTTTAAAAATGCAAGCCTACATTGTTCATTTACTGAAGGCCCTGTGTTGAGAATACTAGAATTGATACTCATGTAACTTGTTCCAAAAATTACAAAAATGTCTGCAAAATACAAAAACAATAGTAGTAGTATGCAGATTTCATCATTAATCACTGCAGAATTCCATAACCTAACCAATTTCATAGTTTTGATAAACCATATACAAGTATTTTAAGTGATGAGTAAAATTTTAGAGATTTATACCACAATCTGTGAATGACTAATTACTAGTGAATCTAGCACAAAACTTTGCTATGTGTATTGTTATAGAACTTTTTGTATCCAAAATACGATTGCCATGAACACTGCTTTTGATAATGTCCAAAATAGTAAGTCTCTGGGCTTTTACTAAAACACTTAAGCCAAGCTGTTGGTTTTTTTAAAAAACAAACAAACAGGAAATGCAGAACCACAGTATGCAAAGAGGCTTTGGAGTAGAAAGTCAGACTAGAAAACAGTTTTATAAATGTAATAGCCATGTTGGAAAACTGATGCCAGAACTAAGGGGTGAGGAAATGAACCTTAATTAACCTAGAAAGTTATAGGGCTCCTTCATGAGCTCCCAGCATTCATCTCTGGCACAATTCCATCACCGATATATGTGGTTTCTCAAAAGGTGCTTTGCATAGTATGCCTTGTGAGCAGTGCAGGCACTGGGCCAGTTTCAATTATGAACACACACTATAATTCAGAGGTGCCTTCAGGTTGTGTTGTGCTCCTAAATCCATATTAGGCTCCTAAATCCATATTTAAACAGCTAAGGAAGTAGCTTGATTCTCAAAAGCACTATACACACAACAATTTGTGGGCGGTATTGAGTGCTCAGCATTTTTGATCATCAGAGCACTTATTCAAGTAACTAAGGATTTAGTGGCCTAACTTTAGAAACTGCTTAGTGCTCAGTCCTCTAGCCCTTTGTTCACATGAGCAAATGATAGCAGGATTAGGCCCACTAAATGTTTTGAAATGGTTTGTTACCGTAAGCTCCCTCGTGCTCCGGCTCGGAGGGAGACCCTTCGGGCTGGTCCAAACCAGCCCGGTTCAGGATCTGTACAGTAACCCACACGTAGTATAGTCCCTAGATATCACTGGGGCCTGGGCTTATGGCGGCTCAGGTAGCCCGCAAACGGCACATTCTCGAGAGGGCTGGCTTGAGCCTGGGCATGGCACAGGCAGCCAGCAGAGCAAACAGTCTTCCGAGGGCTGGCTCTAGCCTGGGCGTGGCACCGGCAGTGAGCCAACAATCAGTATTTAAGGCTGGGGCCTGGGCTTCAGGACACAGTCAGCCAGCAAACAAACAGTCTTTGGAGGGCTGGCACTAGCCGGGGCGTGGCACAGGCAGCCAGCAAACAAACAAGCAGTCTTTAAGGCTGGGGCCTGGGCCTCAAGGCACAGGCAGCCAGTAGCAAAACAATCTGTGGAAGCTGACTATAGCCTGGGCATGGCACAGGCAGCCAGCAAACAGTCTCTGGTGTTCCCTTGTTCAGGGTAGGGTGGCTGGCTCAAGGAGTGGGTACCTCTGCCGTCCAGTCAGCTTCCGGCTCCTCTGGATACACGGCAGCAGGCACTCCGGGCCAGTCGTCCTCAGGGTCGGGGTTGGGAGCACTGTTCAGGTTGGAGTTCCCTCCGGGCAGCAGCAGGTCAGGCAGAGTATCCTTCTCCTCCTCTGCTTCTCCCCCTTCTGGGCTGCAGGGCTCACCTTTTATAGTTCCAGTCCCGCCCCTGTACTTCCGGTGAGGGGGGCGGGGTGGCCTTGGCTCCACCCTCCAAGGGGTGTCTCCGACTCCCTCGCACCCCCACTCGGAGGGAGCCCACTCGGGCTCACTACAGTTACCGACAAGAATTTCATATGGATTATTAAAAAAATTAATGGACTGACGTGCCATTCTGATCTCTCTCAAAGCAAATATGAGAAAATTAAGTTTTGGAATGCAAAACAATTTTAGTCTTTGGATAATGTAGCTACTATTCCCCCTCTCCCCGCAAAATTTATCCTCTCTTCAGTTTTCTATTCAGATAGCATTTCTCCATTTTGTCTGTTTAGCTGGTTCCAAAAACACTAAGCCAAAGCTGCTTCAACATCCACCTTGCACATTCCCATCGAGACAAGTGCAATGGGACCTCTCAGTGCAGAACATAACAACATCAGTCAAATAGGGTTAACGCACCATCATAATCCCCATAGTACCTGGACTCTGTCTCAGTTTGTTGTGTTGGGGACAGACCCTTTTTTCTTTTTTTAATCAAATGAAAAGTTGCTTTAGGGAAGGATTTGGGATTGTAGCTCAAAACACAGAGAATAATGTCAAGAAATTAACAAATAGTTTAGAAGTATTTTTGTTTGAGAAGTTAACAGTTGAGACCCGATGTCAACAATGCAAACGATATTAGCTGAAGGTATTAAAAATTGATATGCATCCCCTATGTTCTTTTTAAACCAATGTAAATTCCAATACACCACGAAGTACACAAATACAGCTTTGTAACCATGGGGGAGGGGAAGGTCAATTTACTCTCCCAAACACGATATTTTTTAAATATTCGCCTCATGGTCTGATTTTTCTAATCATATGGCATATAGGGATACAAACATTTACAAAGTTTGCACTTCTTTTAGTGAATTTGGGGAAGAGGACACTTTCATAGCAAAGATGTGTCAGTAAGTTTGGTTCACTGGTATTAGTGTATACCTTAACTTGCTGAATATATCTAACTACCTTACATTTTGTCACAGACCAAAAAACCAAATTGATGTTTGCAGGTTGGTCTTAAGTTTTAAACTGCAAGATGCATGTTAAATAAATAAAGGTGTTCTTACTTTCAAAGGTGATGAGACCATCTGTGTATCACACCTCTTATTTAGATACTAAATATGGATTTAGAAAGCTAACTTTAGGCATCCAGGTTTGGCAATTTTGACTCACTTAGAGCTACACTACTTTGAAAGTGTAGGTGGAAAACAAAAAAACCGAACAAGATTTGTAAAAGCAGGAAAGATTTGCTAGCAATGAACATTGTTGCTCAATAGGTGAGCAAATATTAATGATTAATTATACTAACAAGCTGTGTTGCAGTTATATTGCGGGGGGTGGGGGGATAGCTCAGTGGTTTGAGCATTGGCCTGCTAAACCCAGGGTTGTGAGTTCAATCCTTGAGGGGGCCATTTAGGGATCTGGGGCAAAAAAAATCTGTCAGGGGACAGTACTCGATCCTGCTAGTGTAGGCAGGCGGATCCTGCTAGTGTAGGCAGGGGACTGGACTCGATGACCTTCAAGGTCTTTCCAGTTCTAGGAGATTGGTATATCTCCATTTATTTATTTATTTATTTATTTATTTATATAATGCTAACATTTATAAGTGATAGGCATTTAAGATTTAAAATTATTACAACCTGCAAGAGTTAGGTGTTGCAAATTCTCCATCCATGTATTCCAAGACCAGAAAGAATAATTATAATCATCTCCTCTTGCATAGTCTAGGCCATAGAACTTCCCCCTAAAACTTCCTAGACCGTAGCTTTTATAAAAGCATCCAATCTTGATCTAAAAATTACCAGTGATGGAGACATTTGACATTTGGTAAGTTCCAATTATTAATGACTCTCACTAGTATATATTTATACCTTATTTACAATCTGAATGTATCTAGCTTCAACTTCAACCCACTGGACCCACTTTATCTGCTAGATTGAAGACCCCATTATTAAATATACGTTCCCCACATCAGTACGTATAGACCACAGCTTCTCAAACTGGCAGTCGTGAGGTTATTACATGGAGGTTGTGAGCTGTCAGGCTCTACTCCCAAACCCCGCTTTCTCTCCAGCATTTATAATAGTATTAAATATTTCTAAAATGTGTTTAATTCATAAAGGAGGGTAGCACTCAGACTTGCTGTGTGAAAGGAGTCACCACTACAAAAGTTTCAGAACCACTGTATAGACTGTGATCAAGTCACCCCTTAATCTTCTGTTTGTTAAGTGAAGCAGATTTTGATCCATAAGTCTATCCATTTAAGGGAGGTTTTCTGATCCTTTAAATCATTCGTGTGTCTCTTCTCTGAATCCTCTCCAATTTTTCAACATCCTTCTTTAAGTGTGAACACAAGAACTAGATGCAGTATTCCAGCACTGATCACACCAGTGCCAGAGGTAAAATAACCTCTCTGCTCCTAGTTGAGATTCCCCAATTAGTTTTAGTGAACTGCAGACTCATGAGACAACTCATGGTGTCTGACACCATCCAGTGTCAAGAGAAATCTACACAAAACACATCATGGGCCACCATCAATACCTGGATACCTGTGTTCTGGGGTTAATTTGGGATTCCCACCCTCCAGCACTGACAGAGTGGCATAGGTTCAGTAGGTCACGTAACTGAGACCACCACCAGGAAAAATAACCCATTTCCTTCCCTGATGAACCAAGGGACGCACCCCACCGAAGTACTTATGCTCTACACCATTATTGACTTGGACTCTTAATACATTCCATGAGTGAGCCCACTTATCCATGGACGCTCTAAAATCTCCCACACCCTAATCTGAATCTATGCTGGTTATGTGGGATGTATGTACCTCATGAACCTTGTAACTGATACTTGCAATCCATCATAACCCAAGCCTGATCCCAGATGTACAGAACCTTCCTTCTTAACTTGTGTATATTTTGATTTTAAACATTCACTTTAATAATTTTTTAAAATCAGTTAGTCACCACCTTCTCAGTCTTAGCAGATGACTCATCAGAATCAAAGTGTTAAATTTGGCATGTTGCTCAGGTTAACCCTCTGGCTAGTGGCATTTCTTCCCTCCTCCCTTTCCAACATCATAAACAAAGGGCTGGTCCCCACTACGGCTTAACGTCGACTTTAGCGACGTTAAGTCGATATAAACATGTACCCGTCCTCACATGCATGCCATTTGCGTCGATTTAAAGGGACCTCGAAATTGACTTCTGTACTCCTCCCTAACGAGAGGAGTAGCGCTAAAATCGACCTCTCTAGGTTGGTTGTGGACTAGTGAGGACGCAAGTGACATTACTAGCCTCCAGAGGCTGTCCCACAATGCTCCATTCTGACCGCTATGGACTGCCTCACTGCTCCACTGTGACCGCTGTGGACAGCGCTCTCAACTTGCTGCTCTGGCCAGGTAGACAGGAAAAGACCCGGGAACATTTGAATAGCTTCCTGTTTGGTCAGCGTGGCCAGCTCACCTGCACAGCTCAGTCGCCATTCATAGAAATCAGCAGCACAAGCCGCCATGAAGACCTCAGCATCACAAGACTCCATGCAGAGCTCAGCAACACAGGAGACCAGCCAAAGGAAAAGAGCTCCAGAATGGTCCAATCGTGAGGTGTTGGATCTGATCGCTATTTGGGGAGAGGAATCTGTGATGTTGGAACTCTGCAACAACAAACGGAATGCCAACACGTTTGCCAGGGTCTCCAAGGCCATGCTGGAAAGAGGCCACAAAAGGGACGCGCAACAGTGCCGCTTGAAAATTAAGGAGCTGAGGCAAGCTTTCCAGAAAGCCAAGGAGGCAAACGGACGCTCGGGGGGCGCTCCACGGACATGACCGTTCTACAATGAACTAAATCAGATAATGGGGGGCGCCCCCACCACCATCGCACCGATCTACGTGGACTCCGCCGATGGGATAATCGTCAGGTCTGATGAGGATTCGGAAGATGAGGATGATGAGGAGGAGGGAAATATCACGGAGCACCAGGACCGAAGTGGAGAGATACCTTTTGCAGACAGCCAGGAACTGTTTGTCACCCTGGAGCCAGTACTGTCCCAACCCTCCCAAGGGGGTACCCCAGCCCACGAAGGATCCTCCGGAGAGTGGTCTTTATTTTGCACCCTCCCTTCCCCCCGCCAGTCTGCACAACCGCCCCCCCCCCCACTCCCAACAGCTAGCCCGTAGACAGCCCGTGGTTTTGTTGGCGTTAAATTTCCCGGTACAGCGTGCCTGGGTTTTCAGCCTGCAATCAAACACACCACCTCCCCCCGCCAGTCTGCACAACCACCCCCGTCCCCCCCGCCAGTCTGCACAACCGCCCCCCCACTCCCAACAGCTAGCCCATAGACAGCCTGGCTTTGTTTTGAAGTTTGCGGTGAGCCCCACGCGGTGTGCTGGAGGAGGGATCCACGTGGCGGGAGGGGGAGAGGGGGTTACTCTGGAATATCCGAGTATGGCTTAAGGTTAACATGGCCCGCTGCATGGTGATTTTAGTAGCCGTGTTGTGTTGAGGCTGTATGTGAGATGCTTCTGTGACTTTTGTGTGAGGCATCCAGTAACTTTTAGGTGCGGAATATACTCATAATAGGCCGTTGAATAACGTGGTTCCCCATAGCATAGTACTCCCATTGTGATCCGTGAATGTTTCTGTCTCATAACCTTGTGCCTTTCTTTGCCCACAGCTGCACACTTATCTCAGAATCCGCCCTCCTGCCCCTCTCGCCGTCTATCGCAGATACGGAAGCGTAAAAAGAAAACGCGTGATGACATGTTTAATTAACTGCTCCAGAACTCCCACGCTGAGGCCACACGGCAGACTGAATGGAGGGCAAAATTGCTACAGTCAAGACAGGAATCAAGAGCTGCAGCAGAAAAGCGCGAAGAACAATGGCTGGAGCATGAGGAAAGACGAGAGGCACGCGAAGAAAGGCGACAGGAACGCGAAGAAAGGGGGATGGATGCTTTGATACGGATACTGAGGACCAAAGCGATATGCTCAGGTGTCTGGTAGAGCTTCAGCAGAACCAAAGATCACCTCTACAGCCTCTGTATAAATACCTCTCCCCCTCCCCAAGTCCCATAGCTTCCCCGCCCAAACGCGGGGTGAGAACCCGGGGGGGGAAGCTCCGGGGACCGACCCACTCTACACCACAAGCCAGCACAAGCAGCAGCAGGATGAGTTTATCCAAAAACTTTTAAAAGCTGCTGAGTCTTGGCCACCCTAGACCACCCCCATGGAGGAACCCCGGAATCCCTCAGCTCTGTGCCCCCTCCCCCCTCCAACGGAATCCCGGAATCCCTCAGCTCTGTGCCCCCTCCCCACCTCCGACGGACTCGAGTTAGGTTTGGTCGGGGGGGTGTGTGAGGTGGGGGTGTCGGATTTGGTCAGGGGGTAAGTGAGCCGGGGGTGTTGGGTTTGGTCTGGGGGGGGGGGGGAAGGTGTCTGGGTGGGTGAGGGGTGAGGTGTGGGGGTTGGGGTTGGTTAGGGGGGGTTGGGGTTGGTGGGGGGTAAGGAGGGGGGTTGGTCGAGGGGTAAGTGAGGTGTGGGTGTCGGGTTTGTTTGTGGTGGTAGGTAGGGGTGTCGGGTTTGGTTGGGGGGGGAAAGTGAGGTGGGTGTGTCAGGTTTGGTCTACGGGGGGTGAGGTGTGGGTGTTGGTCAGGGGGTGTTGGGGTTGGTAGGGGGGAGACCTGGGGGTGTTGGGTTTGGATGGGGGGGTGAAAATGTGAATCGGGGTTGGTCGAGGGGTAAGTGAGGTGGGGGGTGTCGGGTTTGGTCGGGGGGGTGAGGTGGGAGTGTCGGGTTTGCTCTCTGCCCCCATCCAATGGACCCCGCACTCGCTCAGCTGTCTGCCCCCTCCCCACCTCCGACTGACCCGAGCAACGCCGGGTATTTTCGCTAGTGTGTATATATATTACACTCATACACACACACACACACACACACACACACACACACACACACACACACACATCGCAATACAATGTCTATAATGTATAGCAATGTCATCTTTAACACAGCACAAAGTAGAATAAATTGTACAGAAGAGCATTCTATTGAAAAAGTGAAGGCTTCACACTATGCTTAGCTAAATCAGCCTTCATTGTATAAGTTCCCCAATGGCCTGGTATGACACTGGGCTCAAATTACAGAATGCGGATCTCTCTTTTGAGGAAATTCTCAAAAATTAAAACCCAATTAATCAAGTTTGTAAAATCACTTACTCTTCAAAAATTGTCACACCGGAATGTTAAATCTGATAAATGAACTTTGTTTCTTTCAACCCATAGTTACCTCCTTATAGAAGCTAAAAGCATTTTAAATTTTGCCTATATAAGGGAATATCTGAAAGGACAATTTGGTGAAGAAATGAGGTTGACTCCCACATCAGCAAAAATCCTACTTTATACTTGAATGTGTAATTAAATATATTAAATATCTTATATCTGAAAATATTTTACATACCCTTGTTACAATTAACAACAAAGGGGACTATACTTGAAAGAGATCAGAGAAACGATTTTTTCCCCCAGTTTACTTTGCCATTTGACAGCCTTTTAATAGTCAATTTCAGTTTCCCCCATCCTAACAATTTTCAGAATAAGTCAGAGAACTGCTTGAGAGGTACCACTTCCTTCCCAAGGGCAGATCCAATAATGGACTCTCCCATGTTCACCCCACAAATTGTTGAATGTGTACTACCACACAGAAGCAGGTTCTCAAACAAACAACATGCCCAAACCTCACTCCACCCACAGAGCTCTATACAGTTTACTGCCTATCATCTATTCCTTACTGTGGCATCTGGCGAGGCTTCTCTCTATAGTTCCTTGAACCGCCAGTTCTGAGCAACAAATGCAGATATACCCCAGGCACCTGAGGCTACAAGCTCTAAAGATTCCTGGAAATAGAAGCAGTGGTCAGCTCAAGCTCCTTTTGCTGGAGAGCTCCTGTCTTCCTTCCCCTTCTTTGGGCAGCTACTAGTTACTGGGGATCCTATGGCATCCCTCTTCCTTTTGCTCTTCACCATGAACGCCTCTTAGGAGATTCTGGTCCCTTTCTTCAGATGAGGTTGTATATACCATTTCTATTCTATTGACAAGCCTAAAAGGCTCCACGTACAGCCACAATATTGATGCCTATTTAGGACTGGCTCTGTCTATAAAGTCATGCAGTTTCCCTTGTTGGTCATGTGTGCCTTTAACACAACAACAAGGGAGAAACATTTTTAAAATAGGGGAGTGTGACAGTAAAACCAAAAAACAGTAATTGGCAGGAGGATTCAAGGGCAAGCTTGGTCCCTGAAAGGTTTAAAGTGGGGGGGGGGGGTTCCTTTAAAGTCCTGACTTGCTTCAGTGAACTGCAATATGTAAACTGCATTTCAAGTTATTGAAAACCTCCAAATAGTACAAGCCAATAGGAAAAATAATGGTTTTGCCATGGACCAAAACTTGACCTCATGTGAAAAGTCAGCATAAACTGGAAAAGTAGGCAACAGGCTGTAGAGCACCAGAGGAGACATTGCGTCCTCCTGAAGCATGAAAAAGTATTGGAGAAGATACTATTAGTATTGAGTTCTTCAAAAGGCATTTTGTACACCACTTATTTAGTGGTTCAACTCCTCAAGAAGATATGCCAGAAAATGCACTGGATCCTCCCCATGCCCGATACCACAACAGTGTGTGCTGTAACTCATTTTTGGGAACTCAGTTTTCAAAAAAGGAGCCCACCAAGGGGATGCTCAACTACGGACCTGCCTAGACTAACAAAAACGTGCACTGAAATAACCACACTGATATAGTTACACTTATGCAGATCCTTAGTGCAGATCCACTGCACTGGTTCAAGCGTAATCTTACACCAACCGGTGACGTTTACCTACACTGGGCAGTTGCATCAGTGAAATGCCTTGGAATAGCTACAGTGGTACCAAAAAAAAAAAAAAACCAATAGAAAAGAAAGGGCAGGGCTTTAGAAACTTGCAATGATGCCTGGTTTAGGCAACTGTACTACCTTCTACTATCAAGTGTCATTTGTCTTTCTATGTCCACATCTGTGGAGACAGATGTGATCCTCTGTGGTGAAACATATGGTCTTCAACTGGCATTGTTTGCAAACAGGAGGAGCTTTGGGCAGCGGAGATTGAACATGAAGTGTTCTGCAGGCTGCCCCTCTTAACCCATCTTTGGTTGGATCCTCTGCTGTGCTGAAACTAGTAGGCTACTTTGTGAGTGGGAACAATGCCAACTTAACAGATGGACAGGATTGAACTCATGCCAAAGAACCAGAATGTGCATCTAATTTGATAATTAGGGTCTGAACTCCCCTCCAGAAATATTCAAATGGAAGTCTATGCTGAATTTCCATGCTGAAATGTAAGAGAATATGATTAGACGACTCCAGCTCAGAAGTGGGTTAATTTTAAAAATTAAAAAGAAAACAAAGCAGTTCATCAGCCACAGAGGGAAAACTGTGGGCTCCTGTCATTCAGGATTAGTGTTCTTCAAACAGAGGGAAGACAAGAATTAAGATTAAGCCTTTATCCCTCAAACAGTTCTCCATGAGGGTCACCCACAGATCTTGGCCAAAAGTGTTCAGTGGCCTTGCTGAAATAATTTATGCTGAATAGAGATAAAAATGAGGAACCGATGATCATTTTACAAAGCATTCAACACAGCTTTCCTGACCACAGGAAGTAAAAAGCTACTGGTTAGTCATAAGCAAGTGACAGAGTATGTACAGCTAAGTGGAAACAAAAACCTCCAAATATAAAAATGTGTGGATCTACTTTGAACTGTTGACAATTACTGTCTTGGTTTTGATTTACTGTAGCATAGAACTGTCTACTTTTTTTAAAAAGAGTCAATGGGGGGGTAAAATTGGGATTGAATTGTAATTCTTATTCCTATATTTGAACAAGGTACACACTTTCATACTTTAATGCAGTGGTTCTCCAACTATTATCTGCAGACCCCTGTAGGGGTAGGATCTCCTCATGGACCATTTCCTTACCATCAACCCTAATCCTTTCCTTCTTGTTTTCCAAAATGTTTCATTCTGCAGATCTCAACCATCAAAAGCTAAGTAAACCACAACTTGAGAATCCACAAGTTTAATGCATCCAGCTCCTTCACTTCATTTTTTCTTCTAAATCATTTATTTTAAAGACCCTCTTCTTAGAAGAGCCAGTGGTGAAGGATTTACAGCTTTTTAAAACAAAACTATTCAGAGTAATATCACTAGCAATCTGAGGATTTATAGATTTGTTTTGTGTAAAGAAAAAATAAATTCCCAATTCACCTTTAATCCTTACTATAAAGCACCAGATTCTAATATTTGAGAGATTTAAATGTAAGCAGAGAGGCACACTGGCAGTGGTACGCATGTTGTCAATACTTGGAAACTATCTTTCCAAGTCCAGTGGCGTTGTTAGGATTTTTCAGTCCTGAGCAGGGAATTTAGCCACAATTCTTCCATTAAATTAAAATTAATGAATGATATGTGCTAGAGCCCCTGCACTGCTTTGAAAGCCCCAGGCATTTATCATTGAAAGACCTTGTCTACGAAACCTGCTCTCTCTGATAGTCTAGCCAGAGTTTGATAATCTTATAGGTATAATGCAAAGCTTTCTGCTGTGTAAATTACCACTGAAGCAGGAATGCATAGGTGCAAAATATAACTTGGGCAACTCAATTCAAACCAAAACCAGTTAGGATGATTCAATAGTTTTATTTGTTTTTAACTTAAATTGTTACTATGGTTATAGACCGGATTTAAAAAAAATAGAAAATTTCAACCAGTCATTTACTAAACAGTTCCTTTTTAGGTTTATATGGATTAAATGAGGATACTTAGGGCTGATCTTCACTATGAGGAGATAGACACAGCAGGGATCGATTTAGCAGGTCTAGTGAAGACCCACTAAATCAACGGCAGAGCGCTCTCCAGTCAATCCCAGTACTCCAGCTCTCAGAGTAAGGTAAGTCTACCGGAGACCGTCTCCCGTCGATGGAGTGCAGTGAAGACACTGGGGTAGCTATTAGACAGCTGGAAGAAATTGTAAAAGAAACCAACCAAAAGAACCCCTACATCAAATAGTATTCAGAGAGGGAAAATTTATGGGACTTAACAATATAGAAGACATGCAAAGAGTGGCCCATGATAGATAGGGACAGTGGCACCTTGTTCGTGCTCTAGGCAATGTCCGATAGCTTCAGAAGGCTTCAGAAATAACTCTGGGCTTCTAGAGGTCAGAGACTTTGCTTTGTGATTTAACATCACATTTTCATACCGCTCCTTGTGTTCTTATCTACTGTTCATGACCACATCTGAAATTTATCCCTTCTACCTTCAACCTAGCCATTTTCAAACTAACAGCATTTCATCTGAAAACACTGACATCTTGGGGGGGAAAAAAAAACCCAAGCCAAAAAACAAAACAAAACATCCTTTTAAAGCATGGTGACTGTCTTCAAAAAACAATCAACCTTAACAAAAAACCTTATGTCCATAAGGTGCCTGCATATTCCAAACTTCTCACCTGGATGTGAACCACAAACAAACAAACTATACATCTCAAATACCGGACAACCAGTTCAGGCATGTTTTGCAACCAAAGGCTGGCCTGCTATACTTAGACACCATGACTGCAAGATGCTCAGAGCTCTCACTTCCTCTTTAGTCAATGGAAGCTGGAGGTGTCAGCAACAGACAGGAATTCTGTAGAAGGCTCTCAGCAAACTGCAGGATCAGCTCCTTACAAGTGAATTTGGGTCAGAGCGCCTAAATGGGCATTACAGCTGAACGACTCATTTAGCTCTGCCAGTTGTACAAGCCATTGAACAGTAACAGTCCCAGGAATAGTCTCATGTTTTCCTAGCCTGAGGGTTATCACCACAGTGGCTATTGCCATTAAAAAACAAGCCTGAAGCAATTTCACAGAGGTAGAAAGGTGAAGGTCTGTTTGTAAAAGGAAGGGAAGGTTGGGGAGGTGGGAAGGAATTTATACCCTAAAGTATCAAAAGAAAAAAAAAATCAAAAGGTTAAGTAAACCTGTATAATCACTTCATCTAATTACCAAGAAGAGTAAATCACTTTTTTCTTTTATCTTAAACATGATAAAAAATAATTAGTAAAACAGGAACTTGTAATAGTTGTCTGCTGATGTGATGTGACAAAGGAAGTATTGTTTAGCCCTCAAAACATATGAGAAAACCTGGAGATTATTTTAAGGACAATTCTATTGCTTACTAGATTTTCTGTTGTTAATTTAACATTTGTTTAATATGTATAATTTTATATTTTCAGTATGAAAGAATTAACTTAGAATGAGCTGTTAAAAGTCTCTAGCCTCTTTCATGCTAGAAACTTTAGAGTGGTACTTCCATTGTCATAAAACACTGCTGATCCTTCAAACCTTTGCCACATGAGCTGCCTAATTGGCTTCAATGGGACTAGCTACAGGAGTAAGAACTATCCGCATGTTTAAGGCTTTTTGGAATTGGGACCAAACGTCAGCAGACTACACTTCTTGCTGAGAAGCTGCAGTACGAAGGCAACTAATCATGACACGCATCTAAATCATTCATGGTCACAGAGATAGGAGAAGCGTCAAATAGGAAAAATAGATGGACAGTTCAATTGTTAGATATTTTAATACATAGTCACTGTATTAGAATGTAATATATTACATGTGCATTTTGAATTGTATCTGTATCTCCTGCACCAGGTGCCATACCCACTCTAATTATGTTGCTCTACAACTGTCTCATTCAAAAGGTCATTGTTTAAATGCTACAACTCGCAAATATACATCTTTCAAACTGCATTCGCTCTCAGCTCGCACTCTTACTCTTTAATCATTTAGGACTGGATAAAATATAGCAGGCTGAAGCCCCACAGTGGCCGGAAAAGAACAGAATGGTCAGTTTTTCAGGCATGAAAGCCAGGTATTTTGTTTGATTTATTATTATTATCTTCACCACCACCACCACCTTTGGCCCTTAAAGTGTGTCCTTGGAATTTTTCACTGTGTCAACCAACACATCTGTGTTTAAATAAACTCTGTACACCAAGTACTACCACAGATGTTTGACAATGTCCTTTGCCCACACTTCCACCAATTTCACACAGCGTTGTAATTTATTCCTATAGATTTTTTTTAAAACAAAGATCAAAGGGCAAGGAAACTCAGGGGTATTGGTACCAAGTGGATTTTTGACATTCTGCCTTTAAACATGGTGTTCATGTTAGTGGGGCATGTGTTATAAAATCCAATGTGATAATTTTAATTAACATTTCAAGGGGGGGGGGGGAGAGAGAGAGAGAGAATGAGAATGATTATTTCATTATCTGATGTGTTTACGATCCCTAGCAGAGGAAATATAACTATGGAGATACATTTTCTGGGCAAGACTAGACATTACTTTTTCAAGGCAGAACCCTACAAAGAGTGTGTCAATAGGCAACATGACTCTGGTATCACAAACAATATTAGCGCCTACAGTCTGTAATAAGATGTGTTAGTTTGCAGGCTTATGAAAAACCACAGAAAAGAACAAGGCTTGTGTTGCAAATAAATATGGTTGGCTACATAAACTGAAGGCACAAAAATAAATAAAACAGCTGCTAGATGAGAAACTTCCTCCTACTGCACAAAATAGTTCCTAATTTTTTTAAATTAAAAAAATGGTATTTTCCAACATTGACAAGCTGTTCTCTTACATATGCAAAGCAGAAGAAGAGAAGGTATCAAATACACAAAATAAGACCCTGATCCTGAAATAAGCTCTTCACACAGACGACCCCATGACTAAACAAAGCTCCATTGACTTGGCTAGCTCCATGCAGGCACAGGTCTCAGGTCTCCTCGTTCACAGAGTTCATTGCAGGACAGATGCCTCAGACAACCCAGCACTGTTGAGCCAGGTAGGGTTATGGGTTTCACTGGGTCTATGAAATATACTGGCAATACTATCGATCCTACATGCTCAGTCAGCAATCAAGAGTTGAACAACAAATAATGTTTGGTTTTTGAGCCACTAGGAGGCATGCAGGTCATATTTTCAAGCTTTTTTCTTCAGCCATGAAGGCTAGAGACTTAGCATTCCTATTAAACAAAAGAAAAACAATCAAAAGAAGGATTCTCACATCATTATTGATCTCCAGGAGGTGAGGCTTTAAAGTAAGGTCCTCTACACTACACAATTTTGTTGGCATAAGGCAGCTTTGGTCAACAAAACAGTGGAGATGTACAAACTACAATGCTCCTCCCACCGACAAAACTCTCCTGCTTTTCCAACAATATCAAATCACCTCGAAGACAATATCAAATCACCGTGACGAAAGGTGAAACGCTTTTGTGGCACAATTAGATTACCAAAGTGTCAGTGTAGACACTTCATTCATTACATCACCATAACTGGCCTCCAAAAAGTATCCCACAATGTCCACTATGACCACTCTACTCACAGTTTTGAACTCTGCTGCCCTGCATCCAGCTACACAGACATGTGCCCATTCCCTTTCAAAGCCCCAGGAAGTTTTGAAACTGCTCAGCGTGGAGCTCACATAGCTACTGCTCAGTTGAGCATACCAGCTTCCAGCAGCAAATCCACCTCTTCCCCTGTAGTCCTGGCAGGAATGCACATCCTTGGTTTGTGGGGAGAGGAGAATGTGGGAGAACTCGGAGGGAGTCAAAGAATCAAAACATGAACGTGGAATCCTGCTCTCCCCAGCACTAGGACAAGCAAGTAGGGCAGGCTGTTCCTCTGGGCACAGGAAGGGGAGAAGCAGAGCCAGGGAGGGAGGCGGGGGCTGATTTGGGGTGTCCTTTTCCCCCTGCTGGTGTACCGGTCTCTGCGGAGCTAGGGGGAAAGGGAACAGGGAGACATCAGCTATCTGTACACCAGATTCAGCCTCAGGACTGGTTGCTTCCAACTGCTGCTTGAACTTAGAGAGCGCATGCTGACACATTCACTCTCCCCCAAAGCACACATTTCCCCAACACACACACACACACACACAGTTTCTCTCTCTCATCCCACAAACATATTAATACAAGAAGCCAACAAAACTGTGTTTGTTCAGCTGTGTCAGTTTGGTCACATTACTGAGTGCTATTTTAAAAAGTGATTTTAAATGCGTTACTTTTTAGGTACACACAATCAAACAATGCCAGGCTCAGCATTGAACTACACCAACACACATTGCTGTGGCTCAAGACATGTCTACACTGGCAAGTTTTTTCAATGAAACTAGTGTTGACAAGGAAAAAAAAAATTGACAAAAGCAAAGTTGCCAATGCATGTCTACATTTGCTCCCTCTGTCGACAGATCATGTCCACCTTTGGGGCACCTTTGTTGATAGCGAGAGCAATGGACTGTGGGTATGTATCCCACGGTGCCTAGAGACACCATCTGTCGCTAGGTGTTGTGGGAATGCAGAAATGGAGCACAGCGCATCCTGGAATGTGCAAAATGTACCGTCATGCACAGCTGTGTGTCCCATACCTCCAAAGGTTTCTGGCTTCCTTTTGCACCATTGTTTCAACCATCATTCTTTTGTAGTGCGCGCCAGCATCGGCAGTGAGAGGATGGATCCCACACTTCTCTCCTATGTGCTGTTAGCTGTTGTGAGGACATCGTGAATAGCAGCACAGTTACTCGCAGAGTTACTCACAAAGTTAGCAACGGATGAACCGCAGGCACCCAAGTGAGATATGGACGGCAGCAACTTATTAGTGCTTTGTGCATTCACAGAGCAGCTGCATACGGTAGTCTCGCTTTTGGGCTAGGAAAACAAGCATTGATTGGTAGGATCGCATTGTCATGCAGGTTTGGGATGACAACCAGTGAGTACAGCACTTTAGGATGCGTAAAGGAACCTTCCTGGAGCTGTGTGCTGAGCTGTTCCCCAACCTGCAGTTCAAGTACACCAGATTGAGAGCTGTCCTTCTGGTAGAGAAGCGTGTTGCAATCACTGGTGGAAACTGGAAAATCCAGATTGCTACCAGTCAGTTGCAAATCAACTTGGAGTAGGAAAGTCCATTGTTGGGACTGTATTAGTCCAAGTGTGCAGGGCAATAAATCCCATCCTGCTGCAGAGGACCGTGACTCTGGGAAATGTGCATGAAATCGTTGGTGGTTTTGCAGAGATGGGTTTCCCTAACTGTGGCAGGGTGATTGATGGCACACACATTCCAATTTTAGTGCCAGACCACTTTGCCTCGGAATATATCAGTAGGAAAGGATACTTCTCCATGGTGTTGCAGGTGCTTGTGGATCACCGGGGGTGTTTCATGGACATCAATGCAGGCTGGTCTTGAAAGGTGCATGATGCACACATCATCAGGAATGGTGGCCTGTACAGAAAGCTGCAGGCAGGGACTTTCCTTCCAAACCACAAGTTCACAGTGGGGGGAATGTGGAAATGCCCACAGTAATGGAAGGAGACCTGGCTTACCCCTTACAGCCTCGGCTCATGAAACCTTACACAGGGCACCTGGACAACAGCAAGGAGCATTTTAACAACAGACTGAGAAGGTGCTGCATGGTAGTTGAATGTGACTTTGGCCGTTTGAAAGCTCGCTGGGGTGTCTCAATGGCAAGCTAGACCTTACCGAGGATAATATTTCTGTGGTCATAGCCATGTGCTGCACCTTGCACAATCTGTGTGAATCTAAGGGTGAAATGGTTGCTCAGGTGTGGAGCACTGAGGCAGAGTGCTTGGTTGCACAGTTTGAACAGCCAGATGCTAGGGGCTGTCAGAGGAGCCCAGAAGGCTGCTATTAATATCAGAGAGGCTTTGAGGAACCACTTTGACAATGACACAGTAATAGTCAATAATTTCTTGCAGGGATGGAAGTTTTTTGTCGCAAAAACTAGGTTGTTTTTTTTTCTGGAAAAAGGCACATTGCAGTGTGTACACTATCGCTGTTTTGTCGCCAAAAGCCAGTTTTTGGCAATAAAACTTGCCAGTGTAGACAAGCCTTCAGTGTTAATGTGCTCCTTCAAGGCATCCCCAGCCAAATAGCCCCCTATTGGGCTCCTCTTGTAGCCTTGTGTTCATAACACACAGCATAATGCTGAACAGCACTGCAGGATACATGTTACCATGGCAGTTGAAAAGTGGCTAGCAATCTACTAGAATGCCCATGGAATGATGGGATTGAGAAACTATCACATGACACAGTACCTGACCCCATGAAGCATTGCAAATCCTTCCTAAAACACACTACAGCCAGTTGCATAGTGGGATAGCTACCCACAGTGCACTGCTCTCTGTCGCCTCAACAGCTGCTAATGTGGGGGTGCTTTACTGACACAAGGAACATAGTGTGGACATCAACAGTGGTATAATTACAGGGGTGGCTGTAGGTCAGCATAACTTGGCATAATAAAAGAAATAGCACCAGACTCAATAAAATAACAAGAGTTAGCAACTCTATAATGGTCCCAGTTCTCCACTTCTTTGTATCTGGAGCAGTTATTTATACCTGTTGAAAGTAAGTACATTGAAGAATATTAATATTGTCTTGATAGCCACAGTAATTCTGGGCATTCCTTCTTATGGATTTCTGATACTGTCCAGTGGATAGCGAGTTAATAAGAAAACCTTTTCCAAGGCATGCTTGCTACAAATTGAATGGATTCCTATTGAGAACCTGAGGTTGGCAAAAAAAAAAAAAAAGCAAGTAAATAACCTGACATGGTGTGAGCAGTGCTATTCCCACAGATAAGTGGCTTTGGGCAGACCTGGACTTGTGAACAAAACAGACCACACAGGTCACTTAAGCAGTTAAAAGTTCACTGCAGGACAGGGGCGAAAAGACTCTTTGTACATTAGTGATACTCTGTCCACACTAGCACTACGCCAGTGGAGTTAAGAACTTTACTCGAAGCAAGTCTAATCCGAAAGAGAGATGTGGTCACCTGTGCACCACTGGGAACATGTCTGTGGAATGTTGAAGGCATGCTAAACTTGCCCAAATAGTAGTTGGCATACCAATCTTCTAAATGTAACCAAAAGTACAAAATTATGTTACAAAAGAGATTGCTTGATTCACCAAGAAACTGGACTGCCTGTAAATATGTACTTTAAGTGTCTCCTGCTACGCTTTATAAGTGATTATTCCAACCTCTTATTAAATATGAATCTCCCCCACTCCTATAGATTTGCATATGGTAAGAATTATCAATGCTTATGAACACAGATGTCATAAAATTTGTTTTATATTCTCAAACCACCACCAAGTGGGAGATCTATTAGGTTACAAAATTAGAAGCCCGTTAGATTCCCTACTCCATCTTTCTTCCAATATGGAATTACTGGTGCTTAGTCCAGTCTTCTTGTTAGTGCTGTAGGTAATGCAATTCTCTCTGACATTCATGAGAAATTATTCCACAGCTTAATAGAGTGGATATTAGGAAGTTTTGCCTGATAGAGGAAAAAATGACGTTGCCTTTCTTAGTATCTATGAAACCCCTTTTATTTGCTATTCCTTTTCATCTGCCAACATTACAGGTTCACAGAATTCTCCCTTCTGCAGAATGTGTTTCAGACTATTGTACAAGTTACAAACATATTAGTGTACCTCTTTTCTAAACTGAATCGTGTTTTGTTATTTCCTCTATAGAGCACCTAACAAGCCCTGCATACTGTAAACCCAGAAACTTGATTCTACATCTGCTAAATTAAAGACTATTCTCTAAATAGTCACTCTGCTTCTAAAAAGGCTTCCCCATGCTCAGTGAATTCAAAATCATGCCTTACAATATTGAAAAATCTATTGCTTGATCTCTCATATCTATTTTCTTCCTGCAATTTAACTTGACACCAGAAGAGTCTCCAAACTCATCCACAAATGAAGTTATTAACCCTGATTTTATAAAATCTTCCCCCACACACACTATTTGTTTCATTCTTGGAATTTTCCAGGATAATTAAGGACTTGCTTAACTGTTATTGTCATATCCTTTGTACTGGTATCTGGAAGGTAGCATATCATTCTGACTAACTGCAAAACACATGGAGAGGTCGAGAAGTACATTCACTTCCATTCTCTTTATAGCTACATTTTTTGGTTGGAAGGATTAGATTTCCAAAAGGCTTGGATGGATTAGATTTTTATCAGTAAATGTTGGTAAACGTTAATGTAGACATACACAAATCAAGGAAAAATACTTGCTTATTTGACAATAAGCAAAATTTACATACAGGCAAAGTAAAAAAAAGCTGCTTGAGCACTTATTAGAATTTGATTTAAGGATGTTTACATAGTAAATTGTCATCGTATGTCAAAATGTGTGTTTTATAATTAAAACACACTTTTTGAATCTTAATGGCTACTACCATTAAATAATTGTCTGACCCCCTTATAATTTCCTGGAACTGTGAACATTTAAATTGATAACAAAATGCTTAAAACCCATAATTTTGTGCAACTGTGAAAATTTAAACAAACATTTAAGAATGTATAAAAATAAATATTGATTGTTAAAATTATTTAAAAAAATAAAAACTGAATTCTGCCACGCTAAATACAAACAAGGAAAGAACAACCAAAGCTAAGTGGCATGTAATAATATGCACTATTCCTTGAAGTTAACTCTTGGAAGTCCCTTTTATATTACAGATTTAATTGCATGACATTTGCTCAATTGGCCTGAATACAGTCTCACTAGACATGAATATTTACTTCAAATATATTTTATATGAAAAGAATTGAAAGAGAAATTTCACAGCAATTCCCAGAGACTTAATGAGTACACTAAACATTCAGGCATGACCAGAGGACTAAGCTATTTGTTAACAAACTTCTATTGTATCACAAGCTGAAAATCCAAAATTAACATTTGTAAACCAGGTCAGGAAATCCTGTATTCCCATTAACAGAGGTTAACATTACTGGTTCAAACAACAAAGAAGTGCAAATTGCCTCAAACTCATGCCTACCCCATGACAGATATTTTCACAGCTTGTCACCCAGGCAGTAATTAAGCTAGAAAGTCAAGTCAGACTTTCCAGAAACCTATACAAACCACATTTATAACCTCTTAGGATAAAATTATTTGTATGGTCAGAGGTAACATCTTACCCTTCACTAGACAACATTCAGAATGCTGCTGAAATATACTTCGTCTACGTTACTTGTTTATTTCATCAGCAGTGCAGCATTACAAACTCACAACTTTATGTTACAGTACAACTCAATATTTGTGTAATAACTAAAAAAATATTTAAGTTACTATTATGTCTGTGACATAAGAGAGAATAGAAGGAACTACAGCAAAGCAAAACATGGTTGGTAGGAAGAAGAAAGGATAGTAAGAAATTACAGGCCAGATCCCCTGAGATGCTGAGTGGCTCATGAGGGCTGCAAAGCAGCCACAGCTCCAAATAACTTCAGAGGAATATGAAGGTGGTCAGCACTCTAAGAGGTTCACAGACCTTCACAAGATCAGGCATTATGACCACAAATAATTTCTCTCCTAAGCCATGTTCTCCCAAAATAATTTAATTTGAAATCAAAATATGTTGATGTACATTGCAGGAAATATGCAACTCTAAACGTATGTTTAATAGTTTTATCATTTTAAAATTACTTCTCCAACCAAGAAACCTTCAAGAAACTAGCCAGCTAATCATTACTAATGAGAAGAGAAGGACAAACCTAAAATACATGTGCCAGCTTCTGCCCTGCCTGCTTGTTGTATTCGTTCCTACGTCCTTCCTTTTTTAGCCCCTCTTTCGGACAAGGACTGTGCATTTCTTTATATTTCTACAGTGCCTGGTACCTGCTGACTGCTACTGAAATCTATATATATAAAAGTCAAATGGTGTATGCGTACGTGTATGCATGCGTGTATGTATGCGTGTATGCATGTGCACTTACTCCTTCCACACCGTTTGAGCTAGAGACTTGAAATTTGGTACAGTTAGAGGTCTTAGGGTCCTAATCAGGGTAAGAGTCGAAAATTTTTCAAATCTCACCTCTGACGCGCCCCAGGGGTGAAATTATTTAAAGGCCAATCACATCAGCTGGGCAGCTGCTGTTCTCTGTGACATAGTTATGATGTCATAATACCCGCTCCAACGGACCCCGCACTCGCTCAGCTCTCTGCCCCTCCCCCCTCCAACGGACCCCACACTCGCTCCGCTCTCTGCCCCCTCCAACGGACCCCGCACTCGCTCCGCTCTCTGCCCCCTCCAACGGACCCCGCACTCGCTCAGCTCTCTGCCCCCTCCAACGGACCCCGCACTCGCTCAGCTCTCTGCCCCTCCCCACCTCCAACGGACCCGAGTTGGGTCTGGTCAGAGGATAAGTGAGGTGGGGGTGTCGGGTTTGGGCTGGGGGTAAGTGAGCCGGGGGTGTTGGGTTTGGTCTGGGGGGGTGGGAAGGTGTCGGGGTGGGTGAGGGGTGAGGGGGGTGTGTTGGGGTTGGTCAGGGGGTGTTGGGTTTGGTGGGGGGCTAAGGTGGGGGTGTTGGGTTTGTTTGGGGGGGGTGAGGAGGGGGGTTGGGGTTGGTCGAGGGGTAAGTGAGGTGTGGGTGTCGGGTTTGTTTGTGGTGGTAGGTAGGGGTGTCGGGTTTGGTTGGGGGGGAAGTGAGGTGGGTGTGTCAGGTTTGGTCTATGGGGGGTGAGGTGTGGGTGTTGGTCAGAGGGTGTTGGGGTTGGTAGGGGGGAGACATGGGGGTGTTGGGTATGGGTGGGGGGGTGAAAATGTGAGTCAGGGTTGGTCGAGGGGTAAGTGCGGTGGGGGTGTCGGGTTTGGTCGGGGGGGTGAGGTGAGGGTGTCAGGTTTGCTCTCTGCCCCCTCCCCCCTCCAACGGACCCCGCACTCGCTCAGCTCTCTGCCCCCTCCCAACCTCCGACTGACCCGAGCAACGCCGGGTATTTTCGCTAGTATAAAAATAATTCAAAATAAGAAAAATAGAAGGAAATCTGAACATACAGTACATAGCAAAATAAGACTCTGTTCCCTTACAATACCTCTCCTTTAAACATGCCTCTCAAGAAAATGCTGCAATACAATAATACTACATGTAAAATATATCCACAAAAGTCTTTTATATATATAGATATGCTACATTTTATAAAGTCAAATGGTGTATGCGTGTGTGCGTGTACGTTCCCTTAATCCTTCCACACCGTTTGAGCTAGAGACTTGAAATTTGGTACAGTTATAGGCTTTAGGGTCCTAATCAGGGTAAGAGTCAAAAAAATTTCAAATCTCACCTCTGACGCCCCCTAGGGGTGAAATTCTTTAAAGCCCATTAACATCAGCTGGGCAGCTGCTGTTCTCTGTGACAGTTATGATGTAATATCCCCCTCCAACGGACCCCGCACTCGCTCAGCTCTCTGCCCCCTCAGGTAAGAATCGAAATTTTTTTAAATTCCCCCCCCCGCCAATGGCCCCCCCACTCACTCAGTTCTCTCCCCCTCCCTCCGTCCAACGGCCCCCCACTCACTCAGCTCTCTCCCCCCTCCGCCCTTCAACGGACCCCGCACTCACTCAGCTCTCTCACCCCTCAGGTAAGAGTCGAAAATTTTTAAAATCTCCCCCACACACACACACTCCAACAGCCCCCCCTCTCGCTCAGCTCTCTCCCCCTCCCTCCCTACAACGGCCCGCCACTTGCTCAGCTCTCTTCCCCCTCCCCCCCTCCAACGGCCCCCCCCCACTCGCTCAGCTTTCTTCCCCCTCTCCCCCTCCAACGGCCCCCCCACTCGCTCAGCTCTCTTCCCCCTCTCCCCCTCCAACAGCCCCCCCACTCGCTCAGCTCTCTTCCCCCTCCAACGCCCCCCCCACTCGCTCAGCTTTCTTCCCCCTCCCCCCCTCCAACGGCCCCCCCACTCGCTCAGCTCTCTCCCTCCTTCCCCCCTCCAACGGACCCGAGCAACGCCGGGTATTTGTGCTAGTCTAGGATAAATTTTAAACTTTAAGAGTAGTTTATATTTCCTAAATTTCACAAAGAAACTGAATAAAACCAGTTTTTGAAATGTAACCACCAGCAATGAAGTAACATACTTGGTATGCTGGTGTTAAATACTACATTATCTGGATAATACTCTCTTGTCATCTTTTAGTTTTCACTTTTATGGCTGAGATACAACTTTAAGCACAAATGAATTTTGTAAGTGTCACTGAACTGTAGCGAGGAAAGGAATTGTATTTCTTGCAGACACATACAATTTGTTTTGAGATAACCATTCCACCACTTCTTTTCTTTGTTCTCAGAGTGCCAGAGGCAAGCACAACTACTGCAAAGCAATAGCAACCACCAGCGTATGTAGAGAGGCTACAGTGTTGTGATTACCTTGATGTTGCACCTTCAGACAGCTGTCGCAAATCAGTTTTTGCAAACAAAGGTTCCAATGTGGCAAGTAGCAGGAGCTACAATAAGTTAATTACAAGAATTTTTATGGGTTGAAGTGGACCAACTGGCCAGGAGGTTTTCTTAGATAGCTTGAAACCTTCAACATACTGTTGAGAGGGTAGGAAGTCACCAAACTGCTGACCCAACTCTGTGGCTCCAATCCAGTAGCTGGGAAACTCAACTAAACTAATGAAAGGTACCTGCAAAGAGAAAGATCCAGGAGGGTCATAAATTAAGTATGTTCAGAACCCCCCTAGCTAATTTCCAACCCATCTCAGAGTTCATCAGAGATTTCTATCTATACTGAACCTTCAGGTAGTTTTCCCACAAAGAGTGGAGTTTGCTTTTCTCATCTACATGAGGGTGAGATTTTCAGAAGCACTCAGCACTGGCCTACCTCTGTGCTCAATGGCAGAGTGTTACCACTGACTGCAGAAGGAGCAGAATTAAGCTAACCTTGTGAGTGCTTTTGTAAGTCCCAGCTCCAATGTTTAGCAGCTTGGATGTTTTGTTTATTCTGTGTCACAGTAAACAATGAGGTCGAAGCTTGTGGCACTGTCGGTGAAGTAAGTGCTGTCTCACCAGCCCCAGAAGAGAGCCTTACCCATTGGTTGGGGTTTTAATGCAGGCTTCTCCAGTAGGGTTGCCCAGTCTTGTGAGGGGAAGTTCTGAGGGGAGAGAACATACAGTAGGCACTAATAAACTGAAGCAGGGAACCGAATACTAGTAGCCGAAGCTCAGACTGCCAAACCCCCATGATCAGGCCTGTCTAAACAGCTAGCTCTATCATCCTCATCAATAAAAGGCTGCAGCCAACTTTATCTACACGTCAATGTGTGTCTTTTCTCAAAAGAGGGAGTTCTGTGATAAGAGCTAATCTAAGAAACTTGAAGAATGTAAACTATTTTTTCTTGGTAAGAAAAAACACACATAAGCACAAAGCTAGAAGGATTACTGTTGACCTCACCCTTTCTGCCTGATTTATCCTGGGTTATGGTCTGCTCCAATGCCCATTGAAGTCAACATGCTTTGGATCAGGTACATAGTTTTTAAAGGATGTCCTCCTAAAAGGAGGACAAGCACCCTTCAGATCTGTACAGGAATGCTGGTGTCTCCCAAACTCAGGAAACTAGAAACTAAGGCAAATATTGTAGATACTCACCTTAATAAATACCCAGGGCTTCATCCTCACTGCAAACATGAAGTCAGCAAAAAAACTTCCGTTTTATTTTGTGAAGAATGTTAAAATAAGGAAATTGGAAGGAAAGCCCAGGAGAGTCCCAACTTCTAGTACTGGGAAATAATTTATTCAGTGGCCAGAGTAGGCCACAGTTTAGCAGCAGATCCTCTTAGTTCCATTTGGTTGTGGGGAACTTTGCAGAGTTTGTGAATATGGCTAGATAGGATAAATTTTATGATATGGGAGTTCTCAAACAGAACTCTTTTTCCTCTGAGAGCATGAAAAGGCAGCACTGTTCATTTTAACTGAATCTGTAAGAACCCCCATCCCTTCTTTTTTGCAGAATTGGTGCACTCCACAGTTTGGACAGATACAGGTACTTTGACAAATCTTTGTAAATATTAGCCAACTCCTTTGTTCTGAAGCACTAAACAGATCTCTTGGTAAGTCTTCATATAAGTGTCTCACACATTATACTCCTGATTTACTGGTATTATAAGCAGTTATGTACTATTAAGCTAATCTGTCTGAAGAAACAGCTTCAACTCCTATTGATGTTAAAAGGGTATTTCTGCAGTCAGTTAAAAGGAATGGATTCGACAATCCCTGTTTTCCTTTTGAGCATACCTATACCGTTTTCAAATATTTCTTATTGTACTTTTTAAAAAATATTACAATATGCACAGAAAAAGTGATTCTTAATAATGTAACAAATTAGAAGTGAGGAGACACGTAGTAATGAAACTTGTAATTAAACTGTTTCTGTTCACTTTCACATCTGACAGATGCAGAATTTTAAAGTCTCTAGTTGTATTAAAATTTCAGAGATAATTCAGCAGAGTTAGAAGTGTTCTCTACTGCTATAACTATTGAATTATTTTTTCTGAAAAACCCACACTCACTAAATTACACCAAGGTTTGCTCCTTACATTCAAAGAATGGCTCACATTTTTCTGACAGGTAGAATGTTTCTCGCATTTACCACTGTCATGTAGATGTAAACAATTATCCCAATCTTCTTTTTCAAGAGAGAATTCAGGAATATTATAAACAGGTTAAATACATGTGTAGTTTATAATAAGTTTTATAGATTTTTTTTAAAAAAATTAACACATTATACCAAGTAGCCTACATGATTTCAGTGACAGGTGCCAATGGCAATTGCCCCATGGTACTTTAAATAGAATCTTTGGGCTTGTCTTCACGAGTGCTGCCGGAGATCGATCTTATGGCGATCGATTTATCGCGTCTCGCTAAATCGATCGCCCGGAGTTCCCCTGTCGACTCCGGAACTCCAGCTTGCCAGGAGGCGCAAGCTGGAGTTGATGGGGGAGCGCGCTGCCAACTGCCGCCACTGTGGGGACGAGCGGTAAATCGGCGGCAGTGATTCACGTAGCTGAAGTTGCGTATCTGCCGTCGATCCCCCCCCCCAGTGAGGACCAGCCCTAACTGCCAGCTTTTCTCCCCTCTTGGCTAATCCTCATCACAGCCCAGTGTGCCCTCCATAATACAATATTATCTTCCATCATTGTTATGTTTATTTGAGGACCACAAATGGAAGTCTCAAAATAGGCTTCCCTTTCCAGCACTGGTGTAGCTATATTAAGTCCTCTCATTACAGGTTCATTATTTTTAACTAAAAGCCATCATCACACAGAAACATAGTAATTGTCATACCGTGTCAAACCCGCAGTCCACCTAGCCCGTTATCCTGTCTATGGTATATATACTATGTGCTTCAGAAGATGGTACAGGAAATCTCACAGTGGATAATTATGGAATAACCCCTAAGGGAAATTTCTTCCTATACCATGTCAGACAGTGGTTGACATACAGTATATATAAAATCATTTTATAAAAAAAATCCTACCTGGCCTCAGTGATATTGTGTGGCATTGAGTTCCGATGATTAATTGCTCATTGTGTTAAAAAAACCTACTTTTCATCAGTTTTAAATTTCTTGCTTTTTACATTAATTGGATGTACCCCTAGTCGTGCATTATAAGAAAGAGTAAATAAGAGAATCTGGTTTACTTTCTCTATTCTACTTATTTTATAGCCGTATCATGTCCCCTCTTATTCATCTTCCCCCTAAAACAGTTCCAATGTTTTCCACTGAGTTTCATATAGAAGTCTCTTAATTACTTCCCTTTCTAATTCTCCTATACTATTTTTGAGATAGAATGACCAGAAATGAACACAGTATTGTGAGTAGAGTGTGGCCATTAATTTAAATATTTTTAATTCTATCCTAATCTTTATAGATCCTGATATTTTATTTCCTTTTTTTTTTTTTGTTAACTGTGACACTTTAAGTAGATGTAGAAAAATAACTGAACCCACCAAAACCCAAGTCTTTTATTCTTAGTGGATATAAGAAATTTCAAAACCCAGTAACATGTATGACCAGTTCAACTATTCCTTCCAACACACACAACCTTGCATTTAATGGATGAAATTCGATGTTGATATCGTGCTGCCCTTTCATCTGGCTTTGTTAGGTCCTCTCAGTCTTCTCTAGTCTTGACTAACCCAAATAATTTTGCATCAGCAGCAAATTTTGGCGCCTTGCTGTTCAGCCTCTTTATTAGATCACTAACAACATTAAACAATGGTTCTTTAGAATTCTTTTTTGCTCGGAGTCTAATTGAATTAGACTCTATTATCATAATTCTATCACTACTACATAAACAAAAACCTAACTCATGATGGGCCCCAATCTCGGTACCCCCTAGGCACTAGTAGTAATAAACATAATAATAAATAATAATAATAATAAATAATAATAGAAATATACATCTTGTTTTATTTTTCTCAAAAATGATAAGGGAAGAAAGCTGCAGTCTGTTAACTTTTCAAAGTTTAGGTTTTACTCCTCACATTAGCAGAGCACCAGGAAAGTCCCTTAAAGAATGTCACATTGGGATTAGATTACCCAAGGTTTCTGTTAATTCTAGAATACCAAACGTTAGACATTTCAAATACCACGATGACTCCCTTCAGAGGAATGCCTTTCATATAGACTGTTTTAAGATTACTATTTCGTTAAATTCCTAACTATCAAACAAAGTATTTTTCAATAGCTGCTTGAAAATAGCCACAATTCTTTACCAGGCTAGCAGTAGTAGGAAAAAATGTGGAGGATGAACACTTAGAGCCAGAGGAGCTTTCAAATTCTTGTTCTTAAGTAATCTCTTGGTTACTTTAAGTACATATTAGAGCCACATGTGGTCTTTAACAGGAGGAGATGCCACAATACAAAGCCGAAGCATAGGAAAGAAACTTATAAATGAAGGTGTTGGAAGGCAAACCACTGTGCATGCACTGTTATGTCACACTTATTTTACCATGATCTAATGTTGCTAATTCACTAGAGTAGATATAATTTCATTACAATATCATCCAATGTCATTGCAAGTAAAGGCAACTATAATAACCGGGATCCTGCGGTCCTTCCTCTCACAAAACTCCCCATGAGCTCAATGAGAATGATTTTTAAAATGACCATGCTATAGTATGTTATCACGTATAAATCAAACAAAGTTAATGGGGACTGTACGGATTTCAAAAGAAAAAATGTGCCATTTGCACTATCTTAAAGGAAATGTATCAATAAAACTATACTAAGACATAACACTGTAAACCACAAGGAAATTCTGAGTCATAGTTCCATGCTGTCCTTTACCACTCATTGGAATCATTTATCAGAAGGTCCAGCACCCTTTGACAATGTAGTTTCACTGAGAGAAAATATACACACAAACTGAATACATACTGCCTATATGCTCTTGTGGCTAAAACATAAGTTTGGTAATCAGGAGATCCTGATTCCCATGTTCATTTCAGAAATTTGTAAAATTAGAAGAGTATTGCACCATTGCCAAAAAAAAAAAAACCAATGACTCATGATTAAATAAAATGGGACATGATTAAATAAAATGGGACAGTAGCTCTAGGGTAAGAGTAGTAGCTCACCAATGGAGTGACTAAATGAGGTAAATAGGCATTTATTTATCTAGTCTAGATTGAAATCAATGTGTGTTCCCATTTTTCTTCTGGTCCTTTTCTATTTCCATCTCTTCAATTTAAACAAACATTTTGAGATGTTATTTATTGTAATTATTTGCTTTAAGCTTTTTTATTAATAATTTTAATCTATACATTGTTTTCCTTGTTTTTTTAAGAGGTGAAAAAACAATTTAAAACTTTGTTTTAAAGAAGTTTAATTTTTTTAGGGGGGTTTCATTTCAAAGTGTTTGAACTAGAGCAATTTTTGACCTTTTGAAACTTCACAAATTTTGTTTTCACCACAAAACTTTACACTTTTTTTTGCTTATGAAAACACTCAATTTTTAATAAATTATAGCAAACATAATCAAGAGATTTATTTTTTAAAAGAGGTAGAAATAGAACAGAAACCACATAAAGGGGCAAAGGAATTTGAAGACCTTCCACTATAGTTAAATATGATTTTCAATAAAGGAAAAAATTAGATAAATTTCTCTAACAACTTAGACAAAAACAACTGTAAAACTAGACAAAAAGTCCATGAATAATTTTGTCTGTGAAGAGGCCATTTTTTGATTACAGACTTTCTGATCTGAAAAACTTCCATACACTCTAATGATTTCTTCTTGTGGTTTTATTATTTTTGTTCTTGTTTTCTGTGTTTATCCCAACATTATTGTTAGTAATTATTATTAAAGGACCTAGGTGTCTCAATCTGAAGTGGTCCCATTGTACTAGGCAATTGTTTAGAGAGAGGATTTTTTTTTTTTTGGTAGATAAGCCTCGCCCCAAAGAAGGGGGGGGGGGGGAGACAGACAGACAGATAGACAGAGACTATTGTATCAATAGCCAGACAGAAAATAACCAAATAGGCATGCAACACCTCAGAAATACAAACTTGCTACACTCCCCCATCCCAGCCCCATCTCCCATTATTTAGTTTCTCAGAACCAAACCCACCTTCCTCTGTGCACATGCCAACCACCAGCCCAAAGTGGCCTCCCTTCAGCCTGCCCACCTCATAAAACAGCTGCAGGATCAGTCTGGGGCGGGGGGGAGTGGGCTATAGCCCACAAAAGCTTATGCTGAAATAAACTGGTTAGTCTCTAAGGTGCCACAAATCTTCCTCATCTTATTTACACTCACAAACTGGCTCACAGCTTGTGAAAGGACTGCTCCTGGATAGTCTCCACACTCACTCATTTACTCTTTCCCAGGGCTTTCCCTCACCTGGATCACCCCATACTCATTTTCTCCCAGCTCTTCCATCCACTTTTGTTAAGTCAACCAAAACGAGGCACATTTGCTATTATCCTTCGCCTTCCACGGGTCACCACCCCTCCCAAATTCTTTCCCTCCCTCCTATATTCCACAACATCTGCAACCACAATCTCTTCAATCCTTCCCACCCAAGGTGACCAGATGTCCTGAGATCAGGGGCTTTGTCTTAAATAGGCAACTATACCCCCCCCCCCCCACACACACACACACACACACACACCCTGTAAAAAAAGAAAGTGACCCGGTTTTTCACAGTCGCTATCTGGCCACCCTATTCCCACCTGTCTTCTGGAGTGCCCTCTTCTCACTGTTTTCCTTCATTTGGGGCCAGGAGTCTCTCCCCTCAGAACACGCCATTCCGGAGTCCACATTCCTGGAGCTCCAGAACTTTCCTCACTTTACAAGGGTCGTTGGGCAGGTCAAAAGATGTTTCAACAGGTTGGGAAACCACTGGTGAAAAATCACTTGTGGCATAACTCAATGCTTTTCAAGTGGGGGTGGGAGGCATTCATCTCTAACTTCCTGCAGTTCTGCTGCATCCTATAGCTAATGGAATATAGAGATGAGGCATGTTGGCATATTGATCTCCTTAACAGGCTGCTACAGTTGGTGCAGTAGGAGCAAAGCAGGAGAATAGCCTAGTTGGGAGGGGAAAGAAATAGTTGCAGGAGGGAATCCAACTGGGAAGAGAGGGATCTGGTATAGCTGGTAATCAAGGTGACCCTAACTTCTAGGGGTGCCAAATCAGCATATGAGGGGACATCCTTCAAGCTTTTTCTTTTGTGGGCTCAGTTACTTGATGGGAAGAAGGAGGCAAAAACATGTTTTTTATCTAGAATGACAAGACACCTATGGCCTTGAAACTGGCTTCATTTCTGCTCCCCCACCCTGTTCCATGCGGGGGGGGGGGGGTAGGAATAAGAGGTCAGGACACAATCTTGTGCTCTAGAATTAACTTTGGGTTTCTCTTCCTAGCTCTGCCACACACTAGGATGTAACCTTAGGCAAGTCACTTAATATCTGTACCTCAGCTTCCCAATCTATAAACTAAGGACAATAATACTGCCCACCTCATGTGGCTCTGTGAAGCTGGCTGGACTCAACAGTATTTGTAAAATGCTTTGAAGTCCCCAGATAGAAAGTATTATAAAATAAAAAATTATTAATTAAAATATTACCTTACAAAAGAGTCTTTTAGAACTTAATGGAGATTAAATCATTGGGTTCTATGGAAATTACTCTGAACCACCTGTGTAATAAAGAATTATTTTTAAAATCCCACAAATTTTAATACATAACTACATGCTTTTATATAAAATCCCCTCAAAGTCTATGGATGGTCAACAGTTTTCTCACAGGAGAAATGGTCTTTACAGCTTATTTCAAAAACAACAAAAAACTGCCCTTATAAAATTTTCTGTTAACATCAATGATTTTAGGGACAAGAGGATTAATCAAGATTTCTATAGTATCCCTACACTATAATAATCTCTATTTTAGTAATTGTGCTTAATCATACCATATACAATGTAATTATTATGGCAAAAACTGATGCACATACTTAATATTTACACACACAAGTAGTCCCAGTGGCTTCACTGCATAAAGTTAAGCACATGGGTAAGTCTTTGAAGATCTGGAACCTATAATTAAAGTACTGAGTATGAAACCTAATGAAAAACTTTCTAAGACATATTAAATAACTGCATTCTTACAATAGTTATATCAACAACCTAACTACAACTTGGATACAATAGAACTGACTTGTCAATGATGGAGCCTAATTTTTTTAAGTGTGCCTTTCATGCTACAGATATGCATACAAAGCTATTCAATTCAGAGTCAAATAATACACTTGTGCTTTCACACTATGTAATCAATTCCAGACCCAAAGTAAAGACAAATAAGATGAAAAATATTTGTGGTCCTTTGACTACACTGGTACCAGAGAGTTTTCAAAAGCACCTCTGACCCTTCTTCAGGCTGAAAACTTTCTCCAGGGTTGGTTTAGACTTTTTTTTAGCAGTTTGTGCAAATTTGAGTAAAAACAAAAACAACAAAAATTCATGGAAGACTGTTCCATATTTAAGTAACAATAACTGAGGCACAAGGCATCTGCTGCTATTTAATGACCAGCTGAGAAGCACATGAAGAGCCAATAACAACAGTGGCTAATTAATCCTCAAGGAACACCATTGTATTAGAATTGCTATAACAACTGGGGTGCAAACATTTGAAAGTCACAGATTTTAAATGTCTTCTTTTTTAGACACATTGTATGTACGAAGCAGCACTAAGAACTCCATCCTGCAGTCAGAACTGCATAGACATCCATCCCACTTGTAAAGGTCCGATGGCTCTGTACAGTTACATTGGCACAAGGGTTTCGCCATAGAGCTGTGATTGCTGGCTTGGGGATCCAGGAGTTATCCCATGGATTTAAAGGACTATCATTTGAATAAGGGTTTGAAACTCGGCCCCAAATCAGCAGTTTGCGTGGTTCAGAAACTTCTATATCATGCCCACTGGGTTTGGATTTAGACCCCAATCCTGCAAGAAACTCTGCTCAGGCAAATGCCCTGTGTCTGTGCAGAGACCCACTGAAATCAAGGGAGATCCATCTTCACAGTCATTTACAGATCATTGCCTAAATCCCATTCTATACAAATATAAAAACTACATTTACCTCTTCTATTTTAAACCAATGTTAGATATGAGTGACAGCCTTCCTAAAAGAGCAATAGTAAACCCTGGGGTCTATATGTCATTATAATGTTTGATACAGACAATTTCAAATAAATGGTCAGAACAGACCAGACAATAGTGACAACCTCAAGTGTCTCCTACAAATGTAGCTGTCTGCTTCAATTTCTCCCACCATCACAAGGTGGGCAGGTGGCTGCAAGAGCTCCTGCTTAAGGGAGCCATTTTATAGACTGAAGTCACAAGCACTAAAGAATTCAGCATACAGTAAGTGTATTAGTTTTCACATATTTTAAAAGCAAATGTCTACATAGAAACAAAGTAAAAACAGTTCACTCAACTGTGAATACTGCCCTTGATTTTGCGCCATATAGCACAATCTCAGGAACAATCTCTGAGTGATCATTCACTGTCATTGCCCAGTTTACCAGTCACGATTTGTTTCTATGAAGTTAAAGTTACAAGCCACTATAGATAAAGAGGTGCTTATAATGGAACAGCTTTTGGAACCAAAACTAAAGTGTTCATGATGGGAAAACACTGTAATGCCCGTGCATGCACACACACAATACCTACTGTATGCCCCAAACGGATTGTAATAGAGATTACTTTTGAATCTTTTAAGATTCATAGACTTTGGCACATGAGAAATGAAGCTAGATGTCACAATGCTCATACAGTCTTGTAATATTGTCATTTCTGCCCAACTTGTTACAGGGTTTGCTGTAGAGGAATGGCCAGTGTGGACTTGACTTGTAAGTAACAAAGAACAGGTAAATCCATCTGGTGGGGTGAGGTCGGGGAGAGGAGAATCCTGGAAGCTAAACAAAGTCATGCTGCTATAAATAAGAAAGCAGCTCAGCAGAAAGCTTAGCTTGTCCCCAGCTGTTTACAAATATATATTATATTGATTCTATCAAGCATATATTGTTTGGACATTTGCTTCAGTACATATCTGGATTAGGGCTTCTATTTACACAAAGTGACCGTGTTTTATTATAATTCAGATTAGCATTCATTGGTAGCAGCATAACCAAGTTTAGCCATAACTCTGCATTATGTGTCCACAATTGCGTTACAACGGCTGATAAATTATAATGGCTGGAAACCGATTTTGATACGCACACATACGCCATGAATTATGTCAGGACTGTTTTGAAAGTCACCACCGCTCCGGCGCGGCGATCAGTGGCACAAGCAACTACAAGTTCTAAATTAAAACAAGCCGGGCAAACTTCAGCCAACTTTGCTGCTACTTACCTGCGTTTACATGTCCAGGCGGCTTCTCCTCTCGGGCAGGGGGCACCGGGAATGGGCTCCCCCTTCCTCGGGAAAAGGCAACGCGGCTCGCTCAGGCTTCGTTCCAAATCCCCCGGGAGGGTTTCCCAGTGGAGAAGGGGGTTTCCGTCTTGACCAGGAGAGGGATCCCGACTGGGGAGCGGGGGGACAAAGTCGGAACCGGTGCTGCCGGGAAGGGCTGACTGCTGCCCAACTGGGGCGAGGAGAAATCAGGGAGGTGCCTGGGTTGGGAGCTCCCGGGGGAGAGGCAGAGGAACTAAACCACCGCCCCCCACCCAACAACCTTGTCCCCGCCGCGGCGGGGAAAGTTTGAAGGAGTTTGGGGGAGGCGGAGGCACGGCGCTGCGGCCGGGAGGGGAGTTTGCAGGCTGGGGGAGGGAGCCGTGGGCTCCCGCTGCAGCCCGCGGGGGGTGGGGGAAGGAGGGAGAGGGCGGGGATTGCTGGCCCCGGAGGCGGCGGCCGCGGAGCGAGTGCGTGTCGGAGTGGCTGTGGAGCGCGGAGTCACAGCCCTGGAATGCCAGGAATGCGGAGCGGCCGCGGCTACTGCGGGGCCCGGAGACGTCGGGGACTTGACAGGGGCTTTTCTGGGGGGGTGTTTTCTCTGCCGAGGAGGAGGAACGAAGCCCGTCCGCGGGAGGAAGAGGAGGGGCCGGCTCCTGCCAATCCCGCCCGCTGCAGCGCTGCCAAGGCCGGGGCAGAGCCACGGGCCGGGCTTCTCGCCGCGGAGCCCCCCCTGGCTGCACTAGTCCCGCCCGCGCCCCTTTGCCCGCGCTACCTTTGCAACCCAGCCCCGGGTTCTTGCAGCCAGTGAGGGGGGCGGGGACACCTGGGAGAACAGGGAGAGTCCGCAGGGGAGGGTTTGGTTTTGGAGGGGGGTGGCGGGAATGTTTGAGGGGGAGGAAAGGACTGAGTCAGGCCTAGGGAGTTAGTTTGGGCTGCGGCAGCCCAGGGGAGTCTTTTGGAGGCCGGCTTCTCTGCCCCTGCCTCCCCGTTTCCGCCCCACTTCCTCTGCTGTGCCCCCCAGTCTGCCATTCCATTTCCCGCACCAGCCTCCAACCCCACCTCCCCCCATTCTCTCCAGCCCCTTTCCCCCCCTTTGACCCCTGTGATACCCTAATTCAGCCCCTCCTCCCCATTCTGGCCCCCTGTCCATCCTCTTTTTCACATCTTGTGTTAGGACCCACACTTGTCCGGTGGCAGGGCGCTGGGGAATCCAATTGCTGCCAGTTCTCCCAAGGCCTTGCCAACTTTTTGCTGGGATCCTCCAGGGGGAGCAGAGGAAACGCACCCTGGCTACCTACATTGCTGGCTGGCACCACTGTAATTGGAGGAGAAACTGCAGAGGAAACTCTGAAGCCCCCCCAGATATGTGATGGGGTATCAGAGATGGGAATGTCCTGCCAGAAGCGTAACATTTGGTGGATGAGGAAGAGCCTTTGGTGGCTGCACTAAGGTTAGCCAAGGAACATGGTTGGGGCACATTGTAAAGCCAGGCTGAAGCTTCTGCCAAGATGAAGAATCAGTTAGGAATGAACTGGTGTTAAGAATATGTAGACCCTGCAAACAATTCCCCAGATAGTTATAGAGTTTCACACATGTTGGGCATTTAAATAATATATTATTAAAATACATTCACAACATGTTTACTCTTAAAAAAGAGCCCTTGGTTGCCAAAAAATCAACACTGAAAATTGGGAGGCAATTACCTAAACCCAGATTTGAACCCTTATATTAAGCCACTTTTCACTCTTAAATTCACCTTTCTATGCTTGATTTCAGGCCATGGGAGACTGTTTAAGAGGGTAGTTTGAGTGAAATCTATATATCCATTTTTGAGTTAGCATATTTAGGGCGAACCAAATGAAGGGTAGGAGCAATCCTAGAATAGGGCACAGAATTCCTCTTCGTGTCAGTTAGAGACATGCACAGAATATGCTCCTAAAACTGTAAAATTCCCTACACTGGAGTTAGAGAGTCTCATGAGCAAAGTCATTTCTAAAAAAAATGGGTGAAAATTGGAGGTTTGTTTGTTTTACACTTATGTAGCACATTTTCATATTCATACATACTTTTCTCCTCATTGAAGGGCCAAGTCCTGCAATACTCATTCAGTATGTGAGTAGTCAGTGGGCATTCCTCACATCAGTAAAGATAATAGGATCAAGCCCTTAAAAAGAGAGAGAAATAGCACAGTTTCCCAAATTAGATAGATACATAATTGTGCTTAAGTACCATATTTGGACTCACAAGTCTGAGCCTTACCCCTGGCATTGTAAAATGTAATTATATTTTGCAGAGAAAGTCCCATTTCTCTGAAACACTCTAACAAAGATGCTGTAAGGCTTAGTGAAGTAAGTAAATAGAATGCACATCTTACAGATGGGTTATGCTGAGAAGTGACACTGATGGTAAATTGTTGCATTCAAAAGTTTTTCTTGCTCCAGCTCACACACTGAGTCAGATATGGAGCTGTGCATAGCACCCAACTACAGAACTACAAAGACACATTCAGTCACATCACAGAAGTAGGTAGTGTACCATGAGCAGAGTAGCTGCAGCTGGTAGCAAAGCAGGAGAACACAGTGGTGTTTCAAGCTTCCTTACTCCAGATCTGTAAGATTCTTTTTTATATTCCTCCCGCCCCCCACAAGTAGAAAAAGAGGATGGGGTGGAAGCATGAAACTCCTGAAGTTTCTGCTGGATTCTCTCCACAACTTTGAGGCTCTACCAAGTAGGCAGAAGACTTGGCTTCTAAACACTGTGGAGGCTGGCATTCATAGGCGTATTTTCATGCCTCACCACAGGGTGTTAGCCACCTCTGTGGTTTTGTTGGGCCCCAGGTACCGCTCCTGGCCCCTTTTTCCTCCTATAGACCTCACTGCACCTGTACAGAACTCTTCCTTTCAAGGAGTTTTAAATGTGAGTATATGGTAATATTACAAGCAACACTAACACAGTAGCAGATACTGGCTCGAATATCTACTAGTTTTGAATAAGAGTTTAATCCCAGCTCCTGCCTAACCTGTCCTAGCACAGTCTCTGAAATATCGAAGAGTCCAAGAGGAGATAAAAATATGCCCCAAAACACAGCAGCTCACAGACCTGACCCTTTTGCAAAGGCAAGCTGTGGTACAAAGAGAAAACCCACCCAAAAAAAGTAAAAGCTGCTGAACCAAGGAGTGGTGAAAAGCATTGCCTACTGTGTGACTTAATACAAATATTAATACTTGTATTTGATGCCTACATATTATGGAGAGGGGTGTTTTAAGAAATACACAATTGGTTAATACAGACAAGCTTCTGAGTGGACGTTTGTCACTTTGATACCACTCCCACCTGTAGCATGTGTAGGGCCCATTGTATTCTTGTTGCCATTCCTTTGCTTCCCAAAACATACTGTACAGTACATAATCCAGTACATCCATACTGAACGAATGGTGCGTCAACCATATCGGAGGATTATTGTTTTTTATCTGGGTCCCTGCACAGTAGAACGTAAAATGTCTATGGGACTTGGATATGGTTCACAATGAGATTTGAAATAGTTCTAGGATCTGGTAACACCTGTGTTTAAACACTTCCAAAATGTTTATCCTGATCTAAAGCAATTTTTAAAATCTTGTTATAACACGGAAAATATTCAGTCCTTGTTTGCTGGCAAAACCATGTCATAACCTGCTTTCAACAAAACTCCCTTTAAACTGTGCTTAAGCAACATCTGGCGGTTTGCTCTGAGAACAGTAGATGAGGTTTAATTAGCTTTGCAGCCATCTACAGTACAATCAAATCAAAGGACACAGTTGCAACACAGTTCCAGTATGTAGGGTGAATATGACCCTAACTACTCTAAAACCTGGAATATGTGCTGGGTACCCTAACTAGGCTGTAATTGTAATGGAGACAAAACCTTAGGGAGAAGCTTCTTAGTCCTAAAACCATATCTGTACTTTGTAACTTAGTACTTTCAATTTTTTTAAGCGTACCATAATTAAGACAAGTTTACTTGTCTAGTGCCCTATGTGCTTTTTAATGATTGCATTTAATAATCCTTTCCAAAAATCTTCTCTTTGAAAAGGAATTTGGATTACACAATTATGGAAAACAAACCTGCTGTCATCAAGCATGAGCTAACATGTTATACCACGTTATAGCTTACAGTGACTAAGCCAGCACCCAGTTTTGTGGACCAGAAAATGTTTTCAGTGATCATTCATACAAATAAATTATGGAACGTTGAACATTCAAGTTTGCTTAAAGTTACAGTCTATTTTTACAGGTTTGGGGAATAACTGAGAATGTCTGCCTTTTTTAAATCTGTGAATAAAAGTTTGTAAAATCAAAATCATTTTATCATTTGAGACTGATTATAGTGGTGAACTCTTGCTTCCACAGTTACAATTGTGTCACCCCTTCTGTTATAAACCCCATTTTTCATGCCCTTATAGAAATTGTATAGAAATTTGTTTTGGGATGGACATTAATTTGACACAGAGACTTGGGCCAGAAGCAAGTATTTTGCCTAAGTCGTTTTGGGGTGTTTTTCTTTAACATCACTTAGGATGGTCTACCATACTTAGAAATTTACTATTGTAATTTTTTAGTTTATACAATCCAAAATTGGCATTCATTAAAACAAAAAAGTTTGTGGTTTTTAGTGAATTTACTGCTCCTGAAATTACTGGTTTGACAACCCTGGAGATCCAAATCCATAATGTATCCATCTAACAAGGCAACAGTAATGCAAACCTAAATAAAAGTGACATGATTTTCAGAGGTGCTGAGCACCTGCATCTCATAAGGACACATTTCAGCAAAGAACATTTAAACGTGCTTAAGTTCCATGGAAGTTAATGGGACAAGCACATGCCTAAAGGTAAGCATAAAGATGGACTACTGAATCAGGGTCTAAGTCCAAGGGAATTTCAGGTGCTCAGCACTTCTGAAAATCAGGCTCTTATTTAAGCACTTGAATATGTATTTAAGTACCTAACTTTGGGCACCCACACTGGAAAATATTGACCTATAACCACTCTCTGAGCCATCCAGTCCCTGAAAATAGCAAAGAATTGGTACCAAAGCACATGAGTTTATTCTTGGTGCTGTCAAAGATTTTAACACTTACACATTGTTTGTCTGTAAAATGAAGATAATACCCACCTAGTTTACAAGATTGTTGTAAGGCTCAATTCATTCATGCTTTTCACGCTCCATAAAATCAGCAGATGGAAGGTATTATATAGTAATATAAGTATCAGCTTTGTCTTCATATGTGTTTGTAGAGCACCTACTATAAGGGAGTCCTGATTCACACTGGATTTTATAACCACTACAAGAATATAAATATTAAATAATTATACTTTACTTTTCATTAGTGATTAATTCAGAATGTGATCATATGGTTTTCTGGTATATAATAAAGCCAGTTAGAATGTTGAGATTTAAAAATTGGCTATTATATGTGCTTCACTTCTTTCATTTTCACAAAATGTTAAATATTATCAGTATGTGACCAATTCGCCTTCATACCATTCTGAGTCATTGCAATCTATGTGGTCAATGATTCATGAACTAAGAGTGATTTAATCAATAGTCTGTAATGGACATCAGGCCAAAAAATGCATTTCTAAATAGCCCCTATAATTTAGAGGTTTTATTCATAGAGACATGATTTCAATAAATACAAGTGACAAGTGTATTGAATAAGTGGTATAATTTGTCAGAATGGTGATGTGTGATTTAGGGATGATGTGGTAGTGATCAGTGATTTGAATTGGACCCAAATTGTTGTTAGTGACTGAAAGTAGTTACTGTCTGATGACCCATTTTTTCTGGGGTCTATGTGAAATTAGTTAATAGCCTGAGTTCACTTCTCAATGGACAGATTTCCACATTACGCCAGGCCAGTCTGCGGGCAGTCTTAGCAGAAAGGCCAGTTAAGACTCAGTGGATTTTCAGCGGACTCACCCTCAGATTCCTAGATGTGGTCTGATAATGAACAGCACTGAGGCATATTAAATGGAACTGTGCAGGGAACTTTGCAACTGCCTACAGTAGATAGGTGATTTCAATTTCCAGCTGTGGAGAATTGGGCATCTTTAATGATCATTAAATTGATTTTTAAAAATTGCATAGCAACATTCAGATCAAACCAATACCTTTTACAAATATACTATATGTTTTTTAAATAAATACACTATATATTTAGAGTTTCGGGCTGAACTTCTGACTTGATCTCATCCTAAGCACTAGCCTGTCCCACCAGTGTTACATACTGTACCAGGGATGGTCAAACATATTGGCCCTCCGAGCCCCATCCAAGAATCTTCAGAAGTTTGAGAGTCAGGACACATCTGCCAGGAGCTGGAGCTTGGGGCTTCAGCCCTGTGGGAGGTGCCGGATGGGGCTCAGGGCTTCAACCCCGCTCCTTTTGAAGCCTCAAGCCCTGGGAAATGAGTCCCACAGGGCTGAAGCCCCGAGACCCCCCTTCCTGGTGGGCACAAACCCATGCCCCATCACCCTGCTGCAAGGCAGGGGTCCCGAGCTCTCCCACCCATTGTAGTAGGTGGAGAATGGTGGAGGGATGTGGTGGGTTCTGTGAGGTGCACTTGAATGAAAACCACGGTTTGTCCACCTCATATTATACCATAACTTAAGCAATGCCTGGATACGCTATAGCAAATTAAAGTGAATGTTAAAGTGAAGACAGAGGGCCAAATGTTTCCCCTCTACTGAAAAATCTGGGGAGAAGTGCTCAGAGAACTTTGGCAACTTGGTGAATTTAAGCTTCCGAAGAATGTTCCCCTCAGGGAGAGGGATTGCAAGCCTCAGAGAGGGCTCAAGGGATGTGGCCTTGAAAAAGAAATCACCGTCAATCCCACAGATTCTGTAAGGATGACCAGCCCTCTAGCACCTTTATAGCATGGGGACTGGTATCCTATCTTAGATAGCCAAGCCCTGGGCTCCCCTCCCCTTGAAGAGGCAAGCTGTAACTCCCACATTGATTTTCAATCAAAAATTGACCTACTCCAACTAAACATACCATGTAAAACAACTGGTGTGTGCAGCTATAAAATGTTGATATTTTCTCTGCTCTGCACTTTTACATTTCTAAAAACACTCCCTGTGTACAGAAATGAGCAGTAATTCTCAGAGCTCGCTATAGACTGTCAGGAGAGACACATACACTATTCTCATCAAGACTTTCTTTTTGTTCTTTCTTTTTCCAGCCAGCAGGAGTTGAGGTAGCCAAGCCAGAGCATGCCAGAAGAGTTCTGCCTGAAGTGTCTAGATAGGAACAGAACCACCTAATAGCAGAGTCGCCCAGAGGGGCAATTTGCCCCAGGCCCCGCAGGGCCCCCCACGAGAATACATGTTACTATAGTACTGGAACTTTTCTTTATGGAAGGAGCCCCCGAAATTGCTTTGCCCCAGACCCCCTGAATCCTCTGGGCGGCCCAGCCTAATAGTATCGAGCCAAACAGAAAAAACTGGAGGAAGGACAGTTTTGGGTAATGCTTGGAAGAGCCCCACCAGTTTTTCCCCCCAGTCTGGAAAAGGTGTTGTCAGGAAGGTATTGGGACCAGTAACATATCTAGTTGCTAGGAAGTAATAAGAATTGTACTAGCCAGGTGTACTAGATAAAAGACGCGGAACAGGAAATAAAGAACTGAAGTTAGAGCTGAAGATCATGTAATTAGTGTAAAGGGAAAGGATTGTTTATCAGACTAGAGATGATGTAGGTAAAAATGCTACTGAAGGTGAATCACAAAATGCAGATGAAGGAACTGGAGCAAGAACAACTGTTAAACATGCTTATTGTTACGCACCTTCCACAAAGCCTTTTTTTTTTTTTTAAGTTACAAGAGTGAAGTGTTGTGGATATAGCTATGAAAGTGTTATGCCTTGTGTGACAGTGACAATATGCTGTAATATTCTGAATGAACCTGATGTAATCAAGATAAACGTTACTGAATTAAATTATTGAATTAGGGTTAATAATTTTGGCTTACTTTGTATTAAAAATGCAATTGTGGATGTGTTATTCTGGCATTGTATGTACCTTCTCCAGTAGGGAGGAGGCTGCTAATATAATTCCTGCGTTATCAGCCTTTTGAAGCCACCCCCTGGAAAGGTCCACATATATTAGTTCAAATTGTATTCTCCAGGGGCTAACAGACAAAGAAAGGATTGTGGGATAACTAGCCTGGTTTTAACCTGGCTCGGGGCCCTCTTCCTTTTCCAGAAAATGGACAGGACCCCTGATCCATGCAGGGCCCAATCCGTAGGGTGGGGTTGGAAAGACTGAATTGACTGAGTACTTGTTCTCAGCTGAAGCTGTGATGAACTTGTGACCACAAAGAAAGTTCTTTGGGTGCAGTGTTGAAGGACTGCTCCTGCTAGAGCCCCTGGTAGAGCTGGGGTGATATCCGGTGAGCTTATTAGCAAGTGTGTAGGGTTTTTAATGGTATTTAATATGTTTTCTCTGCAGTGCTTTTACCCTAATAATAAAATTAGTCTTACATAAAAAGAGCAGTGTGGTGCCTTATAACTGTAGCAATTACAAGTTAACCATCTCTGAGGAAAAGGCAAGCAGGTGTCCCTAGGCAACCTGTCTGTGCTGGGAGTAACACAGTGAAGCCAAGGAACTGTGCAACCTGGAAGTACCCCAGTCAGAAGGGAGAGAGATGTGGGTCTCTACCCAAGAAAAGTAATGGCCAGGGAGCAGGAAGCCTAGGAGTGAGTGCCCTTGCTGGACCACTGAGGGGAAATACAAGTGCAATTGTCCTGAAATGTAACATTTTTGTAGTGCACATGTACATTTCTGAACCACATTCCTGTGTTCAGAGTTCAGTTGCTAGTTTGTTGTTGGAGCTGAGCTCCTTATGGATTGTCAGATGATGTACATGCTGTTTGTTCTCATAGAGACTTTTCTTTCTTGTTTAGCTTTTCACTTAAACTAAAAGTTATTCATACCAAATTTCTCTATTTGCTCTTTGACTGGATACCCACACAAAGGAACCAGAATCTGCTTACCTTTATACTTGTCACCACATTGACTTGTGTATGGTTGCAGAGGTGTAAGTGGGCTCTAATTCTGCAACTCACAGTCTGATCCAGTCTCCTCTGCTGGGAGTGGACTGGAGCAGGAGACAACTCTTAGTTGTTCCTCTGCCCCAGCAGCTAAGCGGGCTTGATTGTTATAAGGTTTGTATTAACGTTTCTCCTTTATCTTAAATATCATTGACACCATTAAACAAAGGGTAGCTCTGATTGCTACTGATTATTTTAGAGTTCACAAAAAAAAAAAAAATGGTATGGGCCTAATAAAAATTATAACAGATTCTGAAATACAGCATCTTTTTTTTACATTAAAATTCAAACTTTGTTTGTAGCTCAGGTGTTGGTAATTTACAGCCCTACAAAAGAACTGAAGACTTAGCTGTATCATTTCATAATGTAACTGTCATAATTATTTATAATTTCCTTCTCATACAAAATCCATGAGCCTTATGCTAACTGAAGTATTCATAGCCTTGCTCCACTGGAACTCATTTATAGTAACTATGAGCAGCATAAATAGAATATCTTTGTGGGTTTGCTCTTATTGCAATCACAGCATTGCTGTGGCCATGTAACTTGCCAAACTCCTCTTCAGACTGACTGGGTATTTTTAAAAAACATTGCTGTTGGGCTCATTATTCCTTTCTTTCCGTAGCATAGGGAATCACCTAGTGGCAGCAGTAGAAAATGTTCATGATCTAGTTCATGTTACTACCATTTACATTATTGAGTTGCATTTATGTAATATATTACTGACAATCAAATAGAAATGCTAAGATTTTAGCAGAAATTTGTTTGATAATAAAAAATTAATTTTAGCTAAAAGTTACATCAATGTTACAAGGGAATAATTTCCTATGTTCATAACTAAAGTTGTGAGTCTTTCACAGAGGTCACAGAAGTGACGGATTCCGTGTCTTTCCAGGACTTCTGCAGCTGCTGCTGAGTCTGACACCAGGGCCGCTGAGGCAGTCCCAGGGCCGTCTGCACTGGCCACTGCTCAGATGACCAAGAGCCGTGGTCCAGAAGCAGTAGCAGCGGCAGGACCCCGGGCTGCCCCTCCCCTCGGCAGGAACTCACCCCTGCAGCAGCAGCGGTGGCATGCCAGAGCCTCCCTCTTCCCCTACCCCCCTGAGCAGCAGTGGCGGCAAGAGGACCCCCCCCCCCCCGAGCATCTAAGTTTTAGCTGGGTTATTTAGAGGCAGGCCTAACTTTTTGTTTATTGCTCATAACCTGTCCCTGACTCTTACTAAAAATATCCATGATTTAATTGTAGCCTTATTCATAACTATTCACAGTAATTTTACCTAAAAGTTATCAGATTTTTCCATACTTTTTAAAAGTGAAAGCAGCAACCAAGAGACATTATATAGCATGTGTGACAAGGTGGCTCCCCTGGCTCAAGTCCTTTGGGTCGCTGTCACAGCACTGGCGCCCTGGCCAGACCGTACCAGACTCGGTTTTTTCTGCTGCTCCTTAGCACCTCGCTCCCTTTCTCTCCCTCTCAGGGACAGGCTCCTGCAGGCTAGGAAAGCTAGGTCCCCCTCTGGTAGGGACCCTTAGTTCTCTTCTCCTGCTTGCCAGCAGCCTCTCCGTCCCTGCCTCCTCCAACTTGCTCCTCACACTCTCTGCTTCCACCAACTCGCTCCTCTAACTGTTACTGTCACCAGAACTCCCTCCTCAAACTCCCACAAGCCTCTCTGGGGAGGAGTCTCTTTTCAAGGGCTCTGACAGCCTCCTTAACTGGCCTCAGCTGGCCCTGCTTCTGGCTGTGGCAGCCCTGCTCAGCTGGACCTGATTCCCTCGTGGAAAGCCTTCTAATTGCAGGCCTTACTGGCAGCTGTCTGCCCTGGGTCTGCCACATATCCCCCCCCCCCCCCCATGCGCAACACCATGGGGTTGGGCTACTTGGGTCGCGGAGCAGTGTATCCTTGATAGCCCGTCCGCATTCCCATGCAGGGGGCCGGACCGATGTTGCACTCGGAAGTGGAAGGGCTGCAGTGAGAGGAACCATCTTGTAACCCTTGCATTGCTGTCCTTATTTTGATGCATCCACTTCAGCGGGGCATGGTCCGTAACTAGGGTAAACCGTCGACCGAGTAGATAATAACGGAGGCTCTCTATGGCCCACTTCACCGCCAGGCACTCCTTTTCCACCATGGCATATTTCTGTTCTCTGGGCAGAAGCTTCCTGCTGAGAAATAGGACTGGGTGGTCTTCTCCATCCCTCATCTGGGAGAGCACCGCCCCCAGCCCTACCTCAGAGGCGTCTGTCTGTAAAATAAACTCTCCTTTCCAGTCTGGGGCTATCAACACCGGGTCGGTGCAGAGGGCGGTCCGCAGGTCCCCAAACGCTGCCTCGGCAGCGTCCGACCACTTCATGATGTCCGGGCCCCGGGCTCTCGTTAGATCAGTTAATGGGCGGGCCCGGGTGGTGAAATGGGGAATGAATCGTCGGTAATACCCAACCAACCCTAGAAACACTCTGACCTGTTTCTTTCGAATTGGTCGGGGCCACTTCTGGATCGCCTCTAGTTTGTTAAGTTGGGGCTTCACTACGCCTCTCCCTACTATATTGCCAAGGTACTTGGCCTCTGCCAGTCCAATCGAGCACTTGGGTGGATTTGCGGTCAGCCCCGCCTTCCTCAGGGTGTCTAAGACGGCCTCTACCTTCCGCAAGTGCGTCCCCCAGTCTGGACTATATATAATCACATCGTCCAGATAGGCAGCCGCGTATTGCCTATGAGGTCGCAACAGTTTGTCCATGAGCCTCTGGAAGGTGTCAGGGGCCCCATGCAACCCGAAGGGGAGGACCGTGTACTGGTACAACCCCTCCGGGGTGGCAAAGGCCGTCTTTTCCTTGTCTGCTTTGGCCAGGGAGCTCTGCCAATACCCCTTGGTCAGGTCTAGGGTGGACATGAACCGGGCTGCTCCTAACCAGTCAATCAGCTCGTCTATCCGGGGTAGCGGGTACGCGTCGAACCGGGAGACGTCATTCAACCTCCGGAAGTCGTTACAGAACCTCACCGTGCCATCTGGCTTAGGCACCAGGACCACGGGGCTGGACCACTGGCTATGGGATTCTTCGATGACCCCTAACCTTAACATCTTCTGGACCTCCTTCTGGATCTCTTTCCTCTTTGCTTCTGGGACCCGGTAGGGCTTGACGTGAACCTTTACTCCTGGCTCCGTGAGGATGTGGTGGTGCACCTCGGTAGTCCGGCCCGGTGTCTCCGAGAACACGTCCTGGTTACGCCGGATCATGCGGACCACCTCCGCTCACTGGTTCGGGGTCAGGTCCGGGGATATCCCCACCCGGCCGGGTGGGTTGCCTTCCCGGGGCGGTGCCCCCAGCGCAACCACCAGAGCGTCTCTCTCCTGCCACGGTTTTAACAGGTTGACGTGGTAAATCTGCTCCTGCTTCCGGCGTCCCGGCTGTCGGACCTTATAGTCCACGTCTCCCACAGCTTCTACTACTTCGTATGGCCCTTGCCACTGGGCCAACAACTTGCTCTCCGCCGTGGGTACCAGCACCATCACCCGGTCTCCCACCTGGAACTTCCGGCTTCTTGCTTGGCGGTTGTAGTATGTCCGCTGGGCCTCTTGTACCTTCTCGAGGTGTTCCCTCACTATGGGGGTGACCTGGGCTATCCTCTCTCTCATCCGCACTACATGTTCAACGACATTCCTCCCCCGGTTCGGCTGTTCTTCCCAGTCCTCCTTGACGAAGTCAAATATGCCCCGAGGGTGGCGTCCATACAACAGCTCAAACGGGGCGAATCCCGTGGAGGCCTGGGGCACCTCTATTACAGCAAACAGGAGGTAGGGGAGCAGGGTATCCCAATCCTTCCCGTCCCGACTCACTACCTTCCGTAGCATACTCTTTAACATCCGGTTGAACCGTTCGACCAGGCCGTCGGTCTGGGGATGGTACACCGATGTCCTTATCGTCCGCACACAGAGTAGGCAACAAAGGTCCTTCATTAATTTGGACATAAAGGGGGTCACTTGGTCGGTCAGGATCTCCTTTGGTATCCCGTTTTAGACAGTGTGTTCCGTAAAGGCACAGCCTCGGGGTACCGGGTGGCGTAGTCCAGCACAACCAGTATATGCCGTTGGCCCCGGGCCGACTTCTCCAGTGGGCCCACCAGGTCCATGGCGATCCTCTTGAACGGGACCTCAATGATGGGGAGGGGCACTAACGGGGCCCGCAAGTGGGGCCGGGGGGCGTGCAATTGACACTCTGGGCAGGAGGCGCAGTACCGCCGGACCGCTGCATGGACCCCTGGCCAGAAGAACCTCTTCATGACCCGATCGAGGGTCTTCTCCACCCCCAGGTGGCCCCCGAAGAGGTGGCTGTGAGCCAGGTCCAATACGCCCCTCTGATGTCTCCGTGGCACCAAAAGTTGCTCCACCGACATGTCGGACTACTCCGACTACGGAGTAGTCATCGGGAGTACTCTATATAGCAGGTCCCCCTTGATTATATAGTACGGCCCTCGGCCCTTATGTTTCCCCTCTACCGGGGCCCCATTTACCTCCACCACTTCACTATGGATATTTTGGTAGAGTGGGTCGTTGGCCTGATCCTGCCCAAAATTCTCCGTAGTCGGGCCAATTGTCCCCAACTCCGGGGTCTCTACCTCCACCTCCCCTTCGGGGACCACCTGGGGGGCACTAGGCCCGGCGTCGGTCTCCCCCACCTCTCGCCTGGTCCTCCTTCCTTGGGGGCTCCCTCGTTCCCCTGCTAGTGCAGCCCTGCGATATTGGGTCAGGATTTTTGTCCCTAATGCCTTGGCTGCCCTCCTTTCCCTCCGAGACTTCCGGGACCCCCCGCCCACAGAGAATAATTCTGGGTCAAATTCCCAGAAAGCTGGTGTGCCGGGACCCCTCGGCGTCACCTCTGGGACCCCGGCACTAACTCCTTCTGCCCCCCGCCCGGGGAGCAGGCTGTCAAAGTCGGGGAAGTCTCGTCCAATCAGGACCGGGTAGGGGAGCCTCGGGACTACGCCCACCACTACTTTCTTGGGGTGTCCCAGGACGTCTAGGCTTACAGAGACAGTGGGGTAATAGTTAATATCCCCATGCACACCGGATACTGCCGAGCGTTTGGCCTGGGATAGCTGGTCCTGGCTGATCAACATCCCGGAGACCAGTGTGACCGCGCTCCCTGAGTCTACTAGCGCGGTGGTCCTAACGCCATTCAGTTTAACGGGCCGGGTATACCTATGGGGAACCATCGCGACCCCCACTTGGTTTACCAGGTCGCACGGATCCCCCATACTCCCCAGGCCACATTCCATGGGGTTGGCCCGGTTTGTACACTGGGCGGCTAGGTGCCCCATTTCCCCACAAGCGTAGCAGCGCCTCCCGGGTCGGGACAGCCCCCCAGTTTTCGGGCTGTTCGGCCCTACCCCCCGAGTCCCGTTCCCCCGAGTCCCGTTCCCCCGGTCCCCAAGTCTGTCCAAGCTCTCTGGCCGTCCCCCAGCCTCCTCTTCTTCCTCCCTATAGCAGCTTGGGGTCTTGGCCATCCGGGGCTTTGGTCCGGAGGCCGGCCTTCTGGTTGCCCGCAGCCCCTCCGTGGTAGTCCGTGACAACTCCTGGGAGGCAGGGTGTCTCTCTACGAGGGTTACCAGCTCGTCGTAGGAGGGGGGATCGTTCTTTCGGACCCACCCCCTTAGCTCGGATGGCAACCCCCACATATACCTGTCCAGCACCAGGATCTCTATCATCTTCTCTGGGATGTGGGTCTCGGGCCGCAACCACTTCCGGGCAAGGTGGATCAGGTCGAATAGCTGAGTCCTCGGGGTCTTGCCGACCTCGTACCTCCACTCGTGAAACTGCTGGGCCCGCAGGGCTGGCGTCACTCCAGCTCTGGCCAGGATCTCGGCCTTCAGCTGGGGGTAGTCCGCAGCAGCCTCGGGCACCAGGTCGAAATAGGCCTTCTGGGCCTCTCCGCAGAGAAAAGGGGCCAGGATGCTTGCCCACTGTCCTCGGGGCCAAGCCTCACGCAGGGCCGTCCTCTCGAAGGCGAGCAGGTAGGCCTCGGTGTCGTCGCCTGCCGTCATCTTCTGCAGGAAATGGCTGGCCCGTAGTGGCCGGTCGTCAGGCCCCCCACGGCCCATGGTGCTCAGGGCTTCCATCTGCCGCACCACCTCCTGCAAGGTGGCTCGGTCCTGGGCTGCCTGGGTTATCAGCAACTGGTTGGTCTCTTGCTGCACTCGGACAGCTTCCTGCTGGGCCGCAGTGGCCTGGACCAGGGCCTTCACCACCTCTTCCATCTTTCCTGTGAGTACGGGGGAGGAGGGACTGGCCACCGAGTCTATTCACTCTCTATCCCACCTCTGACACCACGTGTGACAAGATGGCTCCCCTGCTCCCCTGGCTCAAGTCCTTTGGGTCGCTGTCACAGCACTGGCACCCTGGCCAAACCGTACCAGACTCGGTTTTTTCTGCTGCTCCTTAGCAGCTCGCTCCCTTTCTCTCCCTCTCAGGGACAGGCTCCTGCAGGCTAGGAAAGCTAGGTCCCCCTCTTCTTCAGACTCATCACTACTGTCACCTTCCCTGTCAAGAATGAACTCTGCTGTGCAGAGAGTTGTGCTGGCGACACTCGCCAGCATGCTCCTCAGCAGTTCGCGATCCATTACGGCACAGGAAAACGGATGACGGAGAGCGCGCGCCTTGCTGAAACCGTTGAAAGATGGTGCCTGAGGTGCACGGAACACAGGGATTCCTGGGATATGACACAAAGCATCACGGGGAGTTGGAACAGGATGCAGAATGGCTGCAAGTAACGCCCCCCTCCCCACAAGGCATTGCGCCAGATTGGGAAGAGGTGCTCTGTGGGATACCTGCCCTATTGCGCTGCTCCTAATGCCGCCTGAAGCGCCGCAAATGTGGCCATGCTCTAGCGCTGACGGGTGTAAGTGTGCACACGCTCTTGCACAATACCTATTGCTGTATATGGGACGCGCTATAACCAAACGCGCTATAATCCTGTAGTGTAACCAAGGCCTAAGAGTGTCCACATGGTGTGTTTTACCAGTATACTAAATCAGTGAAACTGGTAAAACTTTCCCACTTAGACAAGGTTCATCATTCATAGTTCATCATTCATAGACTCATAGACTTTAGGTCAGAAGGGACCATTATGATCATCTAGTCTGACCTCCTGCACAAAATGCAGGCCACAGAATTTTACCCACCCATTCCTACAATATACCTCACTGTGACAGACCGCTCTCTCACCCCCCCTCAGGAACACGCAGGAAACCCTTTTTTGCTCCAACAGTGCCCTTTAATTTACAGTGCAGGACCCCACCACCAATATATACAGCTTAAAACAGCTCATTAATATCCAGCTCAACAGCTTATTAATATCCAGCTCAACAATACACAGCTCTATGGACTCTATGTAGTCCAGCTAACAGTGATACAAACACACACAGCTCTTGATAGCTCATACAAACACACACAGCTCTTGATAGCTCATACAAACACACTCACAGCTCTGAATAGCTCAACCACCACCACCCTGGGCTTCCTTCCTGGCAGCCTTATATCCCCCAGAGGAGGCTGCCAGGTGCAACCCATGCAGGTTGATTGGCCTGCACCTCAGGTGGCTAATTAGCCTTCCTGCCCGGGGGTTTTCAGAGGGCTTTTCTCCCTCTTAAAGGGGTAGCATGGCTGGCTCAGGCCCTCCTGGCCAGCACCCTGCCACACTCACCTATATCTGAGCTATTGAAGTCCTCAAATCTTGGTTTAAGGACTTCAAAGTACAGAGAATTCTCCAGCAAGTGACCCGTGCCCCCTGCTACAGAGGAAGGTGAAAAACCTCCAGGGCCTCTGCCAATTTGCCCTAGAGGAAAATTCCTTCCCTACCCCAACACTTTCTGTTATAAAGGATTTTTGAGATCATTCCTTTGAGAAGTTCTCACACCTCTATTGTTTACAGTGCTCTGTTAACATTCAACAGTAAGACTAGCCTTAGCCTAGGAAAGTACCTTTTCTTTATCCTCTGAAATTCCATTCAGCTTTTGCTGATATACAAACAGTCAAAAATCAGCAGGCTTTTAAGAAAACGTTATACAAACACAGGATCGACTAGATCAGTGGTCCCCAACCCCCGGGCCGCGGACCGGTACCGGTCCGTGTCTCAATTGGTACCGGGCCGCGGCCGCCTTCCCTTCAGCAGCCTCGCGGGGCACTCAGGGTCGCCGTGATCGCTTCCGCATCGGCGGTAATGCATTCGGCTGCTTTTCGGAGGACATACGACCGCCCCGCGGCCGCCCTCCCTCCAGGAGCGCCGCCAGGCACTCAGCGCCGCCGACATTACTCCCGCATTGGAGGTAATGTATTCGGCGGCTTTTCGGCGGACATATAAGGGTCTACCGCTCCAAGGGAAAAACTA